>JAGXOD010000005.1:1572500-1610000 GCA_020368025.1 Brachyhypopomus occidentalis | reverse complement strand
TGTGTGTTTGTTTTGTGTGCGTGTGTGTTTGTTTTGTGTGTGTGTGTGTGTGTGTGCGCATTCACAAACATCCAATGAACAAGCTTTGCTCCTTGATTCAGCTCATATTACAGGACGTAATAACCGAACGTGTAGAAGTCAGTATCTGGAATAATTATCTTACATTTATTCTTCTTTGATGTGCATTATTAACAGGATTCTCATTTATTAAATTCTCATTTATTAACAACGGTTCAGTGTGATTATTCCCTCTTGCTGCTATACAACCACTTGTCCTTTATAAGGGCTGGATCTTCCTCCCCCAGCACAGCGTCAGTGAGCTTAGCAGTCCGTTACCATGCTAGTGGCCCGTTAACGTACTAGTGGCCTTTGACATTCCATGTCACATCCACACTGTAAGTTTACATGTCAGAAATCTGCTCTACATAAAATCTTGATGACTCTTAAAAACCTACTAAACACATCTTCTAACACAAAAAAAGGCTGGGAAGCGTGGGGAAAGTTCTAACACACACACACACACACACACACAAACACACACACAAACACACACACACACACACAGACAAGCCAAGGTAAACGTGAAACGATAGCCTCGGCTGAGCCGGTAATGAAGCAGACATAACAAAGCTCCAAGTCCCCCGAGATCCTACTGGATCAGACACAGGACGGGCACACACACAACAGGAGAAGGAGAGACAGGAGGGAGAGAGAGAGATCAGGGAGAGAGAGGGAGGGGGAGAGAGAGCAGGAGTCAGAAAGAGAGAGACCAGGACTGGCCACTCAGGTGTGCTGAGACAGGCATGTGCCAGCAATAGATGCCAGGTGAAAGATGTTATGTGGGATGACTAGACTCCCTCCTGTAGGCTGTACCTGTGCTGGATCAGTAGACTCCCTCCTGTAGGCTGTACCTGTGCTGGATCACTAGACTCCCTCCTGTAGGCTGTACCTGTGCTGGATCACTAGACTCCCTCCTGTAGGCACTAGACTTCCTCCTGTAGGCTGTACCTGTGCTGGAGCAGTAGACTCCCAGTCCCCTGTAGGCTGTACCTGTGCTGGATCAGTAGACTAGGCTGTACCTGTGCTGGATCACTAGACTCCCTCCTGTAGGCTGTACCTGTGCTGGATCACTAGACTCCTGTGCTGGATCAGTCCCCTCCTGTAGGCTGTACCTGTGCTGGATCAGTAGACTCCCTCCTGTAGGCTGTACCTGTGCTGGATCACTAGACTCCCTCCTGTAGGCTGTACCTGTGCTGGATCACTATCACTGTACCTGTGCTGGATCAATAGACTCCCTCCTTTAGGATGTAGGCTGTACCTGTGCTGGATCAGTAGACTCCCTCCTGTAGGCTGTACCTGTGCTGGATCACTAGACTCCCTCCTGTAGGCTGTACCTGTGCTGGATCACTAGACTCCCTCCTGTAGGCTGTACCTGTGCTGGATCACTAGACTCCCTCCTGTAGGATGTACCTGTGACTGGATTACTAGACTCCCTCCTGTAGGCTGTACCTGTGCTGGATCACTAGACTCCCTCCTGTAGGCTGTACCTGTGCTGGATCAGTAGACTCCCTCCTGTAGGCTGTACCTGTGCTGGATCAGTAGACTCCCTCCTGTAGGCTGTACCTGTGCTGGATCACTAGACTCCCTCCTGTAGGCTGTGCCTGTGCTGGATCAGGCTGGCTGTACCTGTGCTAGATCACTCTAGACTCCCTCCTGTAGGCTGTACCTGTGCTGGATCAGTAGACTCCCTCCTGTAGGCTGTGCCTGTGCTGGATCACTAGACTCCCTCCTGTAGGCTGTACCTGTGCTGGATCACTAGACTCCCTCCTGTAGGCTGTACCTGTACTCCTGTGCTGGATCACTGACTAGGCCCTGTAGGCCCTGTGCTGGATCACTAGACTCCCTCCTGTAGGCTGGATCAGTAGACCTGTGCTGGATCACTAGACTCCCTCCTGTAGGCTGTACCTGTGCTGGATCACTAGACTCCCTCCTGTAGGCTGTACCTGTGCTGGATCACTAGACTCCCTCCTGTGAAGCACCAACAGACCTCCAGGCAATGGAGCTAATAAAGCTCTTTAAAACAAGTACAAGCTGATTGTTTAATCTACACAGTGACCTGTGAAACATGAGAACACATGTAATGATGAGGGCAGAATATAATTAATTAGAAATAATTATAACCTACATGAAGTTCTTTGTGTAATTAGAAGCTACTAATTAGCAGTATTCTATTTACAGAAATTGTATATCTATTTTATTGGAGAAAATGGAAGACTAATAATAACATAGCCTGCACGTTCTCTGTCCTGTACAGACCCCTGTGGAGTGTGATCTTCAGATCAGGAAGATTAAGGTGTGTGTGTGTGTGTGTGTGTGTGTGTGTGTGTGTGTGTGTGTATTTGTGTGCTGACAAGCCCACAGTTAGGGCATACCATCTTTAACCTGTCTCTGGTGAATATTTATAATTTATTTTAAGGCAGATATTAAGTATATTAAGTAAGCTGGACTCACCTGCAGGTGCTTATACTGTAAAGGGTTAAATGTACAAGAGAAACAATATCTTGCTCTCACAATCAAGTGTCTCCTTCCAAGGGCCAAGGTTTCCTTTCCTAAACTGTTGACTTTGTTCAAAGGCCGCTCACCAACTCAGTGCAGTCCTCACAAATCACTACTGCTGCACCCCCACCAAAAAAAATAGGGGAGGGGTTGTATTGATGATGGCTTCATATTAATATGTAAGGTATGTGTGTGTTGTGCAGGTGAAAGAGTGACTCCTGCCGCAAGCGTCATTTACATTTCATTATTCTCGATGTCTGATCTCTTTTCATTAAAGTATTTCACTGAGATCGACATCAGAGCATCTGGCTTTTGCACTCCTCATGTTTAAAAGTTGAAAGAAATGCAGTAGGCCCGTATATTAAGTATTTAAAGAAGGAAATATTGATGCCCGTGTTTGAATATATAGAGGATACCACATTAATATCTTATTACATGGAATAAAAGCACCTAAAGCTGATCGTACAGGAGAGGCGCCGGTATCAGGATTAAATGATGAAGGAGATCTGGAGGGAGAGGACGATCACTGTTTTAAGAACCCAGACGACGGCTGACATCACTGGAAAGCGTGGGGCACGGTCTGGTCCACGGGAGACGTAGGCACAGTCAAAGGTACCTGTACTGTTGTAGCGCCTTCGTTCCAAAAAAAAAGACGTAAAAACAAAAACATCTTTTCACTCTTCACAACAAAGTTGAACTCTTGGCGAGGACAGAAGGTGACGTCGCTCTCGTTCTCCACACACCAATATATTGACTGCAAACCTTTTTTTTTAATTGCCATTAAAAAGCACAGGACACACATGGACATAAATTAAATGTTATGGCATTTCAAATGGCTGGGCATTCTGGGTATTGTGACTCTGGTTTAGGGTTATGGCTGTAATAGCTGATGTCATGGGTGTTAGTCTTATATGTCCCTCAGCAGAAGCTTTGGGTTCTGTCTCTAGATCGTTTCTCTTTCACACCACAAAAGCCTTTCTGATGCTCTCTCACCGTGACCATTCGGGCTATACTGGATGACACTGTCATACTGGATATGTTTCTAATCAGCTGTTAGTGAATATTCGAGGGGATTTATTGTTGGGTCTTCATGAAAAATCATCTGGTAATGTACAGCATGAAACCAGCCATCTGATTATTGCCAGATGGATTTATGTGTGAGTGAGGATATGTGAAACGAGAAATTAAATTTTCATTTAGTCCTAAAAGATTCACAGGAATCCTCACTTATCAGGCCCTCAATAATGAGAATGTCTTTGGCTACGCACTATATTCCTGTCGGAATTATAGGATATGAACATACAGAAGCACTAAGTTAACCTCCTAACTCTAAGCATTAAATGCAGAGTGGGAATGGTAAGACGACACACAGACTTAACACTGACCCACTCTGCTTTATTATACAGGGATAAAGGACAGATGTGAAATCAATGGCCATAGATTTTCTTTTGAGTTTCTTTATAGCATTTAATTTTAGCGAAAGGAAGACTAGCAACCTGCACCTTTACTGCAGTATAAGGGTCTGGGCATTTATTGCAATTGATGAAGAATTCAATTTATTAAATGGAGCTGGTATGTGATGATTGCCCATGCTATACCTGGTTAGTGACCGAGTTAGGAGTAGTTCATAATACCGTAATAACGACATTGTGGAGCACACAGTAGCCAAAGGTTTACTACTCAGCACCAGCCATGAGTATTCATCTACCTATTCAATGCTAAAACATTTATATTTCATTATTTTTGCTATCAGATGAATAAGGAATTTGAGGCACAAAGGAAACACATTCACGACTGTCGGTGAAAGGAAAGATCACACACATTTTACCTGGGGATTGAAATTAGTCCGCACTCAACATGACGTCAACGA
The DNA here is from genome assembly GCA_020368025.1 of Brachyhypopomus occidentalis. Classification (NCBI taxonomy): domain Eukaryota; kingdom Metazoa; phylum Chordata; class Actinopteri; order Gymnotiformes; family Hypopomidae; genus Brachyhypopomus; species Brachyhypopomus occidentalis. Next base: position 1,605,574 of record JAGXOD010000005.1, on the reverse strand, counting down.
GATTAGGATTGCAAACAAAATCAGATCAAGCGCTTTCATGGGAATAACTGAAACGAATTTGCCTAGAATGTCTCCATGCAGGACTATGGAGAAGCAGTACTAACTTTCACAGCATTGTTCTGTCAGTGTAATCAGCAATGCGGCCCTAGAAACGACCCCCCCCCGCAACCCCCTGAGTCGTAGTTTTGACTTATATTACATGGATGGGCAGGAAACTTGTTTATTATGAACCAGGGATATGTTAATATTCTGTGACAAAACTGACCCCGCACTGCTCAGACCTGTTGTGCCCAGTGTAAGCCCCGCCCCTTTTTGCTCTCAGGAAATACGTTCCTAATTCAGGGGAAGTCGGAGACCCCAATTCAAAGCCCAACAAAAATATAAGAAGTGGGAGGATGTTATGCTGGAGGCATAACGGGGGCTGAGGAGTAACACCCAGATCCTTCCTCTGAACCAAAAGTTGAGTGTTTTAGGATAGCTGAGAGAAACTTCATTGGACAAGGAGAAATGGCCGACTTATCTCCAGCTGAGCGGAGAATATGCTGAATGACAGCATCCGTGTTCTTCAAGGTCCCATGCCTATCTGAAGACACGTCAAGAGTTGGTTTTATTTTCCACAAATCTAGATCTATAAATTGTTAAGCAACAGAAGACCTCCATTTGCCACGTGAGGCTTATAAAATATCTTTTTTTCTTCTACATGACTATTTCATGGCTATTGGTAGCAGGCCTCTAGACCTTCTGTCCATGATGCAGTACACATACAAAGACAGGCAGAAGGCATCTGACCACATGGTTGGTGTTGGCATGGGAGCCTACCAGCATCGTAAAGTCCCCTGTTGTGCATCAACTTAAGTGAGATGTTGAAAGACGAGTCTGAGGACAGTCTCATTAATAGGTTTGGGCCCTTTTAAAATGGGAAGACATAACCAAACAAAGAAACGCTAAAAGAGGTTGTAGCTGAGGAACCATTCAGCCGTGCGCAAGGACGTAAGCAGAAAGGCTTTGCTTAGTTGATTCAGCGCTGCATTGGCGCTAAGCTCACCACAAGGAGGGAAGCCTTGGACAAACGTCCATACACAATACCAAGAAATGACTCAGTGTGGGCCTGACATGCACACATCCTGCAGAGTTACTGCACTCAGGGGCTGCCAAATGATGCTCTCCAACTCGAGACTTAGCTCGGCGAACATGCCAAATCTGGCCCAAGTACAGCATTCTGTTGTTGTGATCTTAAATTCCTCTGTTTTATGGGGAAGTCTCCAATCCAGAGATGTTCTCACTCTAAGAATGACAAAATGTTTTAATAATGGTGTTGGTGTTGTCACGGGAGCTGCACCATCCGCTTGTGCTTCCACAGCAGGCCCGGCCTGTCGCCATGTCAACAAATTAAAAACAGAACGTTGTGTGCCATTCTTCGTCACTAGCATTGCCTCGCCGTTCAGCACTGCCGAGAATTTGAGCCAGGGCGTGGCAGGAAGATGGCGTTTGCCGTAATCCCATCCTGGACTCGTCGAAAAAGCACGACGCCAACGGTGAGGTTAGCAGCACTGCCAGAAGAGGCTGGAGGATAACCAGCCACAGATGGGGTGCTGATCCGGAGGCTCTCTCTGGGTTTCCGGAGCCACCCACGTCCACAGGTGCCCCCACCCCCTTCCCCAAAAAACCCACCCCCCAAACTGGGTCCCATCATACCAAACCCCATCCATTTTGCATGAAGCAGGTGCAGCCCTAATCCCTGGTGCGGGGCAGCATGGCAGCCTCCACCCAGACCTCCACCTGCTGCACAGACCTTTCCAAGTGGAAACTGGCTTAAGAAAATAATCCGCAGATTTAAGAGACACTAAGCAAACTGTAGACTTTTATGACTCTCCATTCAGTAGAGTCGGATGGACTCATATATATTGTGGCTATATAAAATTGTAGTGAAGTACACATTTCAACTTTGTGAGAACCCTTGCAGTGTTTAATATATCTCTATATACTGCATCTTGCCTAAGTACACAACAGTTAATTATTAACAGTTAGTGGTTTTATATTAAATACATATACATATAAAGCCTGCCGTTTGTGTTCAGGGTTGCCAATCACCAATCATTTCTTTCACTTCCCTCTTGCTCCTTCATGATCACCTCTGGCTTGCTGCCTCTCCTGCTTCGGATTGCCAGTATTTCTGAGAAAGGGGGTGAAGAAACAGCCAGTGAGTGCCTCAAAGACGCCATGTGTCAAAGAGCCGGACTTTGCACACTTGAAAATGTACATGCAAAATTTCATTTAAAATTTGATTACACACGTCCTTCTTTGCATGCCGAGATGAAACAGCATAGTTGACTTTAAGTATGGTGGCCCAGATTTCCGTGTGGATGAGTCAAAAGAAGTTCTTTGCTTCAAGAATAGGAGACGTACAGCAGAGTGTGGGGTAGTCAGGGACGAGCTATAGACCTGTGTGAACGCACAATGCAAGGGCTGATGTTCATTCAGATAAACAAACATAATCCATGTATATGTCACATTATGTTCTGGTGCAGAGTGAACAGGGTTCTCTGGATGTGTTCACTGACATGACCTGGCAACCCTGTCTGCAGAATACTGCGAAATAAAAATGTGGACTTTTTATACAGTTATCATCACTTGTTTCTGAAACATTCGGGGTAGGTATCTGTGCTCACCCGCATACAGTCCCTTAAGACGTCCATCTCAAACACCCTTTTGCAATCAGTGCAGTTTCTTCACCCCTGTCCTCAAACGAGGTAAAAGGAGAAACAGACAGAGGTGAAACTGCCGTTTTGTGTGTTTCGGTGTTGTGAAACTCAAAAGGCAGCATTCCAGTTAAGGTTCAGCTTTTTGCAAAAAAAAATATAAAAAAGGAGAAAACCCCAGTGCTTTATCAGCATGATTCACTGCCCAGAGGTCTCAGTCTGGACAGGGCCAGGTAACTCACACTGCTGAAGGGTTGCGACAGGCTGTTCTTGGCTCGACCTAAGTTCCCTCTCTCACAGTTTCATGAGGAAATTAAAAGGGAAGAGGTGACTCCAATCAGAGGTTGGATTATTTTCGAACGTCTGGTAAAGGATGTTGTGCAAAGGCAAAGGTCAAAGAGGGAAATAAAAGTAGAAGCTCATGGACTAGCGAGAAAGTGTGTGGAGGTGCTTGGGAGACATTACACATCTGAGAGAAGGTTGAGCATGTCAGCAAGCATGCAATCTATCTACCTATCTACTCTATCTATCTATCTATCTATCTGTCTGTCTGTCTGTCTGTCTATCTACTCTATCTATCTATCTGGGTGTGTAAATAAAACAGTGTCATTGCTTTTTTTGCGTGCTGCTGTGGAAAATTCTGATGCCTTTTTTTAAAGATGTTGATTCATCTTGCTGCTCTCTACTGAGGTAAGTTGTGGTTTCCCCCCAGAAAAGTCACTACATGCACAAACTTCCTCCGCAAAGTAACAGCCTTATTACACCAAATTACTGCCTGCAATCTTCAACCTTAAAAGGTAGCTCATCACGTCCTGATGAAAAACAGATGACCAAGCACAAGCCTTTATTTCACTATTAGGGATGATTGCAATTGCCAGTCCTGTAAGAGCTACGAACCAAAGGCATCAGGCCCCTTTCGTGTTAATAGCCCACCATTATCAACAGAGGAACCTTGCTGGGATCCGTCTGATTAGCCACTGAGAAGCACAGGTCCTATTTAAATGCGAACTGTTTCTCTTGATTTCTGTTTGCACTGTTCAAACTTATACAGGCACAAAACACCCATCACCGAAAAAAAAAAAGGAATCTGTATGGCAAGAGTCGCAGGCCTGTGATTGGACCAGACAGGAGCATGTGCTTCCTGTCACTGTGAAGAGGCCCAAGGCATTATGGCAATCCTTCCCAGGTTCAACTGCTGCCTTTGTTGATGTCAGTTCTTTTAATTTCGTATTAAAGATCAGAAGTGACGGACAGCTTTTTTTGATGCATACTGATGATATGGTCATTTATTCCAGGGAGAGATCACACAGATGTTATTAGCAACAGATGCATGTTGTCTTTGTAATCAATTCCTATTTGTTGTCTCTTTTTCCCGGAATCAGACTTGGGGATGTTTATGTCAAGTATGCCGTTACCATGATGCAATGTACTGTAAATGTTTTCACAAAATCAGAAATTTTATGTTTAAAACCCCAAGTGTTAAAGAAAATAGCCAGAAGTTATTAACACATTTTAATGTGTGAGTTTATCTGAGTCTTGAAAAGCTACAATAGACAGTATTGATAAAGCTTTGTTTTTGTTATATACAAGTAAATCTGTATGCAGTTTACTATTTGTAATTTCATCAAATGTACTTCAAATTTACTAAACAACTAACAAAATACTAATTACATGTTTTAATGTTATTGAATATTCATGCATAAATATGCATAATTTATTTGTAACTTTTTTTGAGTGTCACTCCACAGAAGTAAGTCTTTCAGAGGAAAAGAAACATCACATGTAAGCATCAGAAAGAGGAAGAAGTGACATTGAATTTTGCTGTACACTTTTACATTTCTTTCTTGTCCTTATCAAGCCTTAAGTACTGTATATTTTAATAAATCTTATTTGTCTCACTATAATGTTTAAATTTTAATGGGTTTTAATGGCTCTCATCTCTCTCTCTCTCTATATATATATATATATATATATATATATATATATAATTTTTTTTTTTTTTTTTGCCTTCAGACCAAATTAAAAGCCAGGTAGCCTTATACAACTGAATTACAAATAGTACATGGTAACCTTTTATGCCACAGGGATAATGTAACAAGAACACTTCAAACATTTAGAAAACATATTCAGATATGATTGATATGGCGACCTGAATAAGTTCAAAAGAAGCCTGAAACCATTTTCTCTCCAGATCTGCTTGTGTCTGCTTAATATTCATAATTCTTCTTCTCTGAGAGGACACATTATGGCATCTGTCTTCATCAATTACAATATAAAATAATCTCACCTCATCTTGAAACAGGCTTGAGATATTTAAAAGTGTGGAGTCATATCGAATTCTTATTACATTGTCCGACTCCATCTAAGGAGCCTTTTTGCATTACTTCTCAGAAAAGTCTGTTTTCTCAGTGAAGTCTATATGAAATTTCAATACAGAATTGGTATGGGAAGTGAGATTCTATCAGTGATTATATCAGTGAGCAATCTTTAAAATGAAATGTTTCATATGTCTGTTTATAATATAATGTCTGTTTATAATAGCACTACATGAGGGTCACTAAAGCATTTTGTTTACTGTTCCAACAGCTAAGGACATCTATATGAGTGAATGTTGATGCAGTGTTGTTATTTATGTATTTGTATAAAGTGGTATCAGCATTAAAGTTAGTTTTAAGTATATTTAATGTGCTGTGGTAAGTTCAGGTTGAAGGGTAGCTAATTTGGTTTATCTTACAGCATCAGCCAAATTGAAAGCATTTATCTTTGACCGTCCTACGGCCGACGGTGGAGCAGCCGGGACCATATCACAGTGTTGACCTTGTGTCCGCAAACGTTCTTCACATCAGAAAAGTACTCAAGCGGTTCGCAACAACTTACAAGAGGAGACAAACTTCCTGGAGATTCCCCACTAAATGGCTGTGGCTTGAGGCTTGGAAGTCCAGGTGGATAATGTCAAATCTGTCTCTATGTAAACAAATACATGAACAAAATAACAGTTATTTACAAAATTAGCATATTACTCATATGCTATAGATGATCAGCAATTATGTATATGTTTGATGTACCATATTATACTTTAAATAGATTATTTAATCTTTATCTTTTGAAGTTATAATATATCGCTTGGGTGAACTTTAAGTCTGAATCAGATAAAACACACTGAAAGGGAAATTGTTCTTAAAGGGTCAATGAGAGGTGTCCCCCACCCCATCGGATGGCACATCTCCCGGGAACAGCACCGATCTAACAATTCAGGACATTTCACACGTTTCTCTATAACTATGTATGTGTGTGTTTGTGTGTGTTTATGGCCTGCTGACATAAGACTTGGTGATTTACTTAGTTGTAAGGCCTGGTTGTTGCTGGGAGTTGTACTGAGGTAAACATGGAGTTGTACTGAGGTAAATATGGATCTGTACTAAGGTAAACATGGATCTGTACTGAGGTAAACATGGATCTGTACTGAGGTAAACATGGAACGTTGGAGTGGTGGCTCTACTGAGGTAAACTCTGGAGGCTTGCACCATGTAGTTCAAGTTCTCCTTACTATTTTTAACTAGTAGCACTTGATAACCTGTGAAAACTATGGAACGTCTTCTTTTGCCTTTGTTTGAAGATGCTTACTGTCTGATCAAAAAAGAACATATTACACTGGTATGTCTTTTCTAACTGGAGCATTAAACAATAATGTCATATTTGGTTTTACAGTGGTTAACCATTGCCAAGCAAAACTACATTAGTGGTTCAGTTTATGCACAAAACAATGCTAACTCAGCTAACATGAAATTAAAGCTAACCGCTTATTTCTATGGCTACTGACTCCTACGTGCTTGTTATTTGTTTTGTTTGTTTGTTGACTGGTTGGTTTTTGAGTGAAGCAACTTTTAAAGCAAGGTTATTTAAAGGGCTCCTTTTTAAAGGCAAAACACCAATGCCCTTTGACATTGCTTTCAGGGCTGAGAGGAAATGACCCATCTCACCATGCACCAAGCCAGAGGCGCCCACAGGCCTGGTATGGCAAGATCATTAGCAGCATGCTACTTTATCGCCTAAGCAACAGCATTGGTGGCGTAGGATGTGCCTGGGTCGGTCACCTGTTAGATGGCAGGAAACCAGATCTTACCGCTGCGCACCAAGTTCTCCTGCAAAACGCCATCCAAGGACAAGAAGAAGCTCCAAAGACATTTTTGACATAGACGTTTGCCAGGTCAGATGTAGCAACAGTGCTTGGCTGAAGACGCTCGTGTCTAATTATGTACTCAACCTCAATACAACCACGCTGATGACACCAGGAATAAATATGGGATCTGGCTAAAGGCCAGCTAACGCCACTGCCCCTGCTGACACGTAGAACTTGATTAGCCGAGTGGATACCATTCATTCATTGGCATCCTCGTCTATTCAAATGATCTATGCAAATGATCTGGGTGCCCAAGCAACGAGGCCCCCAGATTGTCACTCAAATAAATACGGATGAAGAAGCAAATGAGTACATGATAAATATCAGTTTAAAAAATAGTGAAGCCTTTCTGACACCAGCATCCGTTCACATGACTGTAAAGCTGAATTTGTAGCCATGAGCTCTTTATTGCTCTGGTGAATTTTAAAGCTGACCACAGCGTTGCCTTTTTGCATTTGGCATTTGTCAAATTTTGGCTAATTTGGTGTGAAATGCTGTTGAAAAGGCCATCCTGGAGCTGCGCTCAACACTCACCGCGAATGTCAGAGTGTCACACAGATATTTTCTGTCCCGCGAGCTTCAGCCAAAGCCAATAGAATGGAGCATGTTCCAAGGTCTCTTCTCAGTTGTGGACATGAAATCAACTTGTCTGTTTACTCATCATTTTTGGCATTTATAGCATGGGGTCCATCTTCTTAACACAGCGTCTGCACTGGACACACAGTATTACGCCAAGAGTGACAAGTGGAGGATGCAACGCAACAACCCTCATGTGGTTCCCAGGTAATTCAGGCTAATGTGGGCTAATGTGGTCATGTGATGTGATGTTAACTGCCTAAACTAGACTTCAATCACTGAAAGGTTGAGCTGCCCCTTTAAGAAACCCATAGTTTGCCATAAAGGTCATAATAACATTGTGGATTTGTGTTCTCCGTTTCCACTTTTGGCAAATGTTTGAGGCTGCTGTCAGTGGCTCAGGAATCTCATTACTCTTATGGCCATCGGTGTGTGTTTGTGATGCATGCGTGAGAGAGCATCCTTCCTAAACAGCAGACACATAGCAATTTATTTTCTCCTATTAACCACGTATTTTCTTTTTTTAAAAGCCTTACTGTATAAGGAAGCCACTTATATCCAGTTCTATGCAGCTCTTCCACTTTCAGGAACCACTGTTACAAAAGAGCATTTTCAAAACACTTGAACAAATCTTTACAAAAATGTAACTAAGACAAATACATTTCCAGCCAATATGGCAGTAAGTTGCAGCACAGGCACCAGGCAGTCACACTACAACTACAGCTGCCTTTACTAACTTCAAATTATACTTTATCATTGCATTTAGTCCTATCTAATGTACAGTACATTTCCTGGGGGTAATCACTATGAATTCTGTCTGGAATTTCAAAGCTCTAAACTTTGTTTAACCGTATCCTAAACATCCCATAAATCATACCATGCCATGTGAGGGCAAAGATAGCCACCTGATGTTTCCGGCTTGCTCTGCAAGTAATTAGCCACGTCTGACATTTACATTTTCAAAGCTTGTATTTACCCCCCCAGTAAACACGCAACACCTTTTCAGACTGTGTCAACTGTTGGGAGATTAGCTTACAGCCACCAGTCAGAACCCTTCACCCACATCCCTCTGGTGTGAACCCTCTCGGTGAAGTACCTACAGCTCCTCAGTCAGTTTGGCTACTCGAGTGGACTCCACTGGAAACCTCAAATGTCCATAAGAAATGTGTGTGAGTGTGCTGTGCAAAGCCATTAGTTGTGTTTGGCCCAGTGTGGCTTCAGGGATATGTTTTCATACAGCTGTAGTTGACTGAGGGTGTGGTTAAATGCACCAACCATTAGAAATCCAGCACCCAAGGTCATAGAAATGATTTCATTCTGAAATTGCACCTGGCGCAAACTTCATCAGAGTGAATATAAAGGGGGGCGGTAGCTCAACTTTAAAAAAAAAACATCTTTGCTTGCCCACACACATTTTCTGTGTGTTTCTTTCATTTGTTTTTCACTGTTTATCCATACCATCTCTATCATTCCACACTTTCTTCTAATTCACTCATACGTTTCATTTTTGTACAGAAGTTACAAGGTTTCCACATCCAAAAACTCAAGTGAAACTGATCTAGCATGCTGCAGTCTTCTTAAACACAGCCAGTGTGGCCTGAGGTACGACCGGCACTGCACCTGAAATAATCCCCATTCACACTGCACACCTTAATTCTCAATTCATATTTTTTCCTGATTCTCCCCCGACCCATATCTGTCATCACTATGAACAGACCTCTTGATCAGCCAGCACGCCCACATTTCCAAAAACAATCATGCGCATGATGCATTTAGACATGAACGCCAACAATGAAATATCATATTTGGAAGACATCAGCGCAACAGCAAAATTAATGAAATTACGGAATTGGTGTTCATCAGACTGCCGATGTGCTACACAGGCTGGTCGATGGTTCATCAGGTGTTGAAGATCAGAGCAAGAATGTGAAACAGAGCCAATGGCAGAGGTGCTGCTGTTCCAGGAGCTGTTGATGTTACTTATGTGCACAGGGACATTGGGGGGAGGAAGTGACTACAATTCTGATCAGACTCGATGGGGCCTTGAGGCTGGATGTCCAGCCAGTCTAGAAACACATGAAAAATAGCCGCAATCTGACATGGAAAAAGATCAGGACTTTTTGTGTTCAGACGGCTCTGAATAAACACGAGGTATTTGGTCAGTAACCAAATACTGACCTAGCGGTCGAGTCCTGTGGCAGGTCTGAGTTTCAAATCTTAATGGAAAAAATACACCAATAGCTGTTCAGATTTAATCCTAAAATTAGTGCAGAGTCTTCCTGTGTCTCAGGAGCCCAGTGTGGATAATCTGGCACTATAGTCTGGGACAAAAGTGTGACAAATCATGCCCAGGGATCTGGGGGAACTTCTGTCAGGGGAGAGCAAACTAGCTTCACACAGATGCCACAGTGATGTGCACGGCACATGACAAACCATCAGCAGTACAATGAAATATTAGCATAAATTAACCCTTCTGTTAGTGGCTATGTGCTTGAGTAATCAATGACTAATGTATATATATATCGATTGTTGCTGTTGCACAAAACAAAACACTATTGGATTGAGGTTGGTGTAAACCACAGTCAACATGCTAGTCTGATTGTAGCAACATACAGCAACAGAGGCCAGTTTGCACCTTCTTGTCAGCGCTCATAATGTCATTTGGTCTGTGTCAGATAAGGAGGAAATGCTCCAGTCTGAGTTGGCGCATAATTAAATGCGATCCGGTTCAGAAGTAGGATGTGTAGGTGTGAACACACTTTTATCCAGTTCGGCCTCGACTTCGCCAATGCCACTGGCCAGTTCCACAGCCAACATCAGGGACAATCGGATCAGAGTCGGTTTACTTGAGGTTTGGAGGCGTAAGAAGTGCCCAGGGCCGTTATTGTAGGCCCCCGTGGACTTTGCAACGCTGGATTGTTCTGTCGCTGAACACGCACACCACACTACAGTAACGCAGATGTGGTGACATAAAAATGTACGGCGTGATTTACTTCCCCGTGTCAGAGAAGAATGCGGCGCAGCACCTCCGGGCAGCTACAGAACTGTATCGACCAACATCGTTTATTTTCTTTGGGTCGCCGTGCCTGGTTCTCGTGCTTCGTGCTCGGGCTGCGGTGGAACTGAGAGAGAACAGGACACGCCTAAAAGAAAACCCCAAAGTGTCTCTGGTGGCCGGTGTCAGTCGTGCGCGGAGACTGTGGTCTTTGGCCCTGGCCCAAGGATTAGGTGTTCCGGGGAAGAGAGTTTTCTTGGCCCCCGTCAGCCCTCAAGATCGCTTCAGGCATTGTGTATGCGATCATGCATGTGTATATATGCATGTGTGTGTGTGTGTGTGTGTGTGTGCGACCTTCCTCTCCTGTTCTCCAACCTCCTCCTCGGCATTTGGGTCTTACGCCATCCGCCTCTGTCCCGCTATTGCACACGGATGGCATAATCAAGGCCTGCCCTCTCCCTGGGTGGACAGCACAAAAGCAAGAGACACCGAGACAGAGACAGACAGAGACAGAGACAGAGACAGAGAGAGAGAGAAAGAGAGAGCATCTGAAAATTCAGCAAAGGAACATATCGAGAAATAATCAGATGGTAGAGAGATGAGGAGAGGAGGTGCTGTGAAGAGAAAGAGTGAGAAGACACAGAAGCAAAGAGGGGGGGGGGGGTCTTCAGGCAGAAGGGGTGAGACCGGATATGAAAACAATGGGCTCATTGTAGAGAGATGACAGGAGCACAGGGAGAGACTGTAGCACCACCTACAGGCCAAATCAGCACACAATCGGCAGAGGAGCTCTGGGGGATGAGCAGCACCAATGACAGGGGACTCTGTGCACGGTTGTGTTCATGTGAGTGGAAACAACCAAACACAACAAATCCAGGCCTTAACCGAAACAATACACTCAGAGAAGGTTAGGTAACCACAGCACCACGCTGATTGTAATATAAGAAGGAGCCAGCAATTTACACTTTAAAGCCTGCTGCATAAGGCCCCCACATCAAAGAACTTGAAACAGAGGGCAGCCAGACTGTTTGGACAGTAAATGCAGAGGGTTTGTTTCTGCCTTTTCTTTTTACAGGCCCTGTAAATGGCTCCGATTACAAATGGAGTGCTTGTGTCCGCGCCAGCTTCACTGCGACTGGGCCAGGGGGCTCGGGTCGCGTGACCTGGTTCAGGTGGATGCATCCCAGCGCACCACCAGACTGCCAAGCAAAGCAGGCCGTGAGGGTGGACGCCCCGGGGCATCCCTGCACGCGGAGGGAGCCCGAACGTGTGAGCGCAAGGTGGAGGAGCAAATATTTACCCTGCACGTCATTGCCCTGCAGTCCTGAGAGAGCCCTGCCTGTGGAGACGCCATACCAAACCCTCCAGATGCAGGCAGACGAGGTAGAAATGGCATCATGGGTAGTATAGTGGAGAAGTATGCAAAGAAAAGAGACACTGAGCAGCTGGACCTGCTGAATGGACCTGACCGTCCTCTAGAGAAGGACACACACACACACACACAGACAAACTAGCACAGACACACACACAGGCACACATGAAAATAAGGACAGAGAAATAATTAAGTATCATAAGTAGATTTTTAAAAACACAAATAAATGTTATTAAGTGTGAATTCCAGAGGCCATGATGGCTCCATCTTCATGTTCAGCATTAACAAGTTTGTATGTCACTTAGTTCAAATGCTTCCCTGAGTTTTCATCTGTGGACATAGTGGGTTTAATCACCAGTGCGTGGTTACTCTCCAGCGCCGAGCCGCACACTCTTCTCCACCGATACCCCCTCTACACACCCAGAGCTCGGTCCCAAGTTCAATCAAACTGGGGTGTGAAGTCCGCCTCGGAGAGCCGAGCGTGCCGGATCAAAGCGCTGCCGCCGGGGGAGCGACACAAAAACACGGGGACACGTCAGTGATGGCTGACAGTCCGGGGAGGATCGGGCCGAATGTGACATAAAGGGAGAGGGCCACCAAATGAGCTCTCTGGAGAGGGCAGCACACACAATGGCAACGTATGCACATAGCCAATTTAGATGGGATGGCTGTGTGGCACAGCCAGACCAGAGGGGACTGGAGGGGACTGGTCAGACTGGAGGGGACTGGTCAGACCGTAGGGGACTGGTCAGACCGGAGGGGACTGGTCAGACCGGATGCGTCTGAATGTCCCGAAATCATGCTATGTGGAACGTTTTCACACCGACATCATATTTCATTCATTTCTAACTCAAACATAAAACATAAAACATGCATCCATAACATCCACTGAAAGGATTATAGCCTTCCCCAAAAATGTTGATTTGAGAATGGGAGATGCTCACAGACCCGCTCATCTGATTCCTATTACAGCTAGAACAGTCACGCCCATCTTAACCTTCACCCACTCAAGCAGGCTACAATACCCTAAACAGCAGTGTTGGTGAACGCAGGCCTTCTATACTGATCTGAAGCCAGCGTTGCGTTTTTCATTATGACAAACGTAGGAGTCAGGTAGGCAGACCTGGGGCAGGATCAGTCCACCAGGCCGGGCCTCCCCCAGGAGCACGTCTGGCCCACCTGTGCATGCAGCAGCTCCACAGAAAAGCATCTCCTTTCTGATGGACTCACCCACTTATAGCAATGAGCCTGCAAATCTGCTGCAAATCCCCCAGGAGAATAACGTCAACAACAGCGCGCCAACGATCCAGGCAGGACAGATGCATGTGAACTGAGTTTGGCTATGAGAAACATAAGGTCTCCACTCTGGACCGTGAATGCAATGTGTTACCAAGCTGCTAAATCCATAAGAGGAGATCCAGATAGAGAGAGAGAGAGAGACATGAATAAAATCTGCCCTAATCTGATATAAAGGCCCAGATTACATTTGCAAATTGAGAAAGGTTAGCACCGATAACACTTTCAGATTGTAGGCTGGATTAGTGTATTGTCCACTAATCTGATGGTCACCAAGTGTAATCCCCCCTACCAAAGCTTAGATGTTAGCCTCCATCAGAAAGGGAGGTGAAGGAATTTTTGGCTTGAATAAAATATTCTGAAAAATATACTTCTCCACAGCGTCATGGGTCACTGGTATTGAATTTTGGTACATCCTAAGGACAGAGTAGCAAAGGTGATACATCAGGTCAAGTTCAGGCAGCAAGGTTAGGGAAGCTAGATAAACACCTGCTAAATCTGACACACATTAACCTTTTGCACCTGACAAGTACAGGTTAATTGCCTGAGTCACTCAAGATTTATGGGAGATGTAGTCTTTACTCAGCTAAACCTCGACTTTCTCTAAATCTCCTCAACCCAAAGAAGACTTCAACTATGTTTGCGTTTTTGTTCTGTGTCGTGCTCTGCGCAGGTCAACGCTGTACGCTGTCAAGAGAGGCAGTCGAGCTTGGCCTGTTTGAAACTCATCTGGACTCCTCATAAACACTTCGCTGCTAATGTTCTGCACATGTGCCTATGCGGGCATGTTAACATGCGTGTGTGTGCATGTGTGTGTATGTGCAGGTTCGTCTCGGTGCGTTAGCATGCACACACGTGCACTGGCATACGCCGATGTTGAAATATCAGTTAGATCAAAGAGGGTTTTTTCCTAAAACTGTCCATGATATGAAAGTCATGCAAAAGGCAGGAATGGCTTTGTGGTAAATATTTGAGCTGGGGTATAATTGGTACCTGTCTCTGAGTTTGGGGAGGGGGGTTGGGGGGTTGGAGGGTCTTTGATCGACCCTCTTTTCCGTTTCCGTCATTTAAACGTGGAAATATTTATTTTTTTATATTTATTGGTGGCTCCACCACATCCTATGTGATGCCATCTGGTCGAGGTAGTGAGTAGAGATATGGCAGCATCTCGTGTGATACAGCCGTACCTACAACTGCCCGTACATACAGTGGCTGGAACAGGTTTGAAAACGTGTACAATATGAAAGTTTTAAATAATGCACAAAGGGGCACTTTTATTATTCTTGATCAGGTTAGGCAACCATCACATAATGAAATGAAAAATGGAAGATTAAACCACACTGTGTGAAGCAGGTTTAAAAAAAAATCCCTAAAACAGTTCTCATAAATAAGCCCTTTGGGTAAAGCTGCTAGTCTATGAGAAAATAAGACCCGTGAGTGTAGTCCATGGCCACATGGTGCTGTTTATGTACAGCATGCGATTCTTGGTGAACTTCCATTTGAAATGAACTGGTACTGTAGCTCCTACATTTTATCATTAGTTCAAAACACTCGTCCTTTTGGAAGGTTACATCGTCGGAACACATGGCATATTAGGAGGAACTCCAGCCCAATTTCATACATTTTCTAACCCCATTGCCACCAAGCGTGAATTTAACACCAGTGCACAGCACACAAATCTGTGGCAAGTCTCACCCCTGTGAAGGACTGGCTTTGCACTCATGGCAAAAGCAAGAGGATCTCTGATCCTCCTCAACTCCTGCGCTGGTCATTGGCTATTACAAACAGGAAAGGGATTTAAAGCAGGTTGGAGCAGGATGGAGAAGGGTGGAGCAGGATGGAGAAGGGTGGAGCAGGATGGAGAACGGTGGCTGTTTGATCACATACACAAGGCTCCAGTGATCTGCCTGTTCTGCAGGGTGAATTCTGATCTCTCACATCAAGAACACCTGAACCCCTTTAGAAGCACCGTTGTAATGTCTGTCACTGGAGTAACACCTGTCACTTGGGTAATGTCTGTCACTTGGGTAATGTCTGCCTCTCAGGTAATATCATTTTTTAGGCAAAACTGTCTCAGAAAAAAACATTACATATAGGAAATGTTACATAGTAAAGTACATTCTGGAAATAAAAAGCATCATTGACTTTTTGGATTTAGGTAACTCCAAGCTACAAAACTCTAAGAACAAATGCATGACAAATGTATAATATAATATGAAGTAACGAAAGTTACTACACGAACTACGTGTGAATCATAAGTGAGCCTGCATAACCTTTAACAGCACCTATAAGACTATAAGCTGCTTTCGAACACTATACAACGCCCCAAACTGTACTGTCAAACTGGGTCTGGCAATGATTAGCAAAGCTTCAATGACACAAGAAAACCCCTTTGTCTTCATAATGACAAAAGAACCCCCACCCAATGCACACACCCACACCCACAACAGAAATAGTGCCTTCAAAACATGGTTAATAGCCTTATCAGCCATGCCGGCATGCAGAGGCCCCATGGTTTTGCATTCACTGCATCAGAACCGTTGTCCTTCAAAATGCTTCGGAGAGTCTGGAGTTATTTAGCTCTGGTCCCCGATTCGAGGGCGGTGCCAAGCCTGAGTAGCGTCGGAGGATTGGGTTTAGGGGCTGGCAAAGGATCGCTCAGATATTTGTGTGCAAAGACGTTGCCAGAGAAGCAGCAGTATGCCAAGAGGGCCTGTCTCATCACGGCACTGTAAGCAACTGGAAAGTTCTGACTGTTATGGTGTAAGATTTTCTCCTGCAGTGGGTCTGCCGTGTGTCTCTGCGAGCCGCATGCATTTACATTTGTATACGCTTCTGGTGAATCTTCGGTCCGATGCTGTGCGACAGACCGAAGTCGCTGGTTGCTTTGCGATCGTCCCAGTCGATCCGCCTTGTCCATCGATTGTTGTCATAAAAACGCTCAGTGTATGAAGCGAGATCGTTCGTACTAAATGAGATCGTTCGTACTAAGTGAGATCGTTCGTACTAAAGCAGACCAAGGACCTCTACCTACCTAAGTCCTATTAAGAATCCACATCCCACAAACTTCACCTTTAAACAGATCGCCTATCAATTTTCATCAGCCCTCAATCAACCGCGCCGATCGACCTCATCAAAGCGCCCTCGCCGCCTTTCAAGGGCAAATATCTCTGTTTGATCTCAGCCTCTTCCATTACCTCCGATGTATTTCAGATGGGGAGGAAATAAAAAAAAAGAAAAAGACTGATTGGAAGATCTGAGTTTGGTACGCACTGGCCAACCTTTTGCCAACGGGAGCCCACGAATCAGCAGTGAGCAATGGCAAAGCGGAGCTCCAATGGTGCACAAGGCACGGTGGGTAACGACAAACACATGGGCCATCTGCAAAGAGTTAGCGCAGTCGGGGGGGGTCATCACCAAGTGGAAATCTTGATAACTGCTGATAAGGGTCCTTTTTTATTTATTTTTTAATCAAATTGGATTGACTGGTACAAGAGTTAACTGTTACGCAATTATCAGGGGAAGCAGAGAGTGATTCAGAGGGATCATGTGGACAGCTGAGTGAGTCTTTAGTTATTACAGACAGTTTTAAATGTAATTCACAGAAGGATTTGCTGGGATTTCCTTTGATTTATGTTCAGACAGTCTGTGGCTGGGCGTCGTAAACAGTGAGGTGTGTGGCCTGAATCCAGATTAACAGCAAGGGAATTAAAGTGCTTAATAATTATAGAATATATGATCTCACAATTGTATTTGCTATGGAGGAACAACAACTGAGCAAGGAATAAACTCATGTTAGCATCATTTGTGTACATGAAATGAATAGTTTGATTCATAGTACCCACTTTAAGTTTCCACTCAAGTCATATAAAGTTACTGAGGTTTTGCTTGAATGAA
The DNA here is from genome assembly GCA_020368025.1 of Brachyhypopomus occidentalis. Classification (NCBI taxonomy): domain Eukaryota; kingdom Metazoa; phylum Chordata; class Actinopteri; order Gymnotiformes; family Hypopomidae; genus Brachyhypopomus; species Brachyhypopomus occidentalis. The sequence continues at coordinate 1,588,559 of JAGXOD010000005.1, read as the reverse complement.
GAGGTTTGTTTAAATGACCTTCGGCTAGCTAAAATAAATGCATGTCTACTACAAGAACAGCGCTTGATCGATGACACGGCTCTCGCAAATTCTAGGAGAACATTGCAAACAATTTCATTTTTAAAATTTTGCTTTTTCATTTCAACACCTTGGTGACTCATTTGAAGGCTATTGTGTAAATATACTGTATGATGTACCTTATGTAAAATTCAGAATTAATATACAATGAACTACAAAATACATTTTGATTAACAATTTGATGGTCTACAATTTTGATGAACTATTTGCTACAATCAATTTATACAATATTTGGTAGGCTGACCATGTACAGCGTTCAGCTATCCATCAGTAAATGACCACTCCGACTTAATATCAGTCGATACAGTCAAGGTTAGATGTTTTCCCAGTTCATTTTCACATGCTTAGCCAAGCCAACCAATAGTGAGCAAGTTTCATTGCAGGCTAAGTGCGAGCTCGAAGCCTATGACAGCGAGTGCCAATGGGACACCATATTGAACTCAGAGGATTTGTGCTATTGCTAAGAGACCACTTGTCAAGGCCAAAAGTCCTTCCCTTCCTTCCGACCGGTTTCTCTGCATCGAGTGGCCCAAGCTGCACTGAATTAACCAAATGAGAAGCGGAAAATTGGACTTTTAATTTTTTGACCTTGTTCCATTTCCTGCTCTAATGTCCAAGCACAACGGGGGAAGCAGTCTCCCTTTGTTCTTATGACTTTTATAGACAACGCTCCGCCATGTAAACCTTAGTCTCAATAGGGCCCTGCACAATAAACATTCTGTTTTTGGTTTGGACTGGGGTTCTGGATCAATCTGTTAGGTTTTCTTCTAATCACCGGGTATCTGCGGAGTGAAAGAGAAGAGAAGCTGACAAAAAAACAACTCAAACGCCATCATGGAAATGTTGGCAAACTCTCCAACCTTAAACAAATGTTGTTTTTATGTGGTATTTAAGCACAATTTTTATACACACTGTCAGGCCATGATGGCCTCTTGCAGAGGAGAGTTTACCAGAGGGTAAAGGCTTCCTAGCTCAAACTCTGCTTTTCAGTGCAAGTAATACTTGTTTTACAGGCATAGTGGGCAATTTAATGGGCCCAGCTGAATTTTGTGGCATTGATATTGAGTCTGTATTCCAATTAAAAGTCTTAACTGCACTCTAGGATGGAGGAAGCAAACACAATCTATCAATTGGAAGAAAAACAATAAACCACAAAGTTGATTTTAGCGATTGCTTTAGCAGCAGCAAGCTTTTCAAAAGAATATCAGGTACTGGCATCCTGTGATTGCTAACTGCTAATGTTGTGATTGCTAACTGCTAACTGCTGTGATTGCTAACTGCTAACTACTGTGATTGCTAACTGCTAACTGCTGTGATTGCTAACTGCTGTGATTGCTAACTGCTAACTGCTGTGTTTGCTAACTGCTGGCCCACAGAGCACCATGCAACAGAGTCTGAAAGTAACCGCACAACTTTGTGTTTGTCCTCAGTGTGACCATTAAGGAAACTACACTGTGCTTAACCCACTCTGCTCTCGGCACACTGTGTATATGCAGATTCACTGGGAGCCTCAACAGAAAACAAGTCCATGTCACATGTAAGCACATTAGATCCTCGGGGAGCTTTTGGAAGCTTCTAGACGAAGAGCCCCATGCATTGTTTTCTCTACAGATTAGCTTTTTTTTTAATCATTCTTTGTCATAAACAACACCAAACCCGCATATTTATGTGCACTAAAGATTTTGATCACAAACGTCTTTGGTGTCGGGCGTTTGGAAGAAAAAGGAGGCCAACTCTTCACTGTCCTGCGTTAGCGTCTGGAGGTAAGCCAGTTGTTATGTGCGCGGCACTGACATAAACGAGGCAGCCCCCAAGGAGCCTACCCTAAAATAATACACATGTGTTTGATTCAGTCTGTTATAGAAGGCAGAAAAAAAGATCCATATTTTAAGTGTGGGAACATAAAGACATGGATGAAAAAAAATTCCCTTAACTTTTCTGTTCCCCACTATGAGGCAGCTACATTCAGGAGATTTTCGTTATTCACCTCGTACAGTCACGTAGTGCAATTTTGGACTGAGTAACTTATCTTAGTTCCTAGATAATACCCCGTACACTAACTGCTGATTTGCTATTGTTTTCACCATTAATGAAATGCAATTTGAGACAGATAACCTCCGGGGACCTCGTTTAGCAGAGGTGAATTGACCACAGAGTAATTGCACATTTATCACCGACTTTTTTGATACGTCTAAGGTCTGTCAGTTTTAATATCAGACATCATTGTCCTTGTCTGATAGGCACGAATGGTTCTTTATTTATGAGCTAAATGACTTGGCTTGTCAATGAATGAAATGAAATTGTGAAATTACATTGATTTCATCTGTTCTTATTACCTATTATTCAGAAGACATCAACTAGAGGGCAGATCTGGAAAAAAAGATGAATAGAAATTATTATGCATAATGATTTGTTTAATCTCAACATGCCTCATAATGTAACATGATTCATAATATAGTGTTGTTCACATCAACCCCTGTGAAAATAATAAGACAAAGATTTATCCACGAATGTGGCTAATTAAAGAAAATACTATTAAAATGGTTTCAAAACTTCTGCACATTTTTATTTGTTTTTCCTTGTTATATTCCTGTCTAATCTTTGTCTAAATAATTTCCAATTGGAAATATTAAAGATGCTGCACTGAAGGGCTTTTAATTCACTGAATCGAATGGTCCTTACAATTCCAAAGTAATTTCCTTGCTGCAGCTGGCGCACTCCAGGTGCCTCTGGGAATTGTAGTCCAAGCACCTAAATGCACAGAACAATTGAAGAGCATGAGCTTAGGTGACAAGATCACATTTGAACTCGGGCTCTCTTGGATATTTAGGGGCAATGAGCCAGCCGTGCATTGATGGAAGGACACTCTGCACATTTCTGCAGGGCCTGTGGAAAAGGACGCGCCCGGTCTGTAGTGAATAGCCCTCTGGTGCGGCGCTCACACGAGCGTCCATGGCGAGCCTCAAGGAGGCGTCTGAAGTGCTTTGATAAAGTGCTTTTGAGAGAAAATGAACTCCCTTGTGGATTTAATGACATCAAAGAGTGAGTTGGCATCATAATGAATTCCAACTAAAACTCGTGGAAAAAGGAGAGAGAGGCACAGAGAGAGAGAGAGAGAGAGAGAGATAGAGAGAGAGAGAGAGGGGAAGGCACAGAGAGAGAGAGAGAGAGAGAGAGAGAGAGAGAGAGAGAGGGGAAGAGAGAGAGAGAGAGAGGGGGGGCGAAATTCAGCTATGATTATCGCAGCCTTTTGTTTGACATTCAAAAGGCTGAGTGGGGCAACAGAGGATGAAAAAAAAAAACACACTTGTCCTTTTTCTCAAACTCAAACCGGCACACAGAGAAACGAAAAAAAGCAGCGGTTTGAGGATTTGAGGATAGTGTGTTAGTTACAGACCGACACGACTCCCGGCCCCACAAACGTTTTGGGCCATCAGACACTGTGTATTAGTGTGGAGGGTATCAAAGGGCCCGCTGCACTGGGGAGACCTTCCAGTGGCCAGTATCTGCTATGGAAAAGACAAAACGGCATAAAAAAATCCCATGATGCACTATTATACATGGTCATCAATAGACTTGTAAAAGGACACTGTGAGTACAATCGGCGCTTATTGACTCGACGCCCTCCAGACATGTCAAGCACATTTTTTTCTTTTCTTTTTTATCATTTTTGAAACTTTCGTTTATTTACCCTGAACACCAGCCTCACTCACCAGTGTCATTACTCTGGGATCTGTGTCTCGGCCTGCCTCCCCTCCACCAGTGTTTCGTGTTGACGCAGGGCTGTGCGGATTCGCATTTCTTCCAAGCAAACTACAACAGCAATAACACTCGGCGAGAGAGAGCCTGCTGACGGCCTGGCATCCGAAACCCGCCACAGCCGGGCTGAGATCACCCGGCAAGGCACATAATTCCAGAAACTTCCGTGCCAAATTAAATAAATAGCGCGCGTTTCCAGGGCAGAGGAATCCCACGTCACCTCATGACAGTTGCATGTAAATGGCCCCGCTCAGGAATGACTACATGGTTATTTCCACGTGATGCAGCTGGGCTGCGACAGACCATGGTCCTCGCTGCTCTGCTCCACCAGAAGCTACAGGGTTTCCTCTCCTGTAAGAGTCACTAGGTTGGCGGTTTATGGACAGCTGTCCACACACTGGTGCCAGGAGATACAAACAAAACACCACAATGAGCCGAGTACATAATGTTATTCACCCGCTAGAAGCTCTTCACATGGCGTCACGCTAACTGCTCAAAATGTGTTGCTGAGTCATTCTATTTGTAATATATAGCAAGCTCCCCGCCATGTTTCACTAGTAATACGTGTGTCTGTCATAAAGGTGTTGTGATTTAGAGAGAAAAATGAAAAAAAAAAAACTAAAGAAATAAAAGAGAATACTCAGAATTCAGGGGTGTGGTAATACATAATACATTAGTGAATCAGAGCGCTGAGGTAATCGGGTGGGGATAATAACCTCTAAATGGGAAAAGCCACATAACTGGCTTTCAACAGTTCCAACAGTTTTTGAAGAAGGTGTCAAAGTATACGTGTATGTCTGACTGGAGAAGTAGACCTTCTGATCCGTGTTTGGTTATTATGACATTAACAAGGCGCTCTGCATTGTTCGGCCATTTTCTTTGTCAGCTTCAGAGTGGTTTAACATTTAAATGACTCAATAATTGGTACTAATCTATCAGTCACACTTCAGCAGAAATCAGGTTAATCCTGCGTTTCTGTGTAACAAATCTATTTTAACACAAGGAGAAATGCTAAGGACGTTCAGCAAAGACGTTTAATGCCACACAGTCCAATGGATTTGACCTTTCTCAAACTGCAAAAACAAATTCGGTGTCAGTGATGTTGACATTTTATTGTAATCAGGAGCCTACTGTTTCCCTCACTATCACATAAAGGAGGAGTGTATGTCAATGTTAGAAAAGTTACAAAAGCAGGACATGGCAGTAATAAATCCGAGGGGTGAAAAAGCAGCGTGTTTTATACAGCTAATTAATTCTAGTAGCATTGAAATAGAACAGCTAACACAAGGAGTCAAGATTTCCAAAATCTGCCCATTTTGTGGAATTGTGCTGTCAAGAACTTCCAAGACCTCTACACATCCAGCATTCCCAGGATCCCTCTACACATCCAGCATTCCCAGGATCCCTCTACACCTCCAGCATTCCCAGGATCCCTCTACACCTCCAGCATTCCCAGGATCCCTCTACACCTCCAACATTCACAGGATCCCTCTACACCTCCAACATTCCCAGGATCCCTCTACACCTCCAACATTCACAGGATCCCTCTACACCTCCAGCATTCCCAGGATCCCTCTACACCTCCAACATTCCCAGGATCCCTCTACACCTCCAGCATTCCCAGGATCCCTCTAGCATTCCCAGGATCCCTCTACACCTCCAGCATTCCCAGGATCCCTCTACACCTCCAGCATTCCCAGGATCCCTCTACACCTCCAGCATTCCCAGGATCCCTCTACACATCCAGCATTCCCAGGATCCCTCTACACATCCAGCATTCCATGTGTCCAGCGCTCCTACATATCCAGTGCTCTTATACCTAGTAGTCATTAAAGCGCAAAATCTGTGACCTGTTGTTTTGTAGATTTAGCAGTGTGCAAACTACACAAACTACTGTGGATCCTCCGATCTCATCTGCAATGCCAATCATGTATTTACCCTGAACACCAGCCCCACTCACCAGTGTCATCACTGCAGTCTTGCGTCTTCTGGCTGTGCAGATTTGCATTTGCGATGTTGTTTTGTGGGTCTGGCATTGTGCACACAACACAAACAACTGCAGATGAAGCTCCCACGGTAAATGATCGTGTGGTGAAGCGAGATCCAAATCTCATTTACAGTGCCAATAATTTGCGTTCTGTAAATTGGAGCCAAAATTATGTAGTCTGCACGTGACATTAGGCTAATCATTCTTCTCCCTGGTCTGAGCTCAGGTTCACATCACTGTACTAAAGAACACATTTTTCTTATCTTTAATTAAATGGTTAATGAGGTCCTGCATGAGCTAGGCCAGGTGTTTCCGAGTGGCGAGAAAGTGGGATTCACCTGGAAATGTAATCGAAGGACAGGAGCCCAGGCATTTTAGTGCAAATAGGATCTCCACTGGAACATCATGAAACACAGCGTTTTGCCTGACATACTGTGTCTGCTTTTGATTGGAAATGCCTGAATTCATTCATACCTGACGAATTACTACAGATGGTACACAAGGAGTAACACATGCTGTGTAGTAACACACTTGCAAGACAGGAAATCCAGAAACCAAAATGTAGTTGTTTAAACCAGAGAAAGAGAATTCATAGGACTACACGCACTGCAGAATTCATAGGACTACACACACTTCACGTGTGTCAACTCCACGTGGCATTACAGCCTCCCGTCTTTCTGCTGTAGCCAGAACAGGAAATGATATAATTGTTGCATTTTTTCCCATGCCCACTTGCCCGACGATTGACCCTTCCAGCCAACTGCTGGGAATGGCCCACATGAGCTCTAAGTGATTAGGGTTGCAGTGGAGGGGGTGGGGGTTCGCGACCTTTACAGTGTATACATGTGTCTGTGAGAGGGAATATGTGGGAAAAGTCATTTATGAGGAACAGCAGCTGAAAATAGCATTTCAGGAAATCTGTTAAACTAACTCTTAAGGAGTGTTTAACAGCTAAAGTGAGCTTATCAATTTGTTTCAAAGCACTGGAAATGACTATCAGTGTGGAATATGAGAAATTCACATTGGCATCAGGAAGTTCCCGTGATCTTAATGTATTTGCTATTTGTCAGTGCTCAGTGACCTCATCACAGTGTGTAGCTAAGCTCATAAAGCTAATTTCCCATAATGCACGGGTCTCTCTGCCTCCCTGTTACTACCTAGTGTAATAAGGATGGATCACGAGCTAGAGCCACAAACCAAACAGGGCATTGTATTGTAGGCGTCTAATGAAGGCCAATGACATCATGCAACTTCAGCGCTCTGAGGTCATATGAAAACGCCTTGGGCCACGTTTCCTATGAGGAGGCGATGGAAGATATTAGGTGTCTCTGGCACTCCTGGTTTCTCTACCTCGAATTCGAACCTTGACAATATTGAGAGGAAGACCAAACCATGACGCAAGTGGCCGTAAGGGCCGTGAGGGTCGGCTTTTCCATCGTTTCATGGGGAACTGTGCTTTGGTAACAACCATTAAGGTTCAAAACCCCTACGTTTTGATAAGGAGTTCCATAATTACTCTGTACGAATGAATCCAAATGTGAATTGGATTGCACCATGTTTATAATTCTCCTTGGCTGCCGTGTCCATATATTACGTGATAGAATTTTACCCTAATCTAGATTAGGCGCCATCAGCTCTATTTTCCACTTCCGTCAGTCCCACCTAGATTTAATTGGCTTCATCACTGCCCTATTTTCCCTGTACGCCCTAGTGAAACCATAGTGCACAAATTGGCTAAAGTGGGCAGTTCATATAAGGGTGATTCCTTTCCTGTCCCATTGTAGAAGTCGTTACACTAAAGCTTTGGCTCTACACAGGATAAACTCTGCACAGACCCTGAGACGCATCTACTAAACATGTGACTCTTCTGAATCAGTCCTACTATACACACACATACATATGGAACACCACATAAGTGAACACCACAGAAGTGAAAATAGCATGAACTGCTGTGTTTAAGTGCTATGGTAGACGTAACAGCTATTCTGTTTACTGTTCAGTTTAATACAGATTTTTTTGTTTTATCTTACTAACATCTGAAGTCACCAAGGTGTCATTAAATAAACCTACCTGCACACATGAATCACTTATATTAAAACATGTTTTTTTAAATAACATGACACAAAGATTGTTTATAATTGACATCTGTCTACTTGGGAAGATACAGTGTGAAATCATTTCACACTCTTGGGCATACTGTCCACTTGAAACCAGTCTAATCTCCAATTTTAATATACCAATAAATAAATTTTGTGTTGCACATCTAACATTCGCCATGAAACATCTAAAAATTCAGTCCCAGCCGTCTTCTCTTAATGTGCATTTTTTGTTCTCTGTGTTTCTCTGCGGTATTGTAGCCCTGTGGAGATTGAAATCAGATCATGTTCTCGTCGGCCACTCCACTGCAGTTATCCCTACCTTTAGTGCAGGATGTCTGTGGTCTGTTCGTGTCGAGCATTCTCGGGTCATTTTAGACTGGGGCTATCGGAGTGGCCTAGGGCTCAGAGTTACTCTATATTGGCAACGATTCCTTCGTTTCAGGTTTCCCAACTACTGTTTAGCTTTTGCAAAATACAATTTCATTAGTCTCGGTAAACATTTTTTTCCTACCTCTTATTTTCTTTTTATATGGTCGCGTTAGCTGCAGCAGTGTGTGATTATGTCTCCCAGACTGATGAGTTGATCTCAGCCTCATGAAAACTACTGCACTTGCCAAGACTTCATGTGCTGAAATCTATCGGCGCCATCGCCCCTCACGATGAATGGTCGTATTAACGTCGATTGTTTTTTATCAAACTGATACTAATTAAACTGAATTGGCGCTTAATTTAGCCACTGTGCTCAAGTGATGTTCTTATGCGCAGCGCCAGCGGACTTTAGACGTCGCGCGCGATTGTAAATGAGCTCGGCGCGGGGATAAAGCCGCGCTGACTGGGGAGTAAGAGCGGGATTAGACGCCATTGGCCTCGCAGCTCAAGGAACTCGGCGGGCGGGAACAATGGCGTGTCCACAGCGGTCTTGTGCCGGCGTTATCAGCTGGATGCCAGTGAAACGGGGGATACCGTGGCATTATAGTCCTGCACCATTGGTTCGGAAGCACTAATGCCAGCCGCAAAAGAAAAAGCTAAGCTGAGATCTACCAAGCTTTGGAAGCCTTCGCATTTATAAAGTCATGTAACTCATGAGAGCTAGTTAAGAGGATGAAAGAATAAATAAGGTGATGTTAGTCGTCAATGACTAACAGCGATTTTAAATGCTGTTAGTGTTTGATTAATAATGCCAGGGTTCTTTACAATGTTTATTTTTTTCCAAATGGGTTTGCGACATGAAAAAGTGTTTCCTTTTTACAATCTTCTGGTTCATTACAGAAAATACTTCCTATTCTAATTCAGCAACCCATCTGGACAAGTACAAGGTCAACATACATCTGATGCCCTACTAAAATGTTGCTTAAGGCACCTGCAAAAACAGACACTGACTAGTAATGCATCGACTAGTTGTGGTATTAACCCCTATGCTTATCATCATTTCAGTGCCTGTGTGCAGTGCAACAAGTATTGTAGAAGTCAGTCTGGGCAGAATTAAGCATCTGTTGTATGTACTGAAGTGACCACTGCTACTCTTTCCTCTCAACATCTGCTTCCATTAAAACCCAGGCCAAATGCTAATTTAGTGACCTGCAAAGCCCCAGAAGCCATCTCTTCTGAAGCACACCTGTGTCACCCGGACAAAATAATAGGATCAGGGCTATTAGGCAGCAATTAGAGATTATTTAAACCTCAAGTATTGCTAGATCGCATTACCAGAGTCTACCAGTGCTGAGCTGAGTTCACAAGTGCAAGGGCCCTCAGATTTCCCAGAATCCTTTTAATTGCCTTTGGTGGGTTTTTTTCTTCAAAATGTTAGCAATGGCCAAGGAACTGGCAGCATCCATGATTATGCTGATATTTATTACAAACCATAGTTTTCTACATTGTCTGAACATGTATTTCTCTTTCTCTCTCTCTCTCTCTGAAATATCTGTATATTTGTATAATAACATGCCATTACAGTAGTAATACAGGTTACAAGCTAGCATCATAGTATTGGTGAAGGTTTAATCATTATGGAGCTCTCCGTGAGACGGGTTAACTGCTCGTGACATGCCAGACAGTAACTCTGGCCTGCTCACGACATTTGTCAAATAAATATCCTTATAAATACTTTCAAGATATTACAGCTCAAGAATCTTAGTTGAGACTCGCTTGCCAAGTATTTACAGCAGGTTTGACAAGAATAAATCAAGGTGATAAATGAAGGTTAAGGATTTTGTTATTGGTGTTTGACAAATGTGTTAGAAGGGTAGACCGTTGAGTTTGTTGGTTTTTAGTTGCTTTAAAGTGAAATGTAAACTTCATATGAATTCATATAAGTACAATCCATTTAAGCAACTTGTAAAATTTATATTAGCTCATATTAATAGGGAAACATGCCAAGGTGGCTCCCTCTAGTGTCGAACGACGATGCTGCAGCTCTTTGTTTTTCTTTTTGAGTACGCCAAGGACCTGAACGTGATCAGAGAGGTCGCCTGTTTTATCTTTGTTTAGATTTCTAAAACTTTTAGAAATGTATTCTTTTCAAGTTCTTTTCGTAATGGAATTTCATGATATAGCAAAATATGCAGTGCAGGTTGGTAAATGAGTCATTGTTGACGGATCGACCAGGACAAAGGTTCTGTATTTGCAATTATTAAATATAATTCTGAGAGCCACAAGCATTGTAATAGTATAGCCTACCAGAGAGAAATAAACATACCATTGGATTTATGTTTGAAATTTATCCACAAGGTGGCAGCAAAATCTTTTTAATAGGGCATTGATGTCACAGTGGCGTGTGCAATATCGAAGATAAAGCCAATAGTTCTACACATCTTTTTGATCTTGATAAACAGATCAAAGATGATATTTTCCTCCTTGTTATTGCAGGAAATATTGTGAATTTACAAAATGGAGCACAACCTCATCTTCAATGTAGACCAAAATAAATTAAAACGTGTGTGTGTGTGTGTGTGTGTGTGTGTGTGTGTGTGTGTGTCAGTCAGTGAATGTTGGGTGAAGAGGTTTCTCAATGTCTCTGTTCTTGCAAAGCAACGCGCCTGTGATCCTGAGATTAACAACTCAAAAACAACTATACAGAAAGGCCAAACTGAGTGTCTTATTTGCAATCCTTAAACCTAAATTGCAATAACCTACTTTCAGTTTGCCCACATTTTTACTGATTACTAATTTAACATCCCATATCTGTTAAAAACACATGAAAAATCCCCATATGCACTGTATGAAATCCTGCAGGACCCATCAGGCATAACACTGAGCTGAAGAACTTCCATCACTTCAAGAGCTCACCTAAATCTACAGCAGAGGACAACGCATTACAACGAGGTGGTTAATAAGGGCTCCTGGGAAAAGCTTTGGCTTTTGAATCTGATCCCAAAACAGTCTGTCCCAGTCCAATTTGAACCCTAACAACAGGAAGAACAAACCACGAACCTCATCTGGAACTCTTCTTGCTTTTGTCTCACCATAATTCAGTTTTAACACAGAAAATAAGGCCACTATTACCACCCGATGATGTAACGCATGATGCAACCACTTGCAAGCCTTGCCCAGGTTCTATTAAAAGGCAAGGCTGAGAGATATTTGCTGGAAATCATGCCAATAGAGGAGAATGTGTCTTATGTAACCACACATTAAGGTGAACAATGCTTCCTTTTTTCCCCCAGTATGATTGATTTATGGTTGGGTTTTCCCCCCTCCATGTTAAACTCCAGCCGCTTTGCAGGCTTAGCGGACATGGAGCAAAAAGAACACCGTTACCCAGAAGCCCAGGGGTGCATGTGAGGTTGGTGTGCAGTTAAATATCGCTTATTGTCCAGTATTTCCCTTTACAAGGACCTTGATACAAACGGACATGTCCACTAAGAGCCTGTGGAGAGAGATGGAGAAAACCTCTGACCCGATTTACCACAAATACTTTGATGTATTTTTTTTTTAATTTATAAATCCACACGAGGGAACATCAGTCCTGGCCTGGCAAAATCTCACCTCACTGAAACGTGTTACGCAGAACCTTCAGGAAGATTTAAAAATGTAATTGAGGGTGCAAAATGCTAATAACACATCTCTGATACTCAACTACACACCTCAGGAACACCTTCCCAAATCTCAGCCCACATGAGGAACGCATTCCCACTACTGGCTCCCGGCTTCAGAACTGCTGTATTCTGACACAGAAGAGAACAACAGACTGGTAACTACACATCAAGACACAAACAATACAACTAAAAGGACTTACTGCAGAGACCAGAAACACACAACCAGGGCTGCATGACCAGCAAACAGACACTGAAGACATGGGCTACCTGTGTTACAAGGGGGCACCGGAGTGTCGAGGAGGGGCTGATCATGACACTCTCTGACACTCTCACATGACACATTCTTTTACTGCTTTTTCTTCCTGACACATTTTTTTATTCCAAAATACATCTTCACTGTGTGAATCTTTAATTGGTTTTCACTCATTTTTCTATACTGACTGAAATGCATTTTCCAGATGAAATCAATTAGGAATCTTCACTTTCACTTCCATGTACCAGGACATTCTCTGTCTCGATCAAGGTGTCTCTAAAGCCCTGTTTATTTAAACAGTGATGTGATATTAGCACTGAAATCAGTACAAATCCATTGATTTGAACACAGGAATAAAGTGACCTTTGAACAATTTGGATTCTTAATTGAACTCTCGGTAATCTGTAATTAACTGATTATTCGCTGAATCCCGGAACAAACTGTAATGAAGCAGACTACCTTAAGAATGCACCACTATCTTCAGCTGTATTGTACATACATTTGAGATGTTCACCTCTTACACACTGGCAGATATTAAGCATCAGCCTTTTTAAAGGATAAATCTGTCAGTCTGGCCTTTGGCATGTGTTGGTGCTTGTGGCTATTTATACTTAATACATACATGTCAGATGCAGCCATGCCCCTCCTAAACCCCGAAGCAGAGAGGAATGTGGCCTGAGATAAGACCTACTGTCATCCCACAGTTCAGGAGCCCTGCATCAGCTATGGGGCAGTCAGCCATCTGCTGACATAGAAACGCTCCATGTTTAGGACAGAGGAAGGTTGTCCTGTGTATATCAAAGGGAGAGGGGGGTCTGTGTGTGTGTGTGTGTGTGTGTGTGTGTGTGTTTCCCCTTTTCTCAATCTCATTTTCGGCTCGAATCCGTCTTTGCCTCCCTGCACATTCAGAAGTTGTGAAACTTTCCTACTTCGAGGTTCACATGTTTGCCCTAGGATTCTAATATTAACTCAAGCTCTAAATGGACATGAAGCCTTTTTTTCCTCCAACAAAGTTGCGATGAGCCAGCTCGTTTAGTTACACACACATAGTGTGACACACATACAGAAGTGTGGCATCCCGGAACCTGAGCTGGGGTCTGTGTGCCCAACCAGGCTGGACCTCTCTGGGACCGCATGGCTACCAGCATGCAGAGTTCCCAGCAGAGGACGGCAGCAGCGTGGGCGGCGATGCCCTGGTCAGGGATCACATGGGCCGACACATGTGCACACGTGTGTGCCAACACAGCGGCTTCCCGCACACGTCACGGCGGAGGCCAACAGCTGTACGGATGTGTCTGCCTCCGCTCTCCAGATTTTGTCTGCGGACCTGCTGTTATTTCAGGCATGCAGAACCCAACTCCATGAAATGAGGCACAGGTTTCAAGACAATAAATCAAAGGCTTGACCTGAGATGAACTGTTTTGCAGAACATACAAAGGGAGTTTAAAGTAGTGGTCCACCCTACACGGCTAAGACAAGAACGTTAACGGGCGATATGTGATATGGTGACATGTGAGCGCAACCTTACTGTCTTCTGTTTTAGTGAGGCATGTTTACATGTTAGTCTTCAACTGAAAAAGTTATCTGATTTGAAGTTATTTGAACTTGTAGTTCTACTTCAGTACCTGTTTACATTCCTAGCACAGCTGACAAAGCATATAATCATGCATTTATCAAAAAACTCTAAAAGTTCACACACTGCCAAAATAATAATAAGAAGAAGAGTTTTTAAGAGCCATCCCATTATCTCTCTGGTGATTAGATTATAAATGCCTGGCCTAAGGGCTTATTTCTTGTGGTCATAACCTTATATTCAGACAGAATACAAACATGACTTGAAAAATGACAAGACAAAGCAACTTTGAATAGTGTTCCCTGGCTGGTACTGTTACGCTAACAATTTCAGTAGAAATAATGACTAATTCTGTGTTTTGCCCAGCATGACATTTTGTATGTTAACAACACTGATGAATGTGAAGAGAGTTGTGTGCTAGTCATAGCTTTCCATGTCAAATTTCACTGAAATGAAGCCCATCCATCAGATGCAAACTCATCAGCTAGGAAGGGTAAAGGGGATCTAAGAGCTAAGGATGTGGTGAATGAATTAATGGGTAGTGTGGGCATGTTATATTAATCCATTTTTGCCCATTTATATATATATATATATATACCCATGCAGCCACACAGCAGGAAAAATAGGTTGCTGAGTGTATGTGCGTGTGTGTAAATATATATATATATATATTATATATATGTGTGTGTGTGTGTGTGTGTGTGTGTGTGTATATATATGTATATTTATATACCCATGCAGCCACACAGCAGGAAAAATAGGTTGCTGAGTATGTGCGTGTGTGTAAATATATATATATATATATATATATATATTATATATATATGTGTGTGTGTGTGTGTGTGTGTGTGTGTATATGTGTGTATATATATATATATATATATATATATATATACTCACCAAACTATTTTTCCTGCTGTGTGGCTGCATGCGTGTGTGTGTTTGTGTGCATGCATGTGTGCACACGTGTGTCTGTGCATGTGTGTGCGTGTGTGTTTGTGTGCATGCATGTGTGCACACGTGTGTGTGTGCGTGTGTGTGTGTGTGTTATAGTACTATAGCACTTTGAGTGCTGGAAGGACAGAGCTACAGTATTTGTCAGCTCACTTGCTGAACACTGTCAGCTAAATAAAGCAAAAACAGTGTCTACTTCCAAATGTGGACCCTACGGTGCCAGAATGAAAGATTAGAGGAGTAAACAGGGCGACAACTGGACAACTTTTTCATGAAGCGTTTCCAACTTTCTGTGAGATACTGTTATTAAAAAAATGATGTCCTCAGCATAGCTTATATGGAGTGTCATTTTAGATGGATCTCTATAGTAGTGCTGGAATTAATAGCTCCCTGCAAGGACGTTGGTTTAGTGTTAAAACAAGCCAGACATCAGGTGAAATTTGGGCCTCAGATCTGTGTGTGCGACCCAAGTGCTCTGGTACGTCATTTGGCATGCAAAGAAAACGTGAATTTGCAACATAAGAATTCAAAAGTTTAAACTGATGAAATAACCATTTTCACAAAACAGCAAATCATTTTTGACATTGCTATGTGAAAAGACCACAGATGACCCGTGGTTCCAATCTGATACTAATCAAACATGCACTCTCACTGTGCACCACCTGCAATAACTACACAGGCACACCACACATGCTCTAATAGTGCATGAATAGTACATTAATTTTCCATTAATGCAAACATTCTAAGAGACTCAGACTATAGACAATAAAAATATGATATTTACAGCAATATAAATGCAGCTACCTCAACCATTCAGTATAACTGCAAGACCAACTTCCTTCACTCACAGCAGTTTTGTCCAATCCTATCAACCAGGTTGTATCAACACAGTGCTCACACACACTTACTCTGGTATGTTGTTGCTCTCCAATGTTAAATTTGTTGTCTAAAAGTAAAAAGATACCTGACTCATGTCTGCACTGCACACATTCCAGGCTTCCTACAAGAGCCTCACCTGTAAGCAAGTCCCTTCTCCACCCACTTAAGTCTGTCTACACCTGGGGCATGACTAGAGCGTGACTCAATAATTATAAGGGAAGAAGATCCTGATATAGTCTCCAAGTACTTTTTAAAAACATGCATGCCGTAAAAGGGAACAGCCCGTGGAGCCATAGGCTTATATTTATAATGTGCTATTGCAACTGTTTACATGAGTATAATTTTGAATGCACTGCTCATCACAGACCAGTTGGCACAATCATCACACATTATTATGAATATGGGAGGACAAATAAGTTTGTTTATATTTAGATCCCTCTGGT
>JAGXOD010000005.1:1542500-1567500 GCA_020368025.1 Brachyhypopomus occidentalis | reverse complement strand
GACAAAGGTTTCTTGGCTCTATTCATCCACAATCTTCTGCAATGGTGAAACAAATGGAGAACACAGGTATTATAGGATTGCTGTGGACTACTGCCCTCCCCTCTCTACACGGGTCCCAGGAAAACAGGCCTCAGCATGTGAGAGATTCTCCCCCAGCACCTTCACCGCCAAAAGCTCCCTGCATGCAAAATATTCCCAGGTCAAGGACAGGCAGACAGCCCAGTCACACAACCCCCTCGACTGGTGACTGGGCGACTTCTCCACATATTCTGCACTGGTTCCTTACAGGAATGGCCAGACGCTACTGACAAGTCAATCTGCAGTGAGGTGTGTAGGCATAAACAGGTGAATAGACTCCTCTCTCTACAGCCTCCCAACCCTCCGAGCGAAGCTGTTGAATCTTACTCCTCGGGAGTAAGAGAACACTTTGTGGGACTATATACCAAAGTGGAGAGGGCGAGTAACTCCTCACTGAGCCTCCCCTGCCTTACCGTGATTCATAATAGGCCATAAGGCCAGAAGAAAGAATACCAACATTCTAAGAAGCAAAGAAAAATATATTTTAATATATATATATATAAATGCTGTCTGTTCTTATTTAGAGTTTAGCAGCTCATCGGATTGTGACCTTTGTTGCACCAATATTGAGAGTGTAGTGTCACTAGTTGTTGTTTCTTCTCATCGTGCTTCCATCACTTCTTCAGTCAGAGCTACAAAGATAGTATCCCGATTTAAGCTTGAATATCTTTTTTTTTAGATACAATTACAATTGAATTACATATATATATTTATATATACTGTGTACATGTAGACAGTCAAGGTTATGGCTGTCACATGAAGCTGGTTGCCTGAAATTAACATTTAGGCAAGAAGCTATAAATGGGGCACATCCAGAAAACTTGTCCTTGAGGTTCAAACTGCAATTAAGCCGATCTGGAGGTAATTCATCAGCTCCTTCCAGACACTTGTATTAAACGTATTGAATATTCCCATCTCACCTAATGGTAAAATGTTATGTCTTGTATAACACCACTTAAGCCACACTAAAGAACACACACTACAACTGAACACCAATTGACAACCAAATCAAGTGTTAAGAACATAAAAGTCAGGCACTTTTGTACCTTTTGTATAAGATTCAGGACTGTGTTGTGTTCTTCCGTATGGTTATCCAGCTTGTCGTTCATGTGTTAGTATCTGGTGTCTGTATACAGTAAGTCACTCTCTTATTGACACTCTGGTCTGCTGACTAGTGAACTATAGAAGCTTCATGTTATCAAGACTGACTATGAAACAGATGTCCAGTAATTATAGTTTGGTAAAAAAAAAAAACATTATATAGCACCAAATGGGGATTGCCAGTGCCTGAGGTTGTCTATTGTAACTACTGATCTCTGTCAAGAGGGTGGGGTGGTCCAGGATGGTTCACTCTCATTTGCATAATCTAATCAGGTCAACTATGTCGAAGCATCATTGTCCATGCTCTCTGTTAGATGCTCTCTGTTATAGGTGAGACTTGGGCATGGTTCTGAAGCATTCCAGTTCATACCCTCAGTAGATCTAATGACTTGTGAATGCTGTGTCTGTCACAAGGCTCCTCCATACAAACGGACACAGTGCTTAACCTGATCAAGGCGTTTCACGACCAGCTTCACATTAGGCCAGAGATTAAGGTCACATGCTGACCTTTAAACGTGACAACATTATTGAACCTCAAAGGTCCTCCAAAGTGTCCATTTATTTCATTAGTGGAAATGTCAACGTGCCAGGGAGCATGACGATGAGCTGGTTATGTCTGGGACTTGTTGCAACCTGGAGTTTCATGCCTAGCACACCCATCAAACCAAGTGGAAGGCCATATCTCATTTTTTCCATTGCAGAATTACAATTCATGATCTTCCCAAAGGCAGAGAAGAAATTAAGGTCCTTTGTAGAGAAATGGCTTTGATGAGGTATGGGGCACCTGTCAAAAGCACTTAAAAAGATTTTTTTTTATTCCAGCAAATACATTTTCCTTGATTTTTGAAGATTACAGTATTTGGATGGCTCTTTATTTCCAGACACAAATAGTGCACCGATTATGAGGCGAAGTAGCAGCAGTTCTCAGTCCATTGTTACCAAACAATACTAGAACATGAGGCGCACTCACATGTCTGTGTGTGAGCTTTAGAACACCATGTTTTCAACCTACTGTTCAGCTTTTTAGAAATTCCAGATGCAAGGTTGACAGTTTGCTATTCCTGAATTCCCTGTTTGTGACGTGAAGGAGAGGAGTGATTAAACATATAGACAAACTACAGTCAAAATATTAAATCACAATGAAATAAATGTGTTTCTTGCACAGAAATGAAGCACTGATTTTAGACTGATTGCTAGGAACTCTAATGCTCTAAAACTCACAAATGATGAGACTCAAATGAGAAAAAAGAGAAAGAATAACAACTGTATAACGTATTTTGTATAATACCATTGTTATACCAATTTTTATTTTAACTTTTCACTTGTCTTGTATGATCACGTCTTCTGCTTTAGCCTTTTTTATAGAGACAATATCCATAGCCTTGGGATAACGTGCAAGGTATCTTACGGAGTCTTGCATGATATAGTCACGCGCATGGTGAATTATGCATGAGGAGCCTTATTTCTGCATGCCTCTGTGCGTTTGCATCCAATGCTTAGAACAACATTCCAGGTGTTCTACAGCGCCCTCTATAAAAACGTCCCCTAGGACTGACCCGTTTGCAGGGGTCTTGATGTGGTCAGAGCTTATTACAAAACGGTTCACCTTCTAACAGTTAGTGGATCTAAAGGAAAGGATTTGCTGGAGGGGACTTTTGGGGGGGGCTCTCTGCTCATAAGCCTGCAACTATGACTGCCCATACCCCCCCCCCCACACACACACACATAAAAGAGAAAAAAAACTGCTTGATCTTCACACTTCAAATGAAGCCGGGGTAACCCTCAGTCTATTTTTGTTGTTTTTGATGTAGAGTAAAAACCTCCCCCTCCCCAGTGAACCTTTCAAAAGGAACACTTCAGCACTTCAGACGACACGCTGCTAGACATCTGAGGTACCTGCTGGAATATTTTTATCAGAACTGAACAATCTCCGTGTAATCCAATGCCACCATTACTTCAAGCAGCTGCCAAACTGAGCCCTTCCTATCGAATAAAATTCCTATATTCAGCAATTTAATGAATAATACCATATATTTATTGACACAAACCAAGCATTGGGAACACAGTGTAGTTTACAAAGGCCTTAGCGTTAGCTCTAAGTACCTCAAGAGCTACAATGGCAGATAGAAATATCAAAAGGGTTAAGCTACAGCTCTAGGTTTCAGTGGCGATGAAGATGCAGGGCGGGGTCACAGTGCCCTTCACCCTGACCCAACACATTGTATCTAAAATCTGCAGCCGAGAGAATCATCTATTATCCATGCTACACTTAGCATAGCCCACGCATTCTATTCAGATAGAGATTATGCAATTTCCATCCAGCAGATACCCTGTTTCTTCAAATAAGTGAGAACTCTGCTTCAGAAACAGTTAAGACAGACTGGAGGGGATAGGTGGGGGGGTGGGGGGAGCGCATGCCTGCATGAGAAAATGGACTAACAGAAGCATAAAAGAGCAGCACTTGATTGCTAAAATTATATTTTCTGAGAAGTAAATTCTATTTTACCCCTTATTCGTGTGTATCTAAAATTGTCATCCACTCTGTTACACTAGTTACGTTACATAAAATCAAACCATATAAAATGTTCTTACATTTAAAATCTGCTCAAAGCACAAAGTGCATGAGGATATCTACTAAAATGAGGAGCTAGCCTTGATAGCCACAGTGACTTAGCATAACACACGGAGTCTGGCTTCAGTCACATAAGAGGTTATGTAGCCACTTAAGCACTACATAAGTGAAACATCTTTAGTGTGGCGCTTCTGACAGCTTTACAGGGAGAAGCTCAGATCTTAGACTGAATGTCTAGGTGTAGCTTTCAGTGTATTTGCATGGGCCTATAGCGCATCCACCCACTCATGATTTGATTTTGCTGAAAGGCTGCAAGGAACCATACAATCTGTATATTCCCTTTTGTTTCAGTGCTGTAAAGCATTGATTGACTTGAAGTCAATGAACCCTACACCTTACAGTACACACACACACAAACTCGTGTGTGTGTGTATTGCAAGGTGTACTGTAGTAAAAGGTGTAGACATCATCTGTAGCCAGCACAGCTGAACAGCTGATGTCCAACCCTACTAATATATACATGTGTACACATGTTTAATAAATTCAAGAGAGTTAAGTGAGTGGTAAATTTGTTGTCCTTGGCATTTCTTGTGCTGTCAAATAATTGTATTATGGGTAATCTATATACTTCATGAATGTCTATCAAGCATAGTAGATCTGTTGGTTTACCACTCTTGAACTCTGTATCAGTGGTCAGTCTCTGACCACAAGACCACTAGATATTTGTGCTTGGCAGACCACACACAACTGAGCAGTGTCACAGATGTGTCAAACCCTAGGCCTTTAGCGTGTCCATTTCCACATGCTTGGTTTGTTTTGACCCTCTTGTCTCCGATAAGTGAAGTTCACCCTGGAAGGGATCAGGTTGATTTGGTTGCTTAGGAACATTATACTTTTTGAACTCTGAACTCTGAACCACATTTGCTTCAGATGTTTCAGACCATTGCCCTGCTGCAAGATGTGATGTGTAGTTTGAGATGATTTGAGATGATTGCATATATATATATATATATATATATATATATATATATATATATATATATATATATATATACTGATGACCAGTAAGACAAGTAAGCCAGTGCCACCTATACAAACACATGCCACTATGTCACACAAGCAGTGACCTTTTTTCTACAATGTCCTCATTCCGTCACCAGATACCAGATTAATTCTCATCTCATCTATCTGTATGATCTCCTTGAACTCTACTAGCAAACTGCAACGTGGCCATTCTGTTCTTGGGGCTTATTAGTGGTTTGCAGATTGTGGTGAACCCTCTGACATACATCGACTCGTTCTCTTTATGAAAGTCTTCGACTCATACTTGCCTCTGTCTTGGATAGAGTCCCTGATCAACTCAACAGTGTTTCTTCATGATCCTATTACCACCCACCATTGTGGTTTCATATGGAACATCTCGAACTGGTTTACCAGACAAAAATTAAACCTAACACTAGACTAAACAACAATGGTGATTCACTACTGGTACTGCAGTTTGGTCCAAGACTAGACTTAATATTTGGTGTATCGATCCCTTGTGTTTTGTCTGTGACTTTGATTTATTATTATTGATTTTTTAGTCTTGTAGTGGCATGCTTCACTTGCCCTGGAATTCTTTGGTCTTCATGTTGAGACACATTAGTAGCACACACCAGATACAGATGACACACCTAAAATTAACTCTAATCTCTTTATGAAAAAACAAAAAGAAAACTTGCCAATTACTTTTAACCCCCAGATGTGGCACAACTGATAAAAAAGGCTTTAATTCCTCCACTCAGTGTGAATATGCATCAAATTAAATAGTCTGAACTGAACGTCACTGATTCATTATAAATCAAATGTGACAGATCAGCTAAACATGTTGACTGTGAAACCACAGCCTGTTTTGTAGCACTCGCCTGTTTAGCTGTTTAGCCACCAGGCATCCAGATAGCATCCTGCTGCTCATGTTCAGGTTGTACAGTCATTTGGCTACATGCTGTCCACAATTAGGAGTCCCCAAGGATACAGCCGACCACAGTTTAACAGAACCGCAATGCAGAAAGGGATACTGTGTGATTGGATTTTGAAAAAACCCAACCACAGTCTACCAGCAGGAAGGGGGCGTCATTCAAATCCAAAAACTAGTAGCAGTGATTGACATGGTGACCGTCCAATGCGGCTTTTAATGATAAGCAGAGATGTAACGGAGAGTGACATATATTCTAGCTCATGCGAAATGTGACCATGAAACCTGACGCTAGTAACACACAAATAGCAAGAAATATATGGAACGGTCTGGACTCCACTGAGCAGGACTTGTGTTAAACATATTTCACTGTGCTGCTGTCGATATTTCTGCAGATGCAGAATAAGAATCTGTAGATGATCTTCCCAATGGATTCACAGATGTCCACAGATTGTATTGAGGAATTACTATGTAGAAATGGAGTCACTTTGTCCTTGTCACATTGTCTCATCTTTTGTTCCCATCATATGTTTTATATATTTTAGGGAAGGAAAGTAAGTAGTAAGGAAAGTGTCAGTACTCTGAAAGTAAGGATGGCTAAACTGTTCACTGATCACTGTGGCTATGGCTAAAGCTACATATAAAGAAATCCAGTTGGTTGAAATGAATTCATGGCAGGTTATAAGCCAAAGCCTAATTACAAATAAGCAATCTACTGGTGACTAAAGAGCAGATCTCACTTTCAGTATATGTATGTATATCTAGATCGCGTTTGCTCTCGTGGTCATACAGAGATTCTGCAATACACTTATAGCTGGGTCCGATTTTTATTTCAATTGGGTTACATAAGTTTAATAAGTCAAACTGGTGGTACAAATTGAACTCAAGCAAGATGAGTGGTCTGGCATTATTGACCAAAATGTGTGCATCATCCATTCAATTATCCGTTCAACTGATCAATCACTGAGTGCAGAATGAAAAAACCGTCTTACTGAGCCAATGAAGCAATTAAAAAGCGCCTGTCTGAAACCAAAATGAGAGTTTATGGTATCTAGTTCATGGAAGCAGGACTGCTTTTAAGACAAAGTCGTCCCCTTTTGCTGGAGCGCTGGTCATGTCTTATGTTAGTGCAATGACAGAGACACTGCATCTGAACTTTTGCAAGTCACAAGAGGGCTATTACTGTATCTGCTCTGTCCGACACCGTGCAGCAGAACGCGAGGAGTCCTGAACGAAACCCACCTTATTAAAAACCCCACTGAGACAAAAAAAAAGATTTAAGCATTAAACTTACAGAGGTGAAGGAGGGTGCAGAAGAACCCCAGTTTCCTTCACAGCGAACGTCTGACGAGCAGCAGAGAAACCCTGACACGGGGCTGTTTTGTGTGCTAGGGCCTGTTGTTGGCACTGTGCCAGAAGTGAGTGTATGCCATACAGCATAGTTATGGTGCCATGACTACATGGGGCTGGAAAGAGCGTGTTAAGGCGGGCAGGACCGTAGCCTGGTAGAGAGAAGCGAAGCTCACCAGGGTTACGCTGCCTTCATCTAGACGTGCCTGGCTTCAAATGCCGATCACACATATAACTGTAAGATGTACTGATTCACAGATCGATTGAACAGTAATCTATACTTTGGTGATCAAATGCTCTTAATTTGATATCCGGTGCCCTAAAAATGTACTGGTTATAAATGTTTTCTTGTTTGCTGTGAATAAATATTTGATCCTGTCCTGCTATGACCCTTAAACCTTTTATTGGCATGTTAGACGCTGCACAGCTCACCGCAGTGTTTCTGAGATAAAGGACTTCAGTTCAGCACATACAGACAGGCTGGGAACATGTACCTTGAATGGACCACATCTGTAAATTCTTACAACTTATATTTCAGTGCCAAGTCATTTGAGGGCACCTGTATGAGCAGGTAACCTCTGCTGGGGCATATGGACATGACTGCGTGAAATGGAATGAGGAATTAGAGATTGGAAAAATAAACACGATCATAGATGCAGGTGATACAGATAGATATTGTGTATCTACTGAGGCACTATTTACAGCTACACCAAGGAAGAGCTAACCGATTCCCTTACATTCTTTACATCTCAATTTACACAGCTTTTGTACAACGGGACAATTCATCACTGGACCTAATAATTTTATATGGACATAAATCACAAGCAGCAGAAACATCCAGAATCATGAATAGCAGAAAAGTTTTGAACTGAGTTCTTGTGTAGAAACATGCAGTTTTACGACTCACTGTGGGCAGTTACTCAGGATATCAATATGGCTCAAAGAGGGAGAAAACATTGGTTGCTTTTAAGAGAAACAGCAGGTCATGTTCTTGATTAAAAGAAAAACAACGTGTGTATGCTAGCAGAAAGCAAACACTGTGCGTTATGTTTTGGCCGGCAGTGGCGTATTTGTCGTGAGATTTTGTCACGTTGGTGTGGTGTTAAGCGTGCATCACTGCGCATGTGACTTCCTCTCATGAACCTCTCCTAATACCTCGGGACACGGCACAGGCACTGCGATCGACCGGCACTGCAGTGCCAACGCAGCATCCCCATGTGCCATTGATCAGCTGTCCAAGTCCGAAAGAGAGATTGCAAAGCTGTCGAAATGTATACCCGCTTCATGGTTGCCAGATACCCTTCCTGAACCTCCCCACATATATCTGAGGTTTGCTTATGGTGACTTTCATAGCCCAGTTGTCTTCCAGTTTACATTTACAAATGTAGAGCTGCTATCATGATGTACACACACACACACACTACAGACAGCTACACGTGTACAGCACAATTCATTGTATATTAATGTAGCGTTTAGCAGCTGCTGGCCCTGCACTGTGTTTCACTCCTCAGGCCGACACCAAGCGCAGGGGCGAGAGAGCGTGCGAATCCTCCCACTGATCTTGGCTGAGGATCCCGGGTGCAAGGCCCGTGCGTTTAGTAGCTGCTAATCATTCCTCTCTGTAAAGGCCGGGGAAGCCGTCCCAGTGCCAGGGCCCTCAGCAAGTCGAACAACCCTGGCCTGGCACCCCGCCTGTCGGATCCGTCCTGGAGCTGACACGGCGGGCGGAGGCTGCGTGTCACGGCGGGGGGCTCTCAGCAGCACGGATCTGCCCGGGTTAGCATCCACATGCTAGCACTGTAAACAGCTCCACGCTGCCAGCGTCCAATCCTCTGATCTGATATGCTCCGCAGCCGTGCAGCAGGCAGTAAACAGGATGTTTCAGCCCTCCAGATGCTGTGGTGACACTGATAAATGTCAAGCCAAGGCTCGCTTGAAGTCCAAATGAAAGAAAAGGTTCATTCTCTCTGGAGCACCGAATCAAATCTGAATATTTGTGACAAAGATTTGAATTTTAATTTCTTCACGTTGTGCTGTTAGTCACCTGTTCATCATCTGCGCTGCAAATGATTACATAAATAATTGATTGTTGGCACACCAATTTCCACCCAGTTGACTTTAACAGATGGGTCGCTGTAATATGGAGCTGCAGTGAACAACTTAAGGCGGGTAAGAATGTCTGAGGTTTAGGTATTTTAGGTATAGGCAACACTCAGAGAGGTTCCCCTCCCTTTAGGCAGGAGTGTGTGGCTTCCCCTATCGCAGTGGGATAAAATCAAGAGCTTTTTATCCTCCCCTGAGGACTGCTTCAGCTTCAGAGGGACCCAGGTGGTGAAAAACGCCTACATCACCAACTTCCTCCACGGCTTTGCAATGCTGTGCTACATACTCCAAATTATTTATAGTCAGAAAAAAGTACACTGACACCCAGTCAAACACCTCCCCCCCTCCTGCTAACCTCCCCCCCGCCCGCTACCCTCCCCGGGCTCATTGGCCGATGCCGTTTGCCCTTAGATGCCCTCATCAGGCCAAGTCCTTGCTGTTTTTTTTTTTTTCTTTCTTTCTTAATCTGCAGTGCTGAGAGCACAACCGTGCAAGAAGGCAGCAACATCAATCTCCCAGCCGTGGAGGTGCTGCTGGATCAGAAGCAGAGCACTCACAGTGCCCAGGTTTCGGTCCAGCCTGGCATTCTGGGCAGGGGGTACTGTTGAGGGAACAGCATGTGTTTTGAAAGGGGATCCTCTGGGTCTTAGCCCACACAAGGCCTTGTTGGGATGAGGACAGGTGCAGGTGGATGTCCACGGCATTGGGATCCAATCACCATGGAGAGAAATGGTGCCAGGGAAACAGCTGTATTTGTGGGATAGCGATAGCATTAGATTTACTATGGAATTTGTACCCTTTCGTGCTGTGTTCCGAATGCTCATCCTCTCAAGCTTCATCCAATTCCTCTTCATAGTTTAAGGTTCAGTTGTTTAGGTCAATCCTTGAAATACCTAGAAAGCTCTTTAGACCAGCAGCAAGTTCCATTCTACATCTATAAACAACACATGTTGTCAGGGACCCAGAGGACAAGCGAAACCCCCACCCGATGTGCCCCAAACGCCCCACCCCTGAACATGCCACTGAAGTCACCTCTAGCCACATGTTGCAAGTGTGACAATGCCAGTGAAACGCTTCTGCTCCTCGCTCACTCGATCAAACAAGCCATCAGCCTCGGTGGGAGGAGACACAAGCCCCCTCCACCCGCACGAAAAATCCTCAAACTGCACCCAACTCTGTGCTCCATCTCGAGTCACAAATTATCAGCTAATCGCCTAATTAAAGTAATCTCTGCATAAATTGCTTCTTAATTACAACCAGCCAACAACGGGCAGTGCCGGGGGGGAGGGTCCCCCACAATCAACAGCAAACGATCCAGCAGCACCGGGGAGTATAATTACATTCAAGTGTGGACTCCCTGCGATGTAATGGATATGAGCCTCACTAACCAATCGCATGTTGCGATGAACTACACCATGCGCGTGGTATGACGAAAAACCCGTGTAATTAGCATGAACTGGAGAGCATACTGGAGGTAATGTGTACAAATTATCTGAGGCCACAGAAAGACAAGGCTTGGCACTGTTAGCTTAGCAAGCTGCATCAGGCTAATCTTTAATTCATCAACAAAAACCTTTTTTTTTTGATCATGTTAAGCATTTAGTTCTAAGTGTACAAACAGACTAAATCCTTTCTCCTTGTAGTGAACAAAGCAGGGTGATATCAACTAGCTTACTGGAAATAGCGCCTTTAGCTAAGCACTCAATGCAGTGAACTATGCTAATCCTCTCCTATATCATGTGACCTCATCATGCAAGAATGTGAACATAAGCCTCCCTCCCCCACATAAGAGAACTGTCTTGAGGTGATTTGATAGTAGAGATTAATTCTGAGTCTCAAGCTGTTCAATAAAAATCAGCCAACATATATAAGCAGGGACAAGACAGATAGATAAATATCCAATGCACATAATTTGCAAAACAAAACAATAAATAAATATAAAACAACCATTACACAAATGACAAAATGTAGGCAAATTAAAAAAATTTTAATTCTATAATTCTGTAGTTTTATTTTAAAATTTTCTTGCAATGTTCATCCTGATTTTTTCATGTTATGCAATTTTTATACAGTTGGCTTAACTTAAATGGAAGGTGGTAAAGCAGTTTGCCGTTGTATTTCAGTTATTATGTTTTCTGCTGTTTTGCCATAACACCCTGCCCTGTCACCACCCCACCCCTGCCAACCCCCTCCAGCGTTCTCATACTTTCCTGCCTTTTTGCTTTCTTTCCTGATCTCATACCGATAGATTCTTCACTCTCCTCTCACAGGGAGCACTTATGGGAACGCAGCGTTCACACGCGATAGCACCATCTGCTCCGCATTCAGAACGTGTGAGATGACAGCATCTTTAATGTGAACAAAGGGAAGAAAAAAATAATTGGGCTCAAAAAGAGAGCAGCAAAAAAAATAAATAAATAAAGGCCGCGGAATCCAGCAGAGGTCGCGGCCGTGGTCTTTGTGTCGCATCGATGTGGATTTGCGTTCGGTGGCAGCCCTACAGACGGCGCTGCCCGTGACGTCCCGTTAAAGACGGACGCTGCAGACGACTGCCGTGTGGAGGGTAGCGTGAAGCAGGGCCGAGAGCGAGCGCGTGCGCGTCGGGAAGGAGCAGCTGAGCCCCGCGCCACAACAACCAAACATGACCCACCATATAAAAACCCAAGCTGGCACGCACACAATACGTAGCCGGTGCACCCTGGCTCAAAAGCCTTGCTATTATTCACGTGGCTGTCAATGCGGTTAGCTCGAGGTCCTGCCGATGCTCGCGCTGCAGCTCGGGACAAAAGCCCGGCGAGGGGCAGCTGAGCAGATGTAAAGGAAGCTGGCGCAAGCGACGGTTAGCCCACGGGGTTTGGATTAGCGGGCTGGTGCAGCCGGTCGGGTCCACGCTGGAACCCTGGCACAGGCCGAAGAGAGCAGCCCTCAAGCTCACGGGCTGGAAGGGGGTTCCCGGGGACAGGGACAAAGCCGCCTGTCCATCACAGGGGCCACGCCTGCCACCTCTCTGCTCCCATGGCAGCTGTTGCCATAGTTCTCACTGCGCTCGCCCAAAACAACAACAGCAAACTCTTTTGAATAATTAAAAAAAAAAATGAATAAGCATATATTCAAACAAGACTGCACCAGCTCCAGTGTGTGTGTGTGTCTTTGTGTGTGTGTGCGTGCATCCGTTCACATGCATATGTGTGTGTGTGTTGTGTGTGTGGCGGGGGGTGTTAGAAGCTGATCTTGGAGTGAAACTGAAACGCAATAAGAGGACGGGGTTGATGGTGTGAGGAAATATTGTATCCTTGGAAACAAGGAAGACATTAGGGAGGGATTGGATAATGGTGAGATTAAATAACATCACAGAGCCATAATGACTGGTTTAAACCACTGTAGACATCCCAACATGTTTTCCTTCCTAGTCACTCTACATTCTTTCTGTGACTGCTGAATAAATGGCAGCTGAAGCATAAATGTGTTTCTCTTAAACAAATTAACTGACGGCAATAGATTTCAGATGTCGCCGTCTCAATCTGCTCCTCCACGGCCCCGCCCATCCTCCGAACAAAAACGCATATGCTGTATTCCGAGACACGGATCTCAAAATACTCCGTATCCAGTTTAAATCCATGAGCTGTATATCAACCCGACTAGGAACCTGTTCCGCTCAGGGTCGCTGTGGGAGCGTCAGGTTTCATTTGCATTGCTGATCACGAACTCATTGGCCGCCGATCTGCCACTAGCACCGTCGTGTCTCCAGAGCGGCCGCGCGGCACCCTGAGCCCCCCGCCCGGGTCCGATAGGGCTCCCTCGTAAAAGCAGCAGAAAGCGGGCGAGTAGCGAGCCAGCGCGCCGTGGCTGTTTGCTTGCGTCATGCGGAGCTGTCAGTGGGCAGTCCTTGCCGTCTTTCCCGGGAGGCTGAAATCCTACGGAGATTTGAGGTCTTCATCTTTGCTGTCAGCACTGCACCCTAAGTGCTGCTCTCTTCATGTGTGCCACCATGTTTTACTGGTGGGAGAGGAGGACAGAGATGGATCCGCAAAACATATTACCGCTTTTCTGCATATTTATGGATTCAAAACATAAACTGGGTTAAGGCCTGGGTCTTCTAGACTTGGGCTACTTCTGACACGTTAAAAAAAAATAATGATATCTGTATTTATACATTAGTCCTTCTTTAATTCAGTGATTCCTTGCACAGCTTTCACAACTAAAAAGTGCACCCATGAATTTCTTGTAGCAGCTATTTTGCGATGCTGTTATGACGGTACAAGGGTTGCAGTCTCTCGTTGTCTTGTGACTAGCTTATCAAAACAGCTGCTCGTTTGCCAGGAAACAAATAAAACACTGATTGGTTTGACGACTAAAATTTTCATTCTTGGCAGTGAACTTTGCTTTGATGTCCCTTGGCAAATTACATTATTCATAATTCGTGACTCATTATTCAAAATCACCACCAGGCAGATAAGCAATTAAATGTACCTCAACCTTTTTGTCCCTGTATTTTTTTTTCTCTTTCCTGTGTTTCAGTTTCAGTACAATATGCAGGATTCAAGTTTTCAAATGACAACATCACCTAAATCTCGTTCCCTGGTTTTGGACTGTAAGAGCCAAACCACTTTCATTAGACTCCCAAAAGCAAACTTCATTCTTTAGAAATGGCTAAATAAATGTCCTCCAGGATGAGTTCTGCCAGATCATGGTCAGCTTTGTTGCACCGTTCTGCTCCAGTGCAGAATAACGCACCGCGCACTCTGGGACACTACTGACCAACCTTTCTGCTTAGAATCACTTAGATTCCTGTAAAAATGTCCCGTGCTTTGGTACATCATGATCTGCGCTAAATTAGAATGTGTATTTCCATCTACATCTGATTTGTATGTTATTTGAGTCAAGATGCTGTCTGATCTAAGATCTGATCTATCTTAAGGTCTTTAGGCCCAGCTTGTAATTAGAAATCGTGCCGCCTTGTTTGTTCCTGGCTATTTTGAGAGTCCGAGAAAGGTGTGGGTGTCACCATCCGAGAGCCCGCGCCAGTGAGTGACTGCACCAACCCTTCGACACAGGTGCGTTAAGGCTGCGCGTTAAGAGGGGAATAAAGCCAACCCTGCTTGACCCAAGAAGATCCTTCACAGAGAAAAGCAGTAACTGGAGAACTTCTTTGGAACTCAGTCAAACTGAGCTGTCCTGTTTGGCAGAGGGGTCCGCACCAGAGCGCTTTGATATGCTACGTATGACTTAGATCTAATCAGGCCCGCTGTCGTACTCCTGACAAAATAGCCCCCGTGCAGATAGATTTAATGTTCAACAGGCGACGGGAGGGAAGGAGAGGGATGGACTGAAAGGGGAGCAGAGGCTCGCGAAACGGCGCTTTTATCAGGGCTCAAATGGTGGTTGATCGATGAGCGGGGATTAAAGAGATTCGGATGCTGGCCACGCATGAGAGAGACATCAAGGGAGCGTGCCGGGACTGGTTTCCAGCAGCGTGTTTATGTGTGGAAGCTTGCTGATTGGGTAAGGGGCACAGCTGACAATAGGACAATGTGGCGATTTGGGGAGAGGATCTGAGAGGAGGGCGGATCAGTCCACAGGAGATAAGGGATTATCAGGCCAGCTCGGCTGGTTTGGAGGAAACAGAGTAATCTTGAATGGTGTTTTGCTACTAGCCGTTGACTTGTGACTGGATTTGTTTCGTAGGGAGTTTGATAGAATAATAGAAATGCCAGAAGAGACATGAATATGTCAGAGAGTAAAGCACACAGGCGCCTCTTGGCTTCGGAACGGCATCTCTCCTCCATCCTGCTGTGAAAAGTATTATAGATATTTTGAACAATTTCTAGTTGAAATTTGGAGCATTCTGCAAGACAAACAGACGAGCATGTTTAACAGTTGGGAACAGGCCACGTGGGTTGAAGGCTGTCTTTGTCTTTCTCCAAACATGAACCCATCCAGATGGAGGAACAGGAAGTCTCAGTAGGCCACTGCTTTCCTCCGATGCTCTGAGGCCCATGTTTTGTGCACATTACATCAGGCAACACTGTCTTTGGCAACGGGGTGGTTTCCAGATGGCAGATCTATTTTGATTAGTTTTGTTTAGACTGTGCAAAGGAGGCATACATTGAGTTCATTTTTTTATGCACACACATTTTTGAGGGATTTTTTTTTTCTATTCCTGTCAGTGTAGTTGAATCTGCAATTGCTGCTCCTCTTTCCTGCGGCGGTTCTTCCAGTTTGGTACATGCCATCGTGATTTTTGACACCGTTTCCCTCGACACCTCTTTTTCTCCGTGACTGATGCCCAAGCTTTTGCCGTATGATCCGTCAGCCATTTTTGTTTTTGAGGTGCATGTTCTCTGAAGTAACGTCGTACCAGTTTACGTTATTTCAGAATGTGAAATATTAATTTGGCTTTGGCGTTTCAGAAAGCGACTCATGTTTCGTCTAGTGAATCAGTTGTTGTGATTTTATTTCTATGAACAGCGTGGATAGCGGCCAACAGAAAGGTATGCTAATCCTCTAGCAACATTACAGATCTCCTGATGGCTCCTGCACAAATTAACAATTTAATTCCTTGCTGACATGCCAAAAATAAAAGGGTTTCTCAGCGTATGTTGGCCAACAGACGTGTTTCTTGTTTATCCATTCTCAGTAGTGTTCCACAACCTTATGAGAAAACGCATAAAAGAGCAGGCGTTCCATGATGGGGGCGCCTTAAGCCCTTCAGAAATAATCTGCTTTGTGTTGATATACAATCGGGCAATGCAGACTAACAGGATTTCTAAATATTTCTAAACTAGTTCCATGGGTGGATAATTATCATGGCGTGTGTGAAGGTACTGACTGAATGGCCAGTGTAAAGTGGGTTAAGTATTTTGTCTTTGAGATGCTTTAAAATCGTAGTTCACTTGGCATACATTGAAGAAACAGAACATACACATTGGTGTGTTCATTTCTATACATTAACATTTGAATTCAGGGTTGCTAAAACAGTACAAAGGTACTATTAAAGCACTATATTAAAGCATATTAAAGCACTATATTAAAGCACTATATTAAAGCATATTAAAGCACTATATTAAAGCACTATATTAAAGCACTATTAAAGAATATTAAAGCACTATATTAAAGCACTATTAAAGAATATTAAAGCACTATATTAAAGCACTATATTAAAGCACTATTAAAGAATATTAAAGCACTATTAAAGTATATTAAAGCACTATATTAAAGCACTATTAAAGAATAAAAGAAAGAAACCAAAGTCCACAATTCAATAATTGTGTAATACAATATTTTTCCCTCACTATATAATATTCAATTTGAAGAAAGCAAGTGTAGGCCAGTTGCTCTGTAACGAAAGCACCAATTGAATGGGTCATGAATGGGTCATTAATATTAGATTTATTGTATTTTTTTTATAATAATGAAGATATAATAATGACATATATATACACCTTCATTATATATATATATATATATATATATATATATATATATATATATATATATATATATATATATTTGTAGGCCTCACTGTGAAGTTCAGGAGATTCTGTCCAATTACAAAAGCCCTGAGATTCCCAAGTTTCACACTGGAAAAGAGTTTCATTAAGTCCTTTCACTACCAAACCCAAACATCAAATTAGCACTGATCCTGTGCACATGTTGCAGTTTATTAGAATACTGGAGTGTTTCCAGCTGAGCAGGAGAAGGAGCTTGAAGTTCGTTCTGCATGGTGCCCTCTTACCTCAGTACACATCAGATTAAAAGGTCCATCAGGACAAGTTTCAACACTGTGAGCTCAGGTTCCACAGTTCAGTGTTATACTCTCATCCTGTGCTAGTGGAAGAGACTGCCAGACGTTCTGTGTGTATGCCCAGATAACCTCAAACACACAACGCAGGAACACATGCACGCACACACGCGCACACACACACACACAAACACATACCATTATAATAAGATTACTGGGAACCATTGAAGTCCTGACACTAAATTTCAGACATGTATTCATTTTTGGTCGGAGGAACAGTGCATAGTGAAAGTATTTTTACACAATTACACAAATCACATTCTTTGTGAAGAAGACAGAAGATTATACAATATTTTTTGTCTTTCCATGAGCAATGTAAAAATGTACAGACAGGAAACAGTGTTACTCAACATGACCTATTCTAGGGAAGCACTACTGGTGTGTGGGCGAAATGTCGACTTCTTCTTTTTTTTGAGGAAACGACAAACTTAGATTCTTGGCAGTATAAGGACGGCTTGTTGAGTTATAGTAATTCTATAATGTACAGTTTTGAAATTTCTTAACCGTTTTATACCTTTTGCTGTGAAAAATACCTTTACAATGTAGAGGGCAGAAAAAAAAGATTCAACATATATTTACTGTGTGCAGCTGTAAGCGGTTAATGGTAAGAAGAGAATGCAGAAGCCGTATGCCGTTCCACACCAGGCGTTCTGGTCCTTGCGGCCCTTCGGGGGATTGGCTGCTTGTGCCGTAATGAGATTAAATAAATAGGTAGGGTCTGTTGGGGGAAGGGGTCTCTTCAAGCACCTTCTCTTAAATAGAGCTGAAGTGTCTTAATGGAGCAGAGTACAGGAGTACTAACAATACCTCAGTTCAAAACAAAGTTGTTTGCTTCCAAAGTTCCTGTGCATGGAGCAGTTCAGTTCACGTTCAGGCATTCAGAGAGACACCTGCCCAAGGGGCCCGTCTGAATTTTTGACCTTTTAGTAAGTTCAATGGCATAAGCTCCATCATTCTGACTGGGTAATTTTAAAAAAGAAATGGAAAAACTGGACATCTAATGTCAGCAACATTTTTACCATGTAAATGATTTTGAGGTTCTACTGTACATAAGAATGATTTAAATGGTGAGGTTATGATTTAAATGGTGAGGTTATGAGCAGTCAAATGCAATTCACTATCCATCTTCTGTTGGATATCTGTTGTGTTCCAAGATACCAGCAGGTATAAAAAAAACACAGGCTAGATTTCACTTCAACCCCCCATTTGACAAACACATCCATTATATTATGACTATCTGAATGTTCTCCCTGACAACCTGACAGAGGAATATTGCTTTTGGGGACTCGCATTAAAAACAGGAGGACGTACATGAACACGTTTCGGAAGACGGTCATTTTCCAGCTGTGTGGAAATGATTGTGTCCTGAGAGAGGACGCACTGAGTGGTCACATAAAAGAGTTATCAGTGATAACAATGTACAAGCGAGATGAAATGAAGTGGCTTTTTAATTGCTGGAGAGAGGCCATTAGCCGCACGCCCACGCATAACTGCTAGCGCGCCGCTGCCGCTAGCACATTGGGGGGGGGGGGGCTAGCAGCAGGAGGTTTCACTCACAGTCAGAAAAGATGAAATTGTCAAGGAAAGAAAAGGGCAGAACGAAGAGCAGGAATGGGAGGAGGGAGGGATGGGAGGAGGTCAAGGACGGAACAAAGGTGAGGAGCAAACGTAAGGTCCCCCCCCGTGAGCTCACTTTGGTCTAGTCCAGATCTTCTCCCTCCACTTCTTCCCCCAGTATGTTTGTGTTTTGCTAGAATTAAGGGTTTACCAATATGGTAAAACAAATTAATTAACAACAGTGAACAGGGAATCCCGCCCCCCCCCCCATCACGGAAGAACACAGAGCCTGATCTACAAAATGAGTATTAAACTTAATTCCAAATTATCTAAAATGCAATATATATATATATATATATATATATATATATATATATATATATATATATATATATATTAAATATAAATAAAAAACAATACATATTGTAGAATAAATCTACACACATAATGGTAGCAGTATATAGCAGTGATCCCATGATGTCAAAGACATGAACAGGAAAGTGACAAAGTTTCTCCAAGTTGTTTGGAACGCCTTGTGCTTCTTAAAGCAAGAGATCCTCTTTTTCAGGTTGGATATGTGCTGGGAGCTCTTGGGGGTCTTGGGGGGGTTCCACGTTTCATCAAGGCACTAGCTTGCATATATATACTTTTCTAAATCTCGCATTTGTATTATCATGAATACCACACTCACCAGGATTGATCTCCTAATAATCTTAATCATCGTTATTTAAAGTTAAGGGTAATCTCTGTCTCTTTCCAATTCTGTTTGCCTTTCAATACAGGAACATGACCAGAACATGTGAAGTAGAGTCCCTATTTCTGTTTCACATCTAGGGCAAAATTTCTGTTTCACATCTAGGCCACTTGCCAGGATTCGTCTCCTAATAAGGTTAATCTAGGGTTAAGGGTAATCTCTGTACCAGTTATAGACATTATGAGTCTCTGTACCTCCTTCCAAAAACAATTCAATACAAGAGTATGTGAACATGTGAAGTAGAGTCCCTATTTCTGTTTCACATCTAGGGCAATATGAATTGCCTAAAATGCATCTTATTAAGCATCTCATGAGTGTAATATGTTCTATGGAGCATCTTATACTGAATGAACTTTTGTCTGCTAGTGAGGTATCTTGGTATTATTTAACAAATATCTTTCCACTCACTCCCTCATAAAGGTAATCTATATGCTGCTTCTATATCAGGCTGCCTTTGAGCATGTCTTCATTACTGATGTGGTTTGTACAAACATGAAACTAATTCCATTGCACGCTGCCTTCCTAACTTACATACCCTAGTATAGTCCTGAACTTACAGACCCTAGTATAGTCCTGAATTTATAGACCCAAGTATAGTCCTGAACTTACAATTTTTTGTTAGAAAATTGTGTTTATATAAATTTGCTGATGTTTACCAGCTGTTTTTAATTATTTTCTTTTAGAATTTACAGGTGTGCTTCTATATATAGGCTATATATGGCTATGTATGTGAATCAGATTTATGTAAATGGCAGGGAATATAAGGTAAACTGGGTAGAGGTATGTCCTCCATCAAACACTGTGCTAATTGTACCCAAGCAGGAGACATCCCGAGATTTGCTTGCCAGGGCCAAGCTGAGGCTCTGACCTAGGTACGGTCTTAAACAGATACAGAAATTGGGGAATAATATACATCTTTATGCAGTTTATGCACACAATTAATGAAATGGGTAATTGGTTCCATCTTTCTAAGACTTGTTTTTAAATAACAGAGTGCAACTGAGACAAAAGTGTGATTTAAGTTGGTCGTGTGTGTACAAGAGCCTGATTATTCCACATAATATTTATTTATCAGGGCCACAGTGAAGTGGCATAAAAGCACTTCACTTTTTAACCAGAAATAGCATGATAGCAGTTCAAGTATGTGCTCTTTATAGATTTTTGAGGCTTTATTATATATAGCAAAATATCATCTGCATAAACTAAAATCATGTGTCCTGAGTGTGTTCTGATTTCAGTGGCTAGCGGTTCAGTCCTGAGTGTAAAAAGTGGGACACTTAAGGAACATCCTTGTCTTCTGCATCGCATGAAAAGAAACGGAGTAGATATATGTTTGTTAGTGGTAAATCTAACGGAATGGGAGTCCACTTTAGCTTTCTGAGAAGGTGGCAAGCCAATCAGAACTAAACCCCTCTTCACTGAGTAAGATGTTGGTGATGTTAGCGAAGGTACTTTTGCACAACCCCCTCTCAGCTAAGCTGATCCATCCTACATCCTTTACGTCATGCTGTGGTCTCTTAGCCATCTCCTCATGTCCCAGAATGCCCTTCTCTTGTACGGTGCCACTTACGTATCCCTGAAGATCAAGATGGCCAAATTCCCATAATTCAGTTCACCTTTTCCTCAGGTCACTTGGAGGACCTCCTCCCTCTCTCTCAGTACTGCAGAAGGAGAGAGCTCATTGCCTGAGGCTTCTCTTGTTCAGGTAGCCGAGACTGAAGATTCCAGTGACATCTCTCAGTTTCAAAAGGGCCTTACTGCCTTTTTGGTAGCCATTTCTGCAGGAACAACTGCATTTCTAGCCCTTGACTCCATTTGGTCAGCTTCGTCAGACATTTCTGATTTTTGTAGCAATTTATGGTTCATGTTTCAGTTGGAATATTCTGCATGTTTTTGTTTTGTTTTTTGCAGAATTGCAAAAAAATCTGCAAAAATCTGTGTTTGGCGTGGCGTTTATCTAACATTTTTTAAAACAATCTGTATTTCAGCAAGTAGCCATGGTGGTAGTGAGTTACTCGTTAACTCAAGTTACTAGTTAATAGTGGTAGTGAGTTACTCTGCATCAGTTCACAGTGTTGTTGGCCCATTGTTATAATTTTTGGGATAATGGCATAATTTTTTTCATTTTGTTGGCATTTTCTAGTTTCAAAACAAAACTATTCACACTAGGACTCTACCAGTATCATTACTATTAGAAGTATGACTAAGCATCTTAGAATATTTTAATTAATTAATGCAGAGCAGATTGAAATGCTTTTTCTCCTATGCTAATGACCGAAAGCCCATAAGAGAACACGTCTCATTGGTTTGTTGTGTGGTGATGGCACTAATGTGAAACTTCAAAGCCTGTTAATCCATCTAATTGTTCTTTTTTGTGAAACATGACATCCATAGCACCTTGGTGCACCATTGTGTTTTCCTTTGTATTTAAAGTTAAAGGCTGGACAACTGGAGTGCAGGGAAAATCCACAATATCCACAATATACCTGAGCTTTACATTTCAAGGCCGTTACTGATTAGCAATATCACAGAAAATCTCACGGCTCAAGAGCTCGGATGCATGTCTGATCTGTCTGATCACTTTTCTAGATCTCTGTGCATTTCATCCTGTTTCACCACCAACTTCTGTTTCACAAAGTGCCAACTTAACCACATCCTCTTCCTTATTACACTATGTGAACGCATCTTTCTTCGCCTTGTGGAACAACTTTCATATTAACACCTTTTCCTGCAGTCCTGAGAACACTGCTGGGTTAAAGTGGTGTCAGGAGACAGTATTGCTGCTTGAGCTCCACCTAGTCAAGTGAAAGTATCACACCCACCCACCCAGCAGGGTCGACTCTACAACATGGGTGAGGGGGGAGGGGGGGGGTTGGGGGTCAGCTGGTATCTGTAAAAGGGCAAAGGCCAGCACAGGTTGTAAAAGCCAAAATGTTTCTGTGTGTTTTCGTGGCAATGCAAAGTAAGAGTTTAATCACAGAAGAGAGAGCAAGAGAGGGAGCTAGCTACATCACACCACATTGCACAACATTTTATGAATTATATTTCTGGTTTGACAAGTTAAGGGTTTTAGGTTGTCAAGAGTCTTCAGTATTTTACAGGTCTGTAATGTTATTTGCATATATGTGTGTGTGTGTGTGTGTGTGTGTGTGTGTGTGTGTGTGTGTGTGTGTGTGTAACTTAAGTATAGTGATAGAGAAAAGGTCTGCTGTCTAAGTTATAATACGTATCAAAGTAACTTTTGGGAGCAGTTGGCTCCCAATAGGACTGTTGAATTCAGCTAAACTAAGCCAAATGCTAATCCCTTATCAACACTAGCCAATCAACAGAAGTCACACGCACAGAAAACTTGCTTCATTAAGATGTAGCGTACAGTGAGTTTGAATGGACCACTTCCAGATGGTAAGGCAGGAACAACACAGCAACACATAGTGTCAGTGATCTGGCAGCAAGACAAAGTCTTACGACATCAAAGCATAAACACAATCGATCAGCGCTGAAGGTTTAAGCAACAGGATGCCACTGCTGAAACTGAAATGTTACACTGCACCGTGCCAGATCAGCGCGCACCGGGGCTTATGCGAGTCGACGGTCGAACCTCGGCGTTCATCTGTGATCAGGCTGGCGCGCCAGTATCCATCAAGGCAACAATGAGGTGGAGATGGCCACTGGAACACGGTGTCTAGCGACAGACGCGGCCGTGCTGAGAGGAATTTATCACCGTGGCACCATTGGTTCTGTTCCCTGCCAAGCTGCCCAAGATTTTGGCTGCCGCACCAGTTGGCTCGGGCACCTGGCACTTCGCTCTCAGCCGTGGACGAGTGGCTGGACCAACCGGAGAGCGCAACCTACAGTTAGCGTCCTGCTAAAGAGGATTTCATTTACAAGATTCACTGGGTACGATCACCTTTGGGTTGCCATGCCAACTAACCCCCCCTTCCTCCCCCTTCCTCCCCCTTCCTCCCCCCATCCAGAACCCCCGGCAGCCGACACAGAACACGCTGAAACCAAAATGTCCTCTGGTTCTTTTTTTTTGAGAGTCAACCCCAACACTCTTTTCTGCGAGCTAACTGGAGTGCACCTTTCATCACACAACGAGCTCTTTCTTCAAACAAAACGCATGCAAGCAAAACAGGCTACGCGTAGCATTCAAGAACACGGGGCTTCAGTACGAGACTGAATCATGTGCTGGACTCACACATTCACCTCATACCAGGCTTTTGTTCCTACCTGCTCAAGAGCTGCTTTTAACACCAGAGGAAAGTTAGCGTTTTTTTCCTCGCGCGTCACTCTCCTGACCCCGGAGGCATTCCATCTAGGGAAGTAAAAGTAATTAAGACCTCTCTGCCTTTCACGTGTTCGGTGTGAAGTACCTGCCTTCGCTACAGGCCCTTTCGCCCTGCTTCACACGCCTGTGACACACCCGAACCTTTGGACGAGAGCGCAACAATAAGAAGGTTAACAGCATTTTGAAAACAAGTTGGCAATTAACGGCAGAAATGAAAAGGGACAAGTCTGTAATCACACGTTCATAGCTGTGATTCAAAGCCTCAGAGTGGGAAAGGTTTTTTTTCTTCTTTTATATAGGACTACTCATAAATGTAGGTGTTAATTATGCGCATGTACAAACTGCAATAAACAGATGAGATGGAAGGACTAACACACATGCACTAAAGTACACAACTTGAAGTTTCAGGGCTAAAACATACGCACTGTACCCTCACACAGTCTTTCTCATATTCACACCAGTACACACATAGGGCCTTTATAATAAAATAACACAGAGATAGGAGTTATGCTCAATAGCTACATGTCTCTTCTTTCTGTGTCACTCAGGTCATCCCGATTCATGTGTAGACACTGCCACACACATAAAGCCCTAGTGTTGGGTATTAGAACCCTTCTGATTCACATGGCAGTTTAGAAAATCTCTCAGAATTGCATCATTCTTCATGTATTAAAAAACATTTGATACAATTCATGTTTTATTCACTTAAGTCAGAGCAGTTAACTCATATTACTTTGATAATTTCTGGTAATTGCAAAAAAAGAATGTCTGGGGTCTGAGACAGATTCTGCACTGCCTACGTTGTTTCAGCGGATTTTTTGTGTTTCGTCTTTTGTCTATCGAATTTTCATCTGCACCCTGCGCTTCCCTACCGCAGCCTTGACATTTTAGCAGCTTTTTTCTTTTGGTAACAGATACACTGTTTGCTGACTTTGCTGATAATAATATCAGGGTAATAATAGTAGGAATGTACTTGGCCAACTAGTTGGACACTATTTTGCTATATGCACAAAATATCAAAATAGCACTGCAACTGAAAGAATCACATCATCTCAGCAGTAAATCAGCAGCGTAAGGGTAAATATCAGGTATCAGTAGAGTAGGGCTGTATATCAGGTATCAGTAGAGTAGGGCTGTATACCAGGTATCAGTAGAGTAGGGCTGTATATCAGGTATCAGTAGAGTAGGGCTGTATATCAGGTATCAGTAGAGTAGGGCTGTATATCAGGTATCAGTAGAGTAGGGCTGTATATCAGGTATCAGTAGAGTAGGGCTGTATATCAGGTATCAGTAGAGTAGGGCTGTATATCAGGTATCAGTAGAGTAGGGCTGTATACCAGGTATCAGTAGAGTAGGGCTGTATATCAGGTATCAGTAGAGTAGGGCTGTATATCAGGTATCAGTAGAGTAGGGCTGTATATCAGGTATCAGTAGAGTAGGGC
>JAGXOD010000005.1:1145000-1537500 GCA_020368025.1 Brachyhypopomus occidentalis | reverse complement strand
ACCCAGCGCTCCAATAAATGAAAAAAATATCAAGCCACTCAAATTTCTTGTGTTACCTTCATTTGTTCCTTACATTAATGCATCACATTCAGCATTGTTTCTCTTTGTGTGTTTCCACGTTTCTGCCTTTGCTGGGTTGAGTGTAACACAACGGCTAAATCCTCTTTACCA
Source organism: Brachyhypopomus occidentalis (assembly GCA_020368025.1). Lineage (NCBI taxonomy): Eukaryota > Metazoa > Chordata > Actinopteri > Gymnotiformes > Hypopomidae > Brachyhypopomus > Brachyhypopomus occidentalis. Next base: position 1,537,329 of record JAGXOD010000005.1, on the reverse strand, counting down.
TACCAACTTCAGAGGGCACGTTCACGTGACACATTCCTCTTCACCTTGTGGTTCAGGGCCACAGTCTTTTCCTCATTAAAAAGGCAACTGGCTTGATTCTATATTTCAGCGTTAAATAGTGTTTTGTTATGGCTACCACAGACCAATTATACCAAAGAATAAAGCGAATCAATCCTACCGCCTTATACTTAATGGAAAGTGGCATTCTTGCCACGTGCCAAAGTGTAAGCTTTAATGTGCTTTAAGAGAACAGGATGTAATGTGATGGGTTGGAGTGGAAATTAGGCTTGGGAGCCAAGAGCCTATTTTTCAGACAGAGGGTTATGTTGTCACTGACCTCATCTACGATAACTGCCATGCCTTTCAAACAGATTTTATTCTTGAAAATAAGTTCTTAAGTTATTAAGTATTACAGTAAGCTAAATAATTATCGTTTGCTAAGTGAGCTTATTGGGTTTTTTACTGCCATGCAGTAGTTCAGAAGCACAGCCTAATAGTGGCAATGCATCGTGGGACGTGCTAATTGGCCACACAGAAGAGCCACACGCAAGTCACTGAAGGACACCGGGTGTGACAGGGATGACATGCCTCAGCAGACGCACGGCCTGAGCTCCTGACATCTGCCTGACATCTCATCATACTCTGCTTAGAAATCTGGTTAGATAAGCAGTGGCACTTTCAGAACTTTGATTAAAAGTTAACAAGCTCAGGGGAGTATGTATGTTAGGTATGTGCAGAATTCTGCTCGAAGACCCTGTGACAAAATGTTTTGCTGAATTTAGCAATGAAATGGTTTGCATGCTTCAGTAAGGGTAGATTGTTGACTAAACGTACACTAGGCATACACTGGCGTCCTTCCCTTTATACAGAAACTATTGCAATTTAAGTTGGTTTTCATACCAAACCTAAACAAGATAACGAGGCCAGGGAAGCAGTTGTTGGTAGAATTATCTGCTCTGTTGATGTCAACTGAATGGCACTGTAAGAGCTACAGTAGTTTATCCAAGCAATCTGTTTGCTTTGCACTTAAGGACAATACTTATCAAAGTTGGAGAAGCATCCATCTGTTTAGATATGTCTGGCTTTAACAGTGTACATACGACTTTAAAAACCCACATTTTCCAAGCTAGAATTAGTGAAAAGTATTAAAAATACATTTTCGTGGAACCATGGAACTTAGCATATATGAACCAACATGCTCATATTCCTTTGTTAGTGACAAGGATGATGTCACTGAGTTAAATTCATTCAGGTTTAACTGGAGAAATAAATACCAGGGGAGAGGACATGGAGAACACAGGGTGTGAGAGAGGGAGGGGAGAGAGAAGAGAGGGATGGGAGAGAGGAGAGAGGGAGGGGAGAGAGGGTCGGGGGAGGAAAAACGTTCATTCTTCAGCATTATTTAGGGTTTTAAATATCAGGGGTTGGAGAGAAAGTGGTCAGACAATATCACTGTTTGACCTCCATAGTAGCTTAGTAAGAATCTTGTCAAAGTCACCAACTGTTTGGATGAAAATGGAACCTCAAAAATGACTATACCCATAAAAATGTTCTACCCAGCAAACATTTAAAAGGCCTCTACACACTCATTTCCCCGCAAAATAAATAAATAAATATAATAGATGGGCTTAGATCACAGAACTGTGATGTTTTTTTGCAGCAGCAGCAGTGAAAATGCTTGTTAAATGGAGCTTGAAACAGAGGAGATTATGTGTATCTGCAGATCATCTCACACACATCAGGCCACAGTTATTCAGATATTCTTGCATTTTGGACATGTTAGGCTTAGAATATTTTTTTTCTGAGAGCTCCATAACTAATGAAATGGTAATTAAGTAAGTCAGATAAGAAAAACATTTTTAAGGGAGATGTGCATAACTTTGTGGCATATAATTTTCTGAATTTGTGCTTCTTAAGCAGCAGCAAAATAGGCTTCACTATAGATTACATCTGTTAGCCTCATGCACCCTGCATAATTGTAGTGACGTTTTAATACAGTGGACATTAGAAATATATATGCTTCTGCAGAAGAATATATATACTCTTCAGAGGACGGTTTTATTGTAATATAGTGGTTCTGCATTATGCCCCTCATACCCCATGCACAAATATTGTAATTTTTTTTTACATTGTCATCAATTGTCAAGAGCTCTAAGGTTTCCTGAAGTGCTACATCACATTTCACTAGGCATTCACGTTTAGTCCAAGTAAGGTACGGCAAGTATTCCGTAAAACCTTGTGGACCCAGAGACCTGTTCACCGTTACCACAAACTTGCCCCGCCTTTCCTTTGGAGGAGGGGTGGATTTCAGTGGACCCAGAGAAGTCCGGCTTGCTCCGGTTGCATTAGTATCCGCCCCTCTGATTCGGCAAAGAGTCGTGTCAATCATCTCTCTGCATTACGTGTCTACAAAGTGGGCGGGCGATAACAGTGACGAGCAGAAAAAAAACAAAAACAACCCGCCCGGGCGGCCATCTTGAATACAGTATGAACCACTGTAGTGACGGCAACGTAGTGAGACGGAGCTGTGCTATTTCAGTCCACTGTAACAGACAAATACATGACACAAACATTAGATTTGAAACAAAGGTGACACAATTCGTTAAGAAAGTTATCTACGGTTTTTTTTATTGTTTTACCGTAATTTTGCCGACCGGGCTATTGAAGTTGCGCTTGGATAAAGCTGGCCGCGCTCATCGTCGCTGAAGGATCCGATTCGGGCAAACGGACATTATCGAGCCGTCGATATTTTTCAACGTCGATATTTTAACGAATCACTTGGTTGTTTTTGCTTCAGAGAGAAAAGAGAGGAAAGCTGTTTTTAAATATATATGTATTTATATATACCGTGGTGGACTATGCTTTCATGATGTTTAGCTGAGGCGGAGAGGAGCTGAGCGGACTGGCTGAAGCGTTGGCCGTGTTGACCCGGAGCTCATGTTCCCCGTGCGCTCCGGCTCGGTGGGATTAGTGCGGCTGGGCTGGGAGACGGTGGCCGACTTCGCAGTGTTTGCTGCACATTGTCGTTCAGTCCCTCGGTTGTAAGTCTGGGTGCCGATCTGACTTGAGTCCGGGACCGCAACACGGCGCTGTCTGCCTCCGTGTCCTCCGGGCGCTGCGTGCATGAGGCACCGCCACCGTTCACGGAGTGAGGCGGCTCCGCTCGGCGAGTGTAGTGGGCTTTTTTTAAAGTTAATTGGCGAAAACCTATTTTTAAAACATCCAAGAGTGGCCGGTTGTTATTGTCATTGGGCATGGGAGCTGGCCCACTTACTGGGGGAGAGGGAGAGGGAGAGGTTAGTGAGCGGGCGGGTTTATTCTGAGCGCACGGCGGCTCCACAGTTGCACTTCGCCTCAGGCGGATCACATTTTCTTTTTTTTTCCGTGTTGTAATTTTAAAATAATTAATATGGACGGTATAATTAACTGGGCAATCACCTGCCCACGCTGTTAATTTGTGCAAATAATTTTCGAGTGTTTTTCTACCAGTTGCTCCTGGGTTCGACTCTTAGGATTTACTCGGATCGCACGTCCCCTGGCTGTGACTGACTCAAAAACACATTTTGCCCCATTTTGCATTTTTCATTCGTCAACGAGTCTATGAAATGGATTTTTAAACGAGGTATTACTTATATAAGGTGTAAACGACTTGAACGGGAAATTGCTTGGAAGCCGCGGCCAACGGATTGTCTAAAGGAAGGAGAGCAGATTTTTAAGACATGGGTCCGGCAGCCAAACTGGCGCTCGGGGTCTTCCTCATCTCCTGCTCCTCAGGTGGGTCGGCTGTGTGTGTGTGTGTGTTTTCGACGCTTTCATCTCAGAAATAACGAAAGGCCTGTTTTATTGCCGCTGGAGATTCATATAGGTGTTTTTTTCCAGGCGACGTGATGTCTTGTTAAATGGTAAATAGTGTGATGCCTTCAGATAATGGCACCAGGTTTGTGCTGGGAGTAAATGGCCCCAGTGCAAAGTAGTGCATTTAAAACAGATTCTGGGTGAAAGAGTCCGGTTAAGCTCGGGTCGAATGAAAAACGGATCTGAAATGTATGTGATAATAGCCAGCCTATAGGAAATGTTTATGGCACTGTGGATTTTTATATGTAACATGTAAAGCCCCTGGACTGGCAGCATTAGAGTAGTCTAAATGTAATATTTATCAAAAACGAGGAGCATAAGAATTTGATCGAAGCGATGGGATCAAAGCTCAGTGCACACCAGAGAGTCGCTGGATCTTATTTGATAAGCTTCTGTTTCAGTATTGGACAACTTAAGTATGTGGCTATCCTGATAAATGGAAGAATTTAATATTGTTTGTTTAAGGGGCTAATAAGGGAAAATCAACATTCTCTAGTTTTGTGTTTAACTTGTCAGAATTGTTGACTTAATGCATTAGTTAGCTACATGTGTGGTCAATGTTAAGTGGGGGCTTATTTATTTAGGCTGGAAATTGCTGTCGTCACTACATTCAGTAGCCCGAGCTGCATCTGAAACGGTCAGATGTGCAGATTAAGATTAGAGTGCTTCGATCTTTGCCTGGTCAACTAGGACGGATTTATTTGCCAACAACCATTTTCAAATATTTACAAAGACGTGCCTTTTGTCCTCTCGCAGGTCAAGCACAGTTTGAACATGCAGAATAAAGGTCACCTGTATATCGTCACTCACCTGTTTGTTGGCTCATCATGTGTGTTTTGGGTTTAAGACGTTGTTGTCACCTGTTTCAGGACTTCGTAAGTCATGTGACCAAGTGTTTTGTCACGTAGATTTACAGCAGAAACTCAAGCAGTGTGTAGAATACAAAATATATTATCTTAATGCATAATTTTATGTTTCCACGATAAAGTTTCCATGATTGTGTTATAGGTGTGGCATACGTTTTTCTCTATTACCTTAATGTGTGATTGCTGTGTTGTCATGTCTGCTTTTAGGCACTTCCAAGCTGACTCAGTTTAAACAGTATGAAGGAAAAGGCAACTACGCGCAGCATCCTTGCGATGTAAAGGGCAGGATGCGTTTAGCTCTTTATTTAGTTGTTTACCACAAAAAAAATTCAGCTTGCCGTCGAGCATCCGCAAAGCGTCGCTATTACAGGACAGACATCGGGGGGGCACATAGGCAGACTCGCATGGTACATTTTATATTCTTGTTGTCAGAGTTTTGTGTGTTCCCCCTTTTAATAAAGTGAGTCTGATTCTGATACCCCATTTTGTTTGTTTGTGAGCGTTGGCGTGCACACGTGAGCGCTCGTCGTCATACATGGACCCGCCAAATTATACCACAACCTTAAAATAGAGATGTAAAATGTATTCACTCCACTTCTTTTGTGGCCTTTTCAATTAGTTATTGGTGAAATACTGCGGTTGCTGCAGTACATAAGATGCTTCAGTCCTGCAGCCCTAAACAGGTGAATATCAAAACTGACATGAACGAGATCACAGTACCTAAGTGCACCGTTTCCATGTCCGCTAAGATGTTGTTGATATTAACCTCATTCACGTTGTAGAAGGTGGTGGAGGTGGTGCAGATTCAGAGTGGCTAACGCTAGTTGATACAGCTACAGATGAAAGGGAGGAGGGGTCTTGAAGGTCCTTGGTATTGCTATATTACGTTTATGTAGCAGGCTACATTGAATGTTCAGTGCCAATTTAATTGCGTATTCAGTGCATATTTCCTATTTTGTATTTCTGTAAAATTGTCCTGGAAGAAGATTTTCTAATATAATTGGTGGTCCCATTGCTGCTGGCTTCACTGTCCACGTAGCCCAGAAGTGTAAAGGCGAGGGCTGTTAGACTGTAGGTGTGATTCTGGTCGGGATTTCACGTTGATTGGCTCAGCCACACGAGGCCTGGCATGGCTGTGAAGTGTGAGCGGGCCAGGCGGAACCAAGCTGGGACTCACCCGTGCAAGGTTAATCACGCGCTGCGTACAGTCAGGCACGCTGACCAACACAGGACCCAAACACAAACGAGAAGCGCTGTTGTTAGCTGGGCACTGGAGCAGTAAGTGCAGCCCATTAAGACGGTGGCAAGAGAAGCTTTTGACACCAATAATATTTGATCATTTTTACACATCCAGTGCTTTAAAAAATCTACAGCCTGCTCACGAGTTGACAGGGGGACCGTTTCACCGCTTTTCATTATAAATAGACTTTTGCATGAACCAACGTGTCTTCAGTGCCGATTTTTGAACGGCAAGCTGAACAGGGGGGTAAAAAACTACACTGATGAATTAATCGAACTGGGGGTAAGCAGAAAAACAGAGACTGGAGCTAATTGGCAGAGTGTTGGACTCAGCGATTGCCTTAGGCTGAGAAGAAATCTAATAAAGATGGAAGTGTGCAATACATCAGGGACGTCCTGCTCAAAGAGCAAGCAGGGCCATCTACAGCTTTTCACATGCTGTGTTTTATTACCTGAGCTCTGACAATGACTGGAAGTCCCATCAGAGTGAGCTGAGACTTGTAGTCAGAAGTGTGTTGTAATGTTTTTTAAATTCCCACTCCTCGCACTGGTGGTTTAGCTCAGCACCTTGTTAATGCATGTCTTATTGCGCATGAATCTGCAAGCGTCATGAATCATCGTTTTGTTTTGGATATTTTTATGTATAAAAAACACACAGAATCCTTTCCCCAGTCACAGTTCACTAATAGTGAGAATCTTTGTATTATCAATTTCAGAGAAAACAACAGAGGATGAAACATTTTCATGAGATTTGTAGGTAAAACCAATTCGTAAGAGAATAAAGATAATTGGATATTTAGGACAAAAGCTTTGACGTTGGACTAACCACTCCAAAACGAGAAGTGCCAAACCAAAACAACAATAAAAAAAACATGTTTATCTCTTCTTTCTGCCTTCGCTTGAAATGTTAGCACTGACAAAGAGGCGTCCCAGGGTGCCGCGCTCCAGAAGTGCGTAGGTGACAAATCACCAATCGACAGCATCAAAGCCAAAGGCCTCTTAGCATCTGGCACCTTCGTGCATATCCTCATCAATCGCATGCTTCGTTTTTGAGTTACGTTATGTTGTTACTTTTTACTTCCTGATCCTGTTACACTCCTCACACCCGCATGCTTCCGACAGCTTCGCAGAAAGATTAGAGCCTGTAAATTGTAGGGAATGGGCTCATCATCGCGTCTTTTGACCTTCCGTCTTCTACGGCAGCGGGGCAGCCCGTAGGAGCAGACGCGTGTTCTCCCCCGTAAAAGAGATGGAGCGGCTTAGCAGAGGGTCGTTACACCGCCATGCGACCCCTACAACAAATCCCCAAAACAAAGGGCTTTTTTGTGATGCTGAGGATAAGGCCCATTTACCCCATAAACCCCTGGCCCATTTACCCCATAAACCCCTGGCCCATTTACCCATAACCCCCTGCTTTGTGAAGTCACACCGCAGGCATTGTGACACGCCGTTTGGTGAGCCTTGCACACTTGCGTGCACGATCGTGTGTCCTTTCTTTAGCACGGGGACGTAGGATAACAAGTGCGGGTAAAAACAGGCGTATATCACGGAGCCTCTGAGAGATGCATCCTTTCGTTTAAACACATACTGCTGTTGTTTTCTCGTTAAGCTTATGAGTTGCATGGCTTGTCATGACAGGAGTGGGAAGAAGCCTCCAGTGTCACCCTGGGGGAAACTGTAGGTGGACTGAAACCTCACATCTTGGTGCAAATCATTCAGTCCAGTGCCTGCTTAATGTATCCACTAAGGATACAGCAAATATGACATTATATTTAGTTTTTGTTTGTTCCTTTAGCGAAGTATCTGTGCCCAGATGTGATCAGTCTCACTGGCTCCTGCATGTTTAACGCAGTCGGATAGATGTTTTTCTCTCTCGAGATCAGATGTCAGCGTGGAAGAGCGTGCTGTTTGGTCAGACACTCTGTGACTGTTTTCGTGTTATGAATAAATCCTCCACCTGCTTCAGGTCTAGTTAAGTCTGAGCAGAAAAATGACATGTTGGTCCAAAGGCCATTTGTGTCATGTTCAGCATTTGCTCATTTGAGACTGTATAATGAAACTGTAGAGGCCGTATAATGAAAATTAACACTCATAATGGTTTATGTGTAATTTCTCTGTTTTTTTTTGCTGTACTTATGTTAGGCAACCAAACATGGGAATCCCTTAGGATGTTTGACTAGCCATATATGAATATATGTTCATTTCTCTGTGGTACTTGTTGAGGTTTATTTGGTATTCGTGGTTGATAGCATGACCTTGTGCTGCGTAGCAGCGTATTCTGATCCTCCCCCTGAAGTGGACTTCCATGACATAGGCAAGTTGTTCGCTGCTGTTGTCTAAGATGCAGGTGCCTCTGTGAATAATTTACAACCACAGTTGACCACTGCTGACAGAAGGGTTATTTGAAATCACATTTGCCACCTTTGTCCTCTGACAGTTTCGTCGACCTGTGCTGTGTTTTGTCCTTTGCTGTGTTTTGTCCTGTGTTGTGTTTGTCCTGTGCTGTGTTTTGTCCTGTGTTGTGTTTGTCCTGTGTTGTGTTTTGTCCTGTGCTGTATTTTGTCCTGTGCTGTATTTTGTCCTTTGTTGTGCTTTGTTTTGTCCTGTGCTGTGTTTTGTCCTGTGCTGTGCTTTGTCCTGTGCTGTGTTTTGTCCTGTGCTGTGCTTTGTCCTGTGCTGTGTTTTGTCCTGTGCTGTGTTTTGTCCTGTGCTGTATTTTGTCCTGTGCTGTATTTTGTCCTGTGCTGTGTTTTGTCCTGTGCTGTGTTTTGTCTCCACCAGTTTTGACATGGATCAGATCTGTTTTTCAGATGCAACAAATAATCATCTTAAACATGTAAAATTGCCCAGAAAATGGGAAACCATGATTCATCTGCGAATTTCCAGTCAGATACAGCACGAGAACTGAGTTCCAGTCAGATACAGCACGAGAACTGAGTTCCAGTCAGATACAGCACGAGAACTGAGTTCCAGTCAGATACAGCACGAGACAAAATTTATCCTGTAAATCCAGTCTCAGTTTTTGTTATGACCATTTGTGACCGTGTCGGAGGCTCCTGAGAAACGCATCTCCTCTTACCGTCTAACAGAACATGCACTCAGAAAGCTACCAGCTGGTCTGGGGCACGTTTCTCTGTGAAGCTGAAACTGCTCTCACATAGACACATCCTGCTTGTTGGGTTTTGGGGCTTGTGGGTAGGTTTTCAATGCAGCCTAAAGTGGTTTGGCGAAAAACAGGTAAACACAATTGACTGCAGATTCGTTGGGTTGAAAACAAGCAACCAAACCAAACTAGTTACATGCTTTTGCCAACCTTATGAAACACGCTGTGAATTTTAATCTTGCTAAACAAAAACGGTCTTTATGCGTGACTGTCATGCTGATTTTGACTGATGTGAACTGAAATAAATAAGGCTTATTTGGTACTTAGATCTAATGAATCACCGAGATCTCAGTGGTCTCCTGTACAACCTAATTGGTCAGCATGCTTTATTGGGTGCAATAATGATCATACAGCTGTTTGCTCAGTTAATAGCTCATAAGCACTGTAATCAATATTTGATGTTTGTAAATTATTTGGAAAGTTGTATCTAGCAGGACTTTATTCCTCTCTGTTGACTTTTGTGAGCTAATTATGAATGATAAATGTCGTTTTCAAGTTCCTAAAGGTGTGGGCATTCAAGGAGTTTTTATAGTCAACCTTTTCTGTAGCCTCCTTTTCCCAGTTTAATGGCACTAGGTCTATTATCAGTTGTAGTCCCATGGGGACCTCACATGCCTTCTGTAATACACGAGAAATGTGCCCCACATCTTTCTGGATGACCACGTACACACGTACACACCATCATTCAGGAGGTGCCATGCAATACCCATGCAATACGTAAAAGCCCTGCTTGGAGACACTGCTGCCTCTGCACTTGGGTTGAGTCTGAGCAGTGTGTGTGACTGAGACTCCCAAGAGTCCAGAGTCGCTCTTATTTTGGGGGTGGGGGGGTTATTGGATGGTAGGAATTGATAACTTTCCTTCATGGAGTGATAAACTAATTTAGTGAGGCATGTGTGCAGTGGTCTAGTGAGATGAGTGACTGCCGCACTCCTGTGTCGGTAGATATTTAAGGCTGGGAGCCTGATAGGTTTTGTCAGTAGATGTTCGATAACTCATGTACTGTGACACGTGGATTTGAGGCTACGGCTATATTTACTAAACATCGAAAAATGTTTAAAAGATCGTGCCATGCATGCTTCTTTTTCCCATTTCATTCTTATCACTCTGAGATTCTTGGCACAAAAAGGCCAAAGAGCCTAGTGAAGCAGAAAGGTTTCATGAACAAAATACATGTGTTCTTTCTCTAACAGTTTGGAGACTCTCCAGTTGTGCGGTTAGTCATAGGAGGAAATGTGTGAAAAATAAATGTTCCTAAAAACTGACATTAAAAAGAGAGACATCTTTAGCGAATGAAGATGAACTCTCAGACAGCCATGATCATCAAGGACCAAGTCAACATATGATACGTTGGTCCTGTAAAATCTTAAGTCATACTGACAGTGTTAAAAATGATCTACATGAGATGAGTGTTCGGGATCCGGTGTTGGCATGTAACACCTTTGAAATGATGAGCGCTGTCTGAACAGGCCTGGAACCCATATAGGAAATGAATGGAACCCTCTGAAGCCTCTTCTGAAGCCTGAATAGGTGACAGTCAGCAGGTCTGGTGTTAACCTGCTGCTGCAGACGTGGACTTGATGACGGGCAGCGAGAACGTCTGCACTCCTCTACACCACGTCTGTCATCGTAGCAGCTGCTCTCGGATCTATTAAGTGCAACTCTGTTGTTCGTAGGCCTGGGTGACAAACGCTTTAATTCATGCAAGTGACCCATCGCGTCAGAGTTACACCGTAGCGGCCTTGTCAGAGTAGACGCTGGCGTGGCTGAGCTACTGAGCTCCGACCCGACACACTCGCCCTGATGGGAAGGAACATGTGGTATTATATTATTATATATATTATTATATATTATATTATGTAAACCGATACACGCCAAGCAGCCCCTTAAACACCCTTCTAAGGGGTTTACAGTGTCGTCGGTCACAGTTTTTTCTCTTCTTGGGTTCAGTTGTCATTTATTGAGGGCAGGAAGACAATGCAGCTAAAATCAGACGTTGACTGCTAGACCTCGTACTGCTCCTACTTCAGTGACTTATATAATAACATTCATGCATTCTGCTTTGTGAGGAACGAAGCACAGCTACGTAAATGACACATTTTTATAACTACAGGGCAACTTCACAACTTCATGCCTCTGTCTCACTCTTGGTTCATAAATATTATGGCCCTTAAGAACAATAAAAAGATGAAATTCCACATTTTCCAAATTCTAAGAATTCAAAGTTATCTTTGTTTGTTTGCTTAATTGATTGACTAGATTGCACATATCTCCATTTTGTTAAGCAAATATTTTAATCTGACTCGAGCCAAGCCATCTTTCATGCGCTTTAATTGCAGCTTTCCTCTCTGATTGCCCTCACCTTCTTTATCTCGGATAACCCTGCTGACACAGAGGTGCAGGGCTGCCCGCCGGTTCTATATGTAGACCAAGCGGCTAATGAGAGGAGCACTACAGCATCTGCTGAGAAACGCAGCAGTACAATGTGGGTCAAAGATTTATTGAGTCATGTTTAGGCGGGTTCAGAGGGTAAACTGGCCACACCCTCTCCACCTGTTCACTTGCCACTTTCACACTCTGTTAGTCCTTCTGGACCCAGATGTTCCCCGATAGAATATCAGGGCTCGGTTCCCCTTTTGGTTTGTTTGTTTGCTTTTGCCCAAAGGAACAGTAGTCTTGGCCACTGGTTGGACTGATCTGTCTCGCCCAGCATGTCAACGTAGCTGGGTGTCATTGTAGGAGCTGTTTATTTTCCGTCCTGTCTTGAAGCAGCTGTGGCATCATCCATACCACCTTGAAGCAACTGTGACATCATCTTCCATTTCGCCTTGAAGCAACTGTGACATCAATTTCCATACTGCTCTGAACCAGCTGTGACATCATCTTCCGTACCGCCTCGGAGCGACCGTGACAGTAATTCGAGATTCCCTGTAATCCCAATAATGGTGACTTGGATCTCTGGAACTAATCCTTAGCTTTATCCCTACCAAGGGGCAATTAGCAAATTAATTCCACAAAATAATGTATGTTGCCTGTGCCAGTTTTCATTTTCTTCTTAATGAGCCATTTTGCTGTGATTGTTGTCAGCTCTCAGATACAAATGAGTCACTGCAGATTGTTTGGACGGCATCTGCTGGTTTTGATAGATAGGGCTATATATGGCATCACACACAATGAGATAAAAGCAGACATGATTTCTGTAACCAGTGCTTCTTTCTTGAAGTGAATCCATGACTAATCACACTTGAGTAGCTGCTACCATAAAGTGCAGGATACAGTAGACCCAGGATTATGATCACTGACACTGCAACACACACGCCCGACACTCTCAACGTGGCCCAAAAGCCAACTGAGTACTTGACCTGAATTGCTTTGCTGATAGTTAATAAGGATGCTATAGTGGGATCGTGCAGGTGCTGGCCATTAACGTGTACCAGTATAGCTCTCTCCTTAACTGGTTTTTTGCATTCACCGGTTACAACCAGAGATTTCCTGGCCTTTTGGGAGTACGATCATCCATCCTCATTACGTGGACTTCTCTGTAACAGATCTATCGTCTGATCATGCAGCCGTAACAGGCAGAGCACATGTATGGAGACGTGCATCAACATAGCATCCCTTTTAAAATGAACTTTCAGTTTTCTCGCTAACACAAGCTGTCACAGACCACAGCTGTACTCGTTTTGACTGTTTTGTAACAACGCCGGCGCTCTGTTCGCTACGGAACATTAAGCGTGTTCTCACGTTGTCCTGAGAGATTCGCAGCACATTCCGAACCCCTCAACGTAGCCCAATCTGACAAAGCCCAGATGAATAAACTCACCTTGCGCGCCTTGCGATCGCGAGCACGATCAGCGTGACGGGGCTCTGACACTCTGCAGTCATTAGCTTTGGTAATATTAACTGCCATCTCGCAGTCAGGAATGAGAGATGGGTGGGGAGGGCGAAGGGGGGAGACGGAATGTGCCTTAACGGCACCACTTGAGCTGGTATTTGGAGGTCAAATTACGCCCTTTTTTAATGTCCTTGTGCGAGTGCTCAGGGAGGTTGTTGGCTGCCGCGCTTCACTGCTGTTCGACCTGCATTGTTCCCGACTCTCCCGCTGCCCCCAGTTACAGTGGCGCCAGCAGTCTTTCCCTTTAGCGTGTGCAACCAGCGCTCGCCTACCTGGCCCCGAGCTTCACGCGCCCCCTGAGGCACAGATGAATGTCATTACTGATATCGCTCTGAGCACCCTTACCTGGAGGCGCTGTTTGGATTGACGGTGTTGTGCAATGCCAGCGTGTTTAGTAACAACAGAACTGGCTTTACCACCGCCCATTAAGTTTTAATAAACGTTCATCGGGACTCGCTCATTCGCGCCTGAAACGCGGCTGTTTGTCACGGGCAACGCGAGCAGGTCCCCAAGAGTGTCGCTAAGGTCTAGAAACCCCAAATATAGGCCAGCTCATTATGAGACTCAACACTGCATTTGTTTTGTGTCCAGAGATTAGGCTGATAATGGCAGTAATCTTCATTTTTATAATGAACGTGTAGAAGGGAAAAGTCCCAGGAGGTGCCGTCATCTCCGCGTCGCTGTCACTCTCATCGCCCTGGACTCATCGCCCTGGACTCTGGGGTTGCAGCTGTTGCCAGCAGAAATGACGACCCCGCCCTTCTGCTGCGCTCCAGCCACACGGGGCTGCTTCTGCTTCTGGACTCGTCTGATCTGACCATGTTATGTGTGGCCTGTGTGGTTTTGCCACAGCACTGTTCTTTTGGGTTGTTTTATAATGACATCACTACACCTCACCGTACAGTATTTGAAATTCAAACGACTATTTGCTTGAGGCCGGTGAGGATGATATCGACAAATTAGAAACTGCGTGGACTAGCGGTAGCCTGGAGCCAACTACTCACTCAGTGCTTTGTGTTGTTAATCAGATGATTGTGAATGGTAGAGGAATTTATTACTGGCAAATCAGCAGAGACCTGTACATAATGAGAGAGCAGCACAGACAGTTGCAAGGCGCTTTAATTCACGAGCTCCCAGTCGGTCGCGTGATGTTCTCCCCGTCGCCGCGGGATCGCGGGGCGCTGCCGATAGGCTGCGGGTTCTCGCTGTTACCGAGCGCTTGCATCATCCGTCGAACTGTGCCATCCATCACGGCTTGACGCAGCTCGTGAGGCAGAGGTTTGCCACGGACGGTAAAAGCACTCTCCCCCCTTCTCCTGTGTTTGTGCAGGTGCCATCCTGGGACGCTCGGAGACGCACGAGTGCGTGTTCTACAACTACAGCCCGAGCTCGGAGAGCCACGGCAACCGCAGCACGGTGGAAGCCTGTGTCAGCGACAAGGACAAGCGACAACACTGCTTCGCCACGTGGCGGAACGTATCCGGGACCGTGGCTGTCGTCAAGCAAGGCTGCTGGCTTGACGACGTCAACTGCTATGACAGGTAGCCGGTGTTGTTGTTTTGTTTTATTTATTTGATTTGATTTTGTTGGACACACTGAACGTCAAGGTTGTTACGGCAGTTCTTGCCGCGCGTGTTCGACGCTGCCATAGCTAAAAGCTCGTGGTTCATCTGAAAAATAAAATGGATTTTTTGGAAAATTAAATGCGAAAATAAAAACTGTTTTTAATAGTGCAGTAAGCATGAACACAAAGAAGTAGTGCCAGCACGATGGTCACGGGTAGACTATTACAGTTGTGTTTCCCATTTATTTTTGAGTTCCAAACTGCTGCAAAGATTTCATCAGCAAATGTAACCTCATAAAAGACCCCCAAGGTGGAAAAAAAGCTTGAAATATATTTTTCCACTCTTCCATCAAAATGCCCCCATTGTCACGATAAAGAGAAGAGAACAGAGAGTCTTAGATGTCTCCAACATTCTGAGGGGGAAATAATTGTGTTTTCTGCCTCTTTTGGAAAAGGTCTGCAAATAATGTGCAGTTAATTTATCATTTCATTAATGGTGAAAAAATTACTGGACGTTTTTCATGTGTTATAAATAGATCTCTCAAGTTCTGATGTAGGACAGTCGTGCTCTTTACACCAAGCTCTTACAGACCTTCAGCACAACTGACCCTTTGTTTGATCTCTGAACTGTGGCAGAGACGACCCCCGTTTGTAGGCCGCATGGTCTCTACTAAAGATAGAGTACTGATACGTAGGCACTCCGCCCTGTTAGTTTGTTGTGGTTGACGTTCCCATCCAGCCTGGTCCTCTGCTCAGATCCATCGGCCGTTAACCTGCTCCTCACACCACAGGTAACCGCTGCCCGCCGCGTTCTGGAGCCTCACAGTCTGTGTCCCAGCACCACGCCGTCGAATCTGTTTACCTCACCCCCCCGTCCCCTACACACACACACACACACACACACAAACCTCCCCTGAGAAACACGGAAAGCTGCCTCTACGGAGACTGCAGGCAGCACAGTGGAGCCGCGCAGAGCAGACCTTTCTCCTCTTTCTTTTCCGAACAAAAGACCTCTGGAATGTTATCCACTTCCCTTCTCATTTGCAGCTGTGTGTGTGTGTGTTTAACTTAAGTGGGGTTTTGTGCAGTTAATCTTTGTTTATCTACTCTAAGCTAACCATAGCGCAGACTCTAATGTGGTCTGGCAGCAGGCTCTCTGACAAAGACATCTTTCCTTTCCTGGCTTATTTATTCTTTTGTTAGCTTTGTGACATAAGAAAACTGGAAGGATAATTGGAAATCGGGTGATAAACAGTTCACCTTGGACATAAAGATGAAGATTGCTACAATTCTACAAGATGATATATATATATATATATAAACACACACACACACATATATATATATATATATATAAATATATATATATATTTTTTTGGTGCTTTGTCAAGGGTTTGTTCTCACGTCGCCTCACATCGCACGCCGTGTGGCTAAAACAGACTCCTGCCAACCCTGAATTGGAAAAGAAGAAATGAAAAGATAAAATAAGTGCGATTTAGATAAGAAACAGCCACTGACCATCTGACCATTAGATGATACCCCACAAACTACCATCTAATGATTAATGCTTCTCAGACAGTTAATTAAGTCTTGAATCGCTATGGTTAAGGAACTACAGAGATATGAACTTGTTATCATTTTTATGAGTATAGAAGGTTATACCATATTTTCTGCTCGGAAGAATTATATTATGGGATAAGACGGGGACCAGGGATCGATCCCTATGGAGCCCCACAGTTTAATATTCACCCCAGATAAAAGTGTGTGTGTGTGTGTGTGTGTGTGTGTATGTGTGTGTGGCTGGACATACTGCAGTTTCCTTTTTTAAAACAGAACTGCAGCAGTCTTGAAAACGCTAAACGTTACACAACTAAATGTTAAGACACTACAATAAACTATCGAAATCACATTTGAGAATGTGTTGGTTACATGTGCAGTACTCATCTCAAACATGGCAAGTGATAGAAGATAAGAAGAAGTCCTGAATTCCTTTTGCATTTTCAACCTTAAAACAGACTTTTCTTTCTTTGAGTTTGGACCCATTGTACTCACATAAACGTGTATATAAGTACAAATTCTTACATATTGAAATTTGAAATGCCATAATGAACCTATAATTTGGTTTCCATCCGGTTGTCTTTCCGCTCCCTAGCAGTGCTGCTTTAGAGGACACAGAGTGTGATATATATATATATTTTTTTCCGTCGCATTTCCCGAAAGAATGGCTTCACTTTGCATTGTTTTGTCTTTTTTCCTTGCCGGGGCTGTGACATCCTCATTATTAAAATAACCAACAGGATCATTTACAGGGCAGAGTGCGTTTTAGTGAGGAACCTATTTTGAGTTCATCAGTTCATGGAGTTCCATTATTGATGAGGCTTGATTCGAATGTCAGACCTGCCCACATGTGCGGCCTGTGGCTTCCATGCAGGTGTAGCGCTAACAACCAGCACAGCCAGAGGTAACAGACAAAAGGCAGTTTTGGGTTGTGTGACACGCCCAAACGTCAGACGAGGGCAAACCAGCGGGGGCATGATTGGGCAGGTGCAGGGGCATGGGAGAGGGCTGGGGTATAAGGGGCATGTGTCTGGTGGGGGGTGGGGGGCAGGTGGCGGTGGAGGCAGACACCCAAGGGGGTGGGAACATGGGTTAAATGGGCCTCCCAGGCTCACGCTGAATGCTCGTGTGTGCTTTGCTGTGTGGCAGCTCGGCCTGCGTGGAGAGGAAGGAGGACCCCGACGTGTTCTTCTGCTGCTGCGAGGGAAACATGTGCAACCAGAAGTTCTTCTACAACCCCGACGTGCAGCCAGTTCAGAGTAAGGCTCCCATCACCGACAGAAGCAGAGGTGTCTTTAAGGGTACAGGAAGCTCTTTCCTATTGCTCGCCCCACGTAACCCCGCTTGTTCCTTGTCTTGACCCTGCATGCCGGTCCACACTTTGTTTGTTTGTTTGTTTGTTTGCCATCATTGATGATGTGTAATGAAGTCATGCAGCATGCAGACGTAGAAAGAACACAAACATCGAGAGCCAAAACGAGTGCGGCGGGGCAACGCGAGCAGCCCAACGCGAGCCTCACACAACACGAGCGGCCCAACGCGAGCCTCACACAACACGAGCGGCCCAATGCGAGCCTCACACAACACGAGCGGCCCAATGCGAGCGGCTCACCGTTGCTATTCCACACCCCGACTCTTCTGCAAAGCAAGCTGTAGTCCACAGTCACAGGCTGTTGGGACTTTAATACATCTCCACTTCCAACAGAAAACACACAGTATAAACTGATCAGGGTCTTTTGCTCCGCCTCCAGTCGCCAGAACAGGGCACCTTTGAGATACTGTTATTCAGGTCGTTTCTCTTTTCTCGTCTGCCCGTTTGGTAGTGTGAAGTCAGTCCTGGGGAGCCCAAAGTATTTTCAGGCTGATAATTGCTTGTGACTACCCCAGTGCATCATGGGTGTATTTAGACAATTAGCTGCTTTTGACAAACAGGTTGATCAGACCTCTTGTGATTCCATGGTCCATAACAACAGTCTCTGGCCAATAGTGGTGTGGGGTTTAAGCTATTATCACGCTGTTTGTCGTTTTCTCAGCGAAAGTAATGTTTTACGAGGGGTCTAGCTCAACGATCCTGCAACGATTTCTCACTGCGAATCATTGTATTTTACGGCTGTAGTGTTAAATGAAATCTCAAGACTTTTGCTATTTCCATAGCCTTACTGAACATCAACCTTCAAACGGGCATTCGCCCCTTAAGTTATACAGTCAGCCAGCGTTGCTATTGGCCGATCCGATCAAGCCAGATAGATGAAATTGCATAGAATTGTATAGTAGTCTCATCATCGAGGTAAACATTAAAGTTCTTATTGTATGTTAGTATAGCATGTATAACGTATATTGCTTTTGCTGGATTTGCTGGACACACACACACACACACACACACACCCACACACCCTTCCACGAGTGGCTATGGGAGGTGAAGCATTCCCAGCATGCCAAGTGTTTTGCCCTCCTACGCTCACCCTTGAAGGCCCATGTTATTACTTTTGGCTTTATTATTACCTATTGTACTAAATCTCCGCACTAGTGCAGGAACAGGCCCCCCCAGTGTGGCATGCGCTCCGTCTCTAACAGGGTTTCAGATTTCATCTCCTTCACCTTTGCACACCGTCGTGTCGTGTGGTCGCATTCTTGAGAGGAAAGGGAAGGCGTGTGTGTGTGTGTGTGTGTGTGTGTGTGTGTGTGTGCTGCTGCTCCGCTGAGGCTGATCTGGAGAAGTTCTTGACATTCTCTCCTGTCACCGTGACCTTGGCCTCACTTGGATAATTATCTGCTGATGATAGTAGTGTGTGGGCACATGTAAAGAAACAGCACTGACTACGTTTCCTGATGATCCTGGCATGCAGCAGGATAAAATAGTTCATTGCGTTATCACTTTGTGTTATATGTAAAACTCGCTCACGTGCGCATTGGAACCGACCACCTCGGGTCCCATCGTCTGCTTGGCCACTGGTGTGGTGTCAGACCCAGACTTGGTCAGTCCAATTCCAATTAGCAGAGCGAGAGATGGTGGACGCCGTTCTCCTCGTGACCTCTGACCCTGCCGTTTAAAAAAAAAAAAAAAAAACTGTCTCCATGAGTGACACAGAACTAGTCCAAACAGCGTGCTGCTTACGTCTGCGTCTCCACATCGCTCCAGACAGGCCAGAGTAGCCGCTCTACTCCATTACGGTCGACCCTCAGGTTCATATGAGCCCTGTTCATATTGGCCATTTACAGTACTCCTTTATGTTGTATGAGAGGAGTGGAAGCCTTTGGAATAGGTGTTAATAATCAGCATTGACTATTTTTCAACGTTGTGTTGTAGCATAACGCGGCGAAAAGCAAATGAAGCGAAAAGCAAATGAAGAACACATGCGTCTTCTGTACAGACTGACTCCCAGAGTTCAGCTGTGATTTGGACGCCCTGTACAGACTGACTCCCAGAGTTCAGCTGTGATTTGGACGCCCTGTACAGACTGACTCCCAGAGTTCAGCTGTGATTTGGACGCCCTGTACAGACTGACTCCCAGAGGTACTCCTTCCTCGGGTACCAAAGCCAAGTACACAAACATCTGGCCATTGCACAATGAGAAATATTTCTTCCTTAATATAAAAAAAAATAGGGAACTGATGCTTGATGGCATCTCATCATGCTAATTATTTATAGAAAAACGAGGATTTCACACAGAAAGACGGCGTTTCATTTTCATCTGACATTGAATAAGCACGCTTTGATTTCGAATGCTGATTTAAATGCTGGCCAGGTTTTGCTATGCGCGCAGATTGATAAGTAGTTGGTTGAAGAGGTGGGGTCTTACTGGGGGTTATGCAATCACAGGGCTGTTCACAGCACTGACTCCCGCGCTGTGGAATGCCCTAGATATTAACACGCAGAGGCCCACGGGGATACAGTGAGTTACATCAAGCACATCTAGCATTGTTTTGTGACCTTGCAGCCCGAGAGCGCGCGTATGTGTGTGTGTGTGTGTATGTTTGTGTGTGTGTGTGTCTCAGTAACCCCACAGGCAGGGTAGGCTGGATGAGGTTAGCACTAGGTAAGGCTGTAGGGAAGAGATATAATCTGAAGGTTTTAACATATATCCAGTTAATGGCCACGGCTCTCGCAGGGAGAGTGGCGTCCAGAGCGGTGGAGTAACACCAGCAGTACGGTCTCTCTTTAACAAACAGCATGGTCTCTCTCTAACCGCGGCTGCGTCCCTGGCTTCTGCACTGCAACCACCGAGGGGAGAATCCTGCAGATGGGGGGGGGCAGCGGGGGTGACATGAGCACGTGAGGGACCCCTGACCCCCTGCTTATGTCCAGCACAGCCTGGCCCTGAGTAGTGCACACGTGCACAGGCACACGCACGTGCACTCTCGCAGATACAGACGAGATCATTATGGTTTCCCTGAACTGCACTTAGCAAGATAAAAGGAATTTGGGGGGGGGGGTTGTGGCGTGTTTGGGGGTGGTGCATGCATAACATGTGTGCACATGTGTGTGTACGGCAGAGATAACGTCTATTTAAATGTTTGACTGAGCACATCATTGGCACTGTTCCTGAAAGAACTAGCAGTGATTAAAATTCAAATTAACCACTGTAGTCATTTAATCATAGAGGCCATGAGACCTGGTAGCAAAACTGCAAAGTTCAAATCAGGCATTTTTCTCCTTTCTTTAAAGGCCACACTGCATTGCAGTAATTCGTTTCTAACGGAACATCGGTATGATTTTGCTTGGAATGCTTTAGCACAGGGGGGCGGAGCTGCTCCTGCTACCGCACTAATTAGCGAGTTAGCAACTCGTGCTCTTGATCCCCTCCTGGAGGTATGTGTGATAGGAAGCAGCGAGGGGTGGAGCTACCAGCACTTCCTGTTTGTGTCTCATAGTTCTACGCTTGTAAGATGCCAGATGTCGTCTACAAACTAAATTCCATTTGTGTTTCCCTCTCTGTGTTGTTTATGTTCCGTAAAACAGATTGCAATCCCATGATTGAGTAAGATAAAACCAGATATTAAGCCTGCTTACCCGGTTTCTCATGCCTTCTCTTTCTGCAGCCACGTCTAATCCGTTCCCCCAGAAGCCCCAGGTGTTCAGCACCCTGCTCTACTCTCTGGTGCCAATAATGGGTGTCGCTGCTGTCGTTCTGCTCGCCTTCTGGATGTACCGACACCACAAGCTGGCGTACCCCCCTGTCCTGGTGCCCACCCAGGTAAGCCCCGCCTCTCCAAAATGGGCAAGATCTGGGTCAGGAGGTCATACGTGTGGAGAGACTCCGTCAGAGCCAGATAGTGCCGGAAGGTTTTTAAATGGTGAATAAGCCTGAAAAAGCTGATGTGTTGGTGTCAGGAGCCTCACTAGGCAATATAACAGCTGCCACTGGTTGTTTTTCTGTGTGTGTGTGTGTGTGTGTGTGTGTGTGTGTGTGTGTGTGTGTGTGTGTGTGTGGTGTGTGTGTGTGTGTGTGTGTGTGTGTGTGTGTGTGTGTGTGTGTGTGTGTGTGTGTGTGTGTGTGTGTGTGTGTGTGTGTGTGTGTGTGTGGTGTGTGTGTGTGTGTGTGTGTGTGTGTGTGTGTGTGTGTGTGTGTGTGTGTGTGTGTATGTGTGTGTGTGTGTGTGTGTGTGTGTGTGTGTGTGTGTGTGTGTGTGTGTGTGTGTGTGTGTGTGTGTGTGTGTGTGTGTGTGTGTGTGTGTGTGTGTGTGTGTGTGTGTGTGTGTGTGTGTGTGTGTGTGTGTGTGTGTGTGTGTGTGTGTGTGTGTGTGTGTGTGTGTGTGTGTGTGTGTGTGTGTGTGTGTGTGTGTGTGTGTGTGTGTGTGTGTGTGTGTGTGTGTGTGTGTGTGTGTGTGTGTGTGTGTGTGTGTGTGTGTGTGTGTGTGTGTGTGTGTGTGTGTGTGTGTGTGTGTGTGTGTGTGTGTGTGTGTGTGTGTGTGTGTGTGTGTGTGTGTGTGTGTGTGTGTGTGTGTGTGTGTGTGGTGTGTGTGTGTGTGTGTGTGTGTGTGTGTGTGTGTGTGTGTGTGTGTGTGTGTGTGTGTGTGTGTGTGTGTGGTGTGTGTGTGTGTACACTTGTGTATGCATTTAAATGTGCTCGAGCACCTGTACTCTGGCTGTTTACCTGCACATAGTCATCTTTTCGTGGGGAGATGAATCAGGGGCTTTGGGAGATGTTATTCTCCTGTTGCCGTGAGTGACAGTCACTCCACTGATCTCATGCGTTCGGGGTCACACATGCTGAACATCATACTCAGACAGTATCACAGGAAGTGACATCGTCAGGCCATCCTACATGCCTTCTGGATGCTTTACCTTTGCACATGCTGGTTTTCCACGGACACATGCTGGTTTTCCCATTTGGACGGAACACAGAAGGGTTAGGTTTAGGATTAGGATTAGGATTAAGTTAGGGTTGGGGCTAGGGTTAGGATTAAGTTAGGGTTGGGGTTAGGGTTAGGGCTCAGGGCTAGGGTTAGGGGTTGGGATTAGGGTTAGTTAGGTTGGGGTTAGGGTTAGGGCTAGGGTTAGGATTAAGTTAGGGTTGGGGTTAGGGTTAGGTCAGGGCTAGGGTTAGGGGCTATTAGGATTAAGTTAGGGTTGGGGTTAGGGTTAGGGTTAGGATTAAGTTAGGGTTGGGGTTAGGGCTAGGGTTAGGGTTAGGTTAGGGTTGGGGTTAGGGTTAGGGTTAGGGTTAGGGTTAGGGTTGGGGCTAGGGTAGGGTTAGGGTTAGGTTAGGGTTGGGATTAGGGTTAGAGTTAGGGTTAGGGTTGGGGCTAGGGTTAGGGTTAAGTTGGGGTTAGGGTTAGGGCTAGGGTTAGGATTAAGTTAGGGTTAGGGTTAGGGTTAGGGTTAGGGTTAGGATTAGGTTAGGGTTAGGGTTAGGGTTAGGGTTTTAGGGTTAGGGTTAGGGTTAGGGTTAGGGTTAAGTTAGGGTTAGGGTTAGGGTTAGGGTTAGGGTTAGGGTTAGGGTTAGGGGTTAGGGTTGGGATTAGGGTTAGGGTTAGGGTTAGGGTTGGGGCTAGGGTTAGGGTTAGGGTATAGGTCAGGGCTAGGGTTAGAGTTAGGGTTGGGGTTAGGGTTAGGGTTGGGATTAGGGTTAGGATTAGGGTTAGGGTTAGGGTTAGGGGTTGGGGTTAGGGTTAGAGTTAGAGTTGGGGTTAGGGTTAGGGTTAGGGCTAGGGTTAGGTTGGGGTTGGGGTTAGGGTTAGTTAGGGTTGGAGTTGGGGTTAGGGTTGGGTTAAGATGTCAGTTCATCTAACCCTCAGATGGTAACGAGATAGTAAAAACTCACAAAGGCTTTGCTTCAGTATTGGCAGAGAGCGATACAACAGTTCTCATAACAAACTGATTGGGTTTGAGTGTTGAGTTCTACTTTCTGCATTAATACGACTTTGGGCGTAATGTCATTTCTGCTATGCTGCCTCTGACATCAGTCGTGTGTGTCTGCACATGTCCTTGTGCTGGATAGGGGTGTCGTTGCCCCAGTACACGTCCAATGGTCCAGCACAGCCACTTACACACATTTAGGTGCTCGTGTCGTGTGTTACTTGGCAACCGGCATCATCACTCTGCCTCAGCTCGCTCTGTAACACTCTAGCAGGAAGTGTAACATTTGGTCTCACAGTGACATTCTCTTGGCTCTCTAATATCTATGGCAGCACATGGACACGCTTGCTTCTGAATAAGTAGGTCAGTTTTTAAAGGTGCCACACACTGCTCCACGATACCAAGCGTATCTCAACCACAGCCAACTCCGGCTCTCACACGTTTTTGAAGCAACATTTTGCTGGGTGGAGATTTGAATTTCTTCCTTTCTGGCGCAAGTCTCCAAAATAAAATAAAAAAAATTCATGCTTTCTTTCGTTGCCTTGTGTCCCAAAGGAGATCTTATGAAATTTTGGTTGCTTCGTTTTGTAATTAAACTTTCTCCCTTATGTCAAACTGAAGCAGGAGCTAAAAGTGTCTCCTGTAACCGTGTGACAGACCTGCACTGCATCACAGTTGCCGCTGTTTTCCTGTTAGCAGTTGAGCCTGAGCAGCGTGAAGCACCTGTTCCCCTCCAGCAGCTCGGCCACGTGTGCTGTGCAATTGTTGGCTTTTCCTGATCCTGGTCCATATGAAAACTGCATTACTACTCCGGCTGAGGGAGTTAGAGCACGTTGTAGGTAATAATAGTCCCTCCCCTCTAAATCAAGATGAATTTCATTTCGCTTCATTTCACTTTCCATTTTAAGACCTATAACATGCGCTTCAAGGTGATCTAAGGACTAGTGCAAGGAATTTGTCATCGCTGTGACCCTCTTGCAACAGTTCCTTCCTGTGATCACAGGTCATGTTGACTTGTTTGCCTTGTGTAACACCTAAACTCGCAATTTAAAAATGATCAGAGGCCAGTAAAGGTCCCAGCCAGCGTCTTATTCGTCTCGTGCACTTGGAATCGTTTGCTGTGCGCGTTAAATTGCCTTTGTTAATAATTAGCAGATCGTAGAACCACCAGCGGTCCACATGTGAAAAGAGTCTTTTAAAGAATTTTAGAGGCAGATGAAGGCCAGCAGAGAAAAGGGTGAAGACCTGAGGTTTGGTTTCTGTCCCCTGCTGATTTCACCCTGGCGAAGGGAGTCACGTCACCCCGGCGAAGGGAGTCACGTCGCCCTGGCGAAGGGAGTCACGTCACCCCGGCGAAGGGAGTCACGTCACCCCGGCGAAGGGAGTCACGTCACCCCGGCGAAGGGAGTCACGTCACCCTGGCGAAGGGAGTCACGTCACGTTTCCTCTCCTCTTCCACATTTCTGCTTTTGTGCCCTTGCGCAACTGCTCTGCTTTCTCATTACTCCTTTTCCGAAAAAAGGCTCCTCGGTGCTGATTGTGTAAAGTGGCCTCGTCGAACGTGTGTGTGTGCGGACGGCCTACACCCAACCCCTTCTCCACCGCACGTCTCTTATTGTTGCCTCCCAGGTGGTGTGTGCACGTGTGCCTCACGGTAGCGCTGAGCTTCGGCAGTGAGCGTTAGCGGCGGCCACGGCGGCTGTCCTGGTACGCTGTGGATCCGGCAGCTGTGGAAATGCACATTATCAGCTTGTTATCTGCCATGCCCAGGCTAAGTACTGCGCAGCGAGGACCATTACTGGTGCCCTCAATGAAAATACAAGGAAAATGCTGTTACAAAAAATAACAATATCAACAACAGCTAGCCCAACACTCGGACAAGTTTAAATATAAAAAATTTACAATTTGGTTTCAGGATGATTTTAAATAAACCCAGGCAAAATGGCAAAAACTTATTTACATTTAAACTCTGAATGATGCAATTATAAAGTAGGCACTAGGTCCAAAAAGGTACATAAAGACCTCAGCATGCCGCACACACTCGTTTTAGGCACTTGCTCACTGAAAATGAATATTTTTTATGACAACTTTTGGGGGGATAAAAAAATGAAATATATATTTAGTCTTTCGGGAGAGTCTTTCTTTTCAGACTTAATCACATTAAATGTTAATATTTTTTCTTTAAAAGCCTTCTGAAAAGGCTAATGGCAAATTCACGGTGTTAGAAGTGGGAGGTCCACCGCCGTACAGACGCACTGAGGTTACACAGGCAGCCATCCCCAGTTTGACGGTGACATCGGCTACCCTGCACCTCCCTTGGGAAAGACTGCGGTGGCTCATGGCAACGGTTTGATTGACAGCAGCACATTCCAGTCTTCCTTCCCCTGATTTTTGAGGCATGTCTGTGCACTTCTGGGATTCAGAAATATAACAAACTTGCATTTGACCTCCGTCTTCTCTTAAAGGGGAAGAGCGCCGTCAGACTGTCTGTGTATTTAATATAAACACATAAACATACTCCA
The DNA here is from genome assembly GCA_020368025.1 of Brachyhypopomus occidentalis. Taxonomy (NCBI): domain Eukaryota; kingdom Metazoa; phylum Chordata; class Actinopteri; order Gymnotiformes; family Hypopomidae; genus Brachyhypopomus; species Brachyhypopomus occidentalis. Next base: position 1,511,368 of record JAGXOD010000005.1, on the reverse strand, counting down.
AGTTATATGAAAGAGTTGCCTTCTTATGTGACTCTAGATTGTTTTGTAGTCACACCACTGAATACTGACTGTCAGAACAGAACTACAATTCATTAGCAAGTACTGACTAACAGGCGTGGTGTAATAAATCAGTGGTGAGAACTGACTGGCAGCACAGTATTATAACTCAGGAGCAAGTACTGACTGGCAGCACAGTATTATAACTCAGGAGCAAGTACTGACTGGCAGCACAGTATTATAACTCAGGAGCAAGTACTGACTGGCAGTGCAGTATTATAACTCAGGAGCAAGTACTGACTGGCAGTGCAGTATTATAACTCAGGAGCAAGTACTGACTGGCAGCGCAGTATTATAACTCAGGAGCAAGTACTGACTGGCAGCGCAGTATTATAACTCAGGAGCAAGTACTGACTGGCAGCGCAGTATTATAACTCAGGAGCAAGTACTGACTGGCAGTGCAGTATTATAACTCAGGCAGTAGCAAGTACTGACTGGCAGTGCAGTATTATAACTCAGGGAGCAAGTACTGACTGGCAGTGCAGTATTATAACTCAGGAGCAAGTACTGACTGGCAGCACAGTATTATAACTCAGGAGCAAGTACTGACTGGCAGTGCAGTATTATAACTCAGGAGCAAGTACTGACTGGCAGTGCAGTATTATAACTCAGGAGCAAGTACTGACTGGCAGCACAGTATTATAACTCAGGAGCAAGTACTGACTGGCAGCACAGTATTATAACTCAGGAGCAAGTACTGACTGGCAGCACAGTATTATAACTCAGGAGCAAGTACTGACTGGCAGTGCAGTATTATAACTCAGGAGCAAGTACTGACTGGCAGCACAGTATTATAACTCAGGAGCAAGTACTGACTGGCAGTGCAGTATTATAACTCAGGAGTGCAAGTACTGACTGGCAGTGCAGTATTATAACTCAGGAGCAAGTACTGACTGGCAGCACAGTATTATAACTCAGGAGCAAGTACTGACTGACAGCACAGTATTATAACTCAGGAGCAAGTACTGACTGACAGCACAGTATTATAACTCAGGAGCAAGTACTGACTGACAGCACAGTATTATAACTCAGGAGCAAGTACTGACTGGCAGTGCAGTATTATAACTCAGGAGCAAGTACTGACTGACAGCACAGTATTATAACTCAGGAGCAAGTACTGACTGGCAGTGCAGTGCAGATCAGGACGGAGTGCTGAGTGGCAGTGCGGCGGTCTGACCGTGTGTCAGCATCTCGCGGAAGCCCCGCGGTGACTGTGAGCACCGGAAACGGTGTTTAACCCTGACCCGGCCACAAGGCTGGGGAGGGAAGCAGTTCAGTCAAACGAGGCTACTTGGACTTACATTTGACCCAGATTTCCTCCATCCCATCTCACTCCATCCTGCGCTCTCTACAACTAACGCCTCTCCTTCTGCTTCCTCCCCTTCCTTAACCAGCATGCCTTTCATATCATGGTAGAGGTAAGAGAAGCCTAATTTACCCATCCTTCTGTACAGACTGTCTTGATTTCAGCTTATTTCATTTTAATTGGTTTATTTAAATGAGCCGCATTCAGGAATACCAGACGGCAAGCACTTTGTGAGTGTGAGTTGTGTTTCTGAGTCGCGCCCTGCTCATTGAGTTATTTTTGGTTTGTATGTTTCTTCATTTGTTCGATTGTTTTTTTTTTTTAGGGTGGGGGGTTCTTTTTATTTTGTTGTGCACGGATGAGTATTGAAATTCCTTATTTTATGCTGGGATTCAAGCACAGCGCCCCCTTCAGTGAGGTGCATGGTGATACTGGTGACTTGCTTTCCCGTGCATGCATGTCTCTGAGCATGCAGAGAATGTCCTACAGGGAGTGTGGGAATGTTGTGCACTTAATATGTCCACTTGGAAGCTGCCAAGATGTGTTGGTAGCTTAACCTGAAAATGTGTAAAACCATCTTTATACCCTCAGTGTTCGGGGTCCACATCAAAGTTGCGTAATCTGTGCGTTTCTGACCTCAAACTGCAACAGGTTCTCTCATTCTTCTGTTACAGAAGACTATTTCACACACACAACTTTTTTTTAAAGGAAGGCATTCATCAAGGCATTCATCACCACAATTTTCACAACCCTAAATGTTACGAAACCATTCCAGGGCAAGCAGGACGTCCTTAAAGGGGCGCTGTAGTCAGCCTGGACAGGTTAAACACTTGAGCAAACACCGTAAGTGAGAAGGGGTCAGTGCGACCCTTGACCTGCTGCGGTCCTGGAGGCATGGAACCCACACGGCCCGTCAGCGGGGCATCCGCCCCCCTCATCAGCTCCGCTACATCGGCCAGGGCTGCAGTGGTTCACGCCCATTATGACACACCTGCTTCCGTGGTGATTCTCTGCCCCTTATTTGCATAAGTTAGTTCATTGTTTCCTCACTTTAGCATACACATGTAAGCATGACCCACCGAGAGAAACAGCTAGTCACAACCGGTTAGCCAGTGTTCTTTGCGCAAACCGAACTTGTTCCAGTTGGTTTCTGCTCACAGCTAGCGAAGTTAGCGTTTTGGGGCCGAATCGTTCTTTTAAATAATTCGGAGTCCGTGTGAGAAACAGACTGTGGCCAAGTTGCACTCAAATATTAAACTGCGGGTTTGGGGTCAGTAGGTGCATGTCGACAGACTCTGACATGTGTGTGGAGATACAGACAGGTCAGTTGCTCCAGGACTTTTTCCACTGGTGTCTGGTTTGTCGGACTCTCAACAACACGAACCCTTGTAACCTGCACATAGACATTCAATATCCACCCCGGGCTCTCGGGGAGAAAGATCACCCTCTTACATTACAGGTGAACAACACTATATATTTTCCCCTTGCTAAAAATAAATAATAATAAATAAAAACCATAATGCTTCCATAAAGACCCAAAGTGATTCATCTGATTTGTGACTGACAGTGAGTCAAACATTGAGCATCAGGGAATCATTCTGTGCAGTATGACAAGAAGTATGAAGAGTACAGATGTGTTGTCTCCCCCCCCCCCAGCACGGGCACACATACACACACCCACATACACACACACACACACACACACACACACAGGAGCTTGATGCCTCTTCTCTCCACTCTTCCACTCTCTTTCTGTGTCAGCTCTTTCAGGGCTAGTTTTGGGTAACAGCGAAAGCAACTCAATCTCAGACATATTCCCTTTCTCTCCTGTCCTCGTTTTTTCCCTCGCCCCCCTGCCCCCATGTCCTCCCCCCTCTCTCCCTCTCTCCCTCCTCCTCCCCCCCTCCTCCTTCTCCAGGCCCCTCCCTCTCTCCCCCTCTCCCTACCTCCCTCTCTCCCCCTCTCCTCCTTCCCCAGGACCCTCCCTCCCTCTCTCCCTCCCTCCTTCCCCTGCCTGATGGATGTTCTGCCCTTTCGTTCCGTCTCATTCCCGCTCACCATCACTTCATCTCTCTTTTTTTTTCCCCTCCCATCACAAAATTCCTGGAGGACCAAGTAGAGCTCGGTACCCAACCCAGAGCTCGGTACCCAACCCAGATCCATATGCTTTGGAGTCTCGACTCAGGGGCCACTGTAGGCTTCCCACAGCCAGACCCAGCCAGGGAGGAAATGTAGGCCAATCAGAACGGCAGCATCTCTACATTCGCCCCACTTCTGTCCAAACTCTTAACCTGGGGTCTTCTTGGTAAGGTGCTACCACAGCGCCTGCAAAACTAAAAATAAAAGAATGAGTAAATGACGCTCCTTCCCTTGTCCTGCCTTTGGCTTTTCTGTGTGTGCGTAGATGTTTTTAAAAAAGGAGAGGCTGAATGTGTGAGCTCTCACTTACCCAGTCACTGAAGATTTATGACTTGGGAAGGCAGGTAGGCTGTTTTGGTGCTGGGTTTTTTTTGTTGTTGTTTGTTTGTTTGGGTTTTGTGTGTGTGTGTGTGTGTGTGTCCTTAAGCCTGGTGGTACACAGCTAAACTAAGCCATATTGAGTGAGAGGAAAACAGCAGTGTCTGCACCTCCCTCTCTGAGCGCAGGTGAATTGTGGGAATGAGCTGGTTTGATAAGGGCTCGTGTGCCGCAGGAGTAGCCCATTGTGTTTCTGCTGACAGAGGTTAATTGGTCAGAAAATGCCATGTTGGGTGTGGACAGAGTGTGCGCACACACACACACACACACACACACACACACGCCGCTCACACACACACTTCCGTGCGGCCCGCCAGTGCGAGGCACGGGTCAGTGGCTCCAGGGCGGACAATGGTAGGGTTTGTTTTTCTTTATTTTTGAGGTTGTTTGTTTTGTTTAATATTAAAAAAGGGCACAATTGTCGTCATTTGGAATGAAAACAGCCCTAATCATGAATCACTAATCGTACTGTGGTTAATGTCATTGTCGGTTTCGACCTGCTATTGTGGCTCCAGTGCCACAGCCCTTTAGCCTGGATCAGCTTCTCAGCACTACAGCAGTCCACCCACAACAGCTATGGATTATATTTAACAAGCTCAGAACTACAACTCCCATATGTCCCCTCTGTCACAGCTTTGTAGAACTACAGGGCAACATTTGCTGGCATTATTGACCCAACCATGCATCAGTGATGTGACTTGACTTATTTCTAATATAGGGAACAGCATGCTCAGAATTGTCCTGTTACGGGATGGTATAGGGTCGTCCGAGAGAGGTCAAATACAGTAAGATAAGAGGTCAAATACAGTAAGATCGAACACCTTGTGTTATTCTGTACAACAAGCAGTGGCTTTTGTTTTATGATTTTTGTGAAGCGTATTAACACAGTTGTTGGGCAGCTACCCACCCTGGGGACCAAACTGTCTTCTAGCTTACTGACAACGTATGATCAACATGCTCCTAGGGTTAGGGTTAGGGTTAGGGCTAGGGTTAGGGTTTGGGCAAGGGCTAGGGTTAGGGCTAGGGTTAGGGTTAGTACTAGGGTTAGGGTTAGGGTTAGTACTAGGGTTAAGGTTCGTACTAGGGTTAGGGTTAGTACTAGGGTTATGGTTAGGATTAGTACTAGGGTTAGGGCTAGGGTTAGTACTAGGGTTAGGGCTAGGGTTAGGGTTAGTGCTAGGGTTAGGGCTAGGGTTAGGTTAGTACTAGGGTTAGGGCTAGGGTTGGGGTTAGGGTTAGTACTAGGGTTAGGGTTAGGGCTAGGGCTAAGGTTAGGGTTAGGGCTAGGGTTAGGGCTAGGGTAAGGAGGAAAAGCCCACGACAGACATGTTCCTCCTACGCGTGACCCAACATGGAACAGACCCGCTCCACTGTACCTGCGGGACCTCCCCACCCTCTCCGCCCTCACTCCCTCCACCCGTCCCTTTCAGGACCCTGGCCCCATGCCCTCCTCCCCCATCCTGGGACAGAAGCCGCTGCAGTTGCTGGAGGTGAAGGCCAGGGGGCGCTTTGGCTGCGTGTGGAAAGCTCAGCTGCTCAGCGACTACGTGGCAGTCAAGATCTTCCCCATCCAGGTATGTGGTCAAAGTCCGCGGCCGTGGCCAGAAGGGCGAGTTGTCGGGACCTCGGCACGGGGCAGTCGGAGCCGCCCAGCGAGAGCAATGAGGCGCTGGTGGCCACGTGGTCCCATTCTGTTGTGTTTCAGTTGCATCACACCAAGTCAAAAAAACTTCTAGCAGCACTTCTCCCTATTCTGGCGTGTAGGTTAAAGCCGTTGATTATATGCACACCATTATCTGTAAGAGCAGCCCCAGTGCATTTATTGTGTGCAGCCTTCGTCTATTTGAAGTTCAGACTTCGTACTTCCAATCAGTTCCGCATAGACATCTTTTTTTCTACACCATTTAAAGAGAAGACATGTGTGTGTGTGTGTGTGTGTGTGTGTGTGACTCCTGTGTCCCTGTTTGTCCTCATGTCCTCATGTCTCTGCTTTGATCCTGCCCCTGCTGAACTTTGACAGGGTTGTTGTATCTAATGTAGTATCTACATGGCAATGCTTCTTAGGACAAGCAATCCTGGCAGAACGAGTATGAGATCTACAATCTGCCCGGCATGAGGCACGAGAACATCCTGCAGTTTATTGGCGCGGAGAAGAGAGGGTCCAACCTGGACATCGAGCTCTGGCTCATCACAGCTTACCACGAGAAGGTAACGCACCTGGCAGCCTGGACACTGGGCCATTTGTGCTTCTGATGATGTAGCTGTGATTAACAAGACTGAAACTGAAGCGTAGTGAGTCTTAATGATTTAGTGTGTTTCATTCGTGGGCTCATTTGAATGGGAAAATACAGAAAACCACATTGCTCGTGTCTCTAAACTTTTAAACTGTCTGGCCACAATAACTTTCTGATACTGTTAAGCGCATTAGCATACTTACCTTTAGTTCATTATCTTTCAGTGATCTAATCAAAGCGGCAGATTGGTATTAAATAAGGATTTAAAAGCAGCTCCTTGTTGTGAACATCTTCTGGATCACTATCACAGATTTATACATGCAAACAAAGAAATGATTATGCAATATTAAAGCTGATAGCTCAGTGGCACTTAAAATAAACGTCTATAGCTGGACCGCTAGTTCTCGCCAGAGCTGTTTCCACAATTCTCAGCACAGACGAACATTTTCTTTTGTGGAGAATTTGTGGAACAGACTTCATGTAATATTAGTCCCAACTCAGTGCAACCTATAAAAATGTTTAGCTACACAACCTCCTTTTGTGAATCCCTGCCAAAAACTCACAGGTTGAGTTCTCAGCTGTGCCCTCTAGAGGTGGAGAGAAGCAACTCATAAGAGGATCATAAATATTTAATATTTAAAGCCCTTTTCCATTACGGAGGCATCCTTAATGAAACCACCATTAAATCCCAAGGCATAAAACAAGCTACAATTTCAAAGGGCACGTTTTGTCATTACACTGTGATTAATGGCTGTAATTACTAAGCAGGCCAGATCACATGCAGCCGATGTTCAGTACCAGTTTTTCCAGGCGCAGATTGAGTCTGTTCCCAGACTACAATGACTCTTAGAATCACCATTAACACGGCAACTTAATCTGAGACCAGATTGCCTGATCTGTATCAAGAAAAGAACCCCATTATACTGTGAATTAAGTCACAGCAGATTAGCGAGCAGGCTAGCAGCTACTCGAGAGCAGCCGTCCCTTATCTGCGGAATATTGTGCTGTGGGGGTTGTGCTGTTCCTGATTGGCCGTGTCCCTGACGGATATGTCCGCACGCATCGTGCAGTAACTGAGCCCCCAAGACCCTCTCGCCTCTGCCTTCTCACTAGGGCTCGCTGACCGATTACCTGAAGGCCAACGTGGTGACGTGGAACAAGCTATGTCACATTGCCCAGACATTGGCGCGAGGACTGGCCTACCTCCACGCTGACATCCCTGCCCTCAGGGACGGACACAAGCCCGGCATCGCCCACAGGTCAGCCCCGCCCACCCACCGGTCAGCCCCGCCCACCCACTCCCTGCTGCCCAGGCACATCTGCTGACACGGGAGGATGTGGTTATATTCATGGCTACAGTTCAAGGGTTTATACAGTGGTTGTCATGTGCTGTGTGTATTGTTTTTTTATTGCTAGATTAAATATTTCTTCTGATTTAGAGTAAGCAGAAGATTAGGTTCCATTCATTTGTGTGTGTGTGTGTGTGTGTGTGTGTGTGTGTGTGTGCAGGGACATTAAGAGTAAGAATGTGCTGTTGAAGGCTAACCTGACAGCCTGCATCGCTGACTTTGGCCTGGCCCTGAGGTTCGAGGCCGGGAAGTCTGCCGGTGACACGCACGGACAAGTGAGTGCGCGGGGAGGGGGGGCTGGGGGGGCACACCTGTTCCTGGGGGGCACTCCTGCTCCTGGGGGGTACACCTGTTCCTGGGGGGCACTCCTGCTCCTGGGGGGCACACCTGTTCCTGGGGGCACTCCTGCTCCTGGGGGTCACACCTGTTCCTGGGGGGGCACTCCTGCTCCTTGGGGGTACACCTGTTCCTGGGGGGTACACCTGTTCCTGGGGGGTACTCCTGCTCCTGGGGGGTACACCTGTTCCTGGGGGGCACTCCTGCTCCTGGGGGGTACACCTGTTCCTGGGGGGCACTCCTGCTCCTGGGGGGCACTCCTGCTCCTGGGGGGCACACCTGTTCCTGGGGGGCACTCCTGCTCCTGGGGGGTACACCTGTTCCTGGGGGGTACACCTGTTCCTGGGGGGCACTCCTGCTCCTGGGGGGTACACCTGTTCCTGGGGGGCACTCCTGCTCCTGGGGGGTACACCTGTTCCTGGGGGGCACTCCTGCTCCTGGGGGGTACACCTGTTCCTGGGGGGCACTCCTGTTCCTGGGGGGCACTCCTGCTCCTGGCGGGCACACATACAGCACGGCAGACACTAGAAAATGACCAGTAACACCAGGCACTGCGCCTGTAGGCTCGTGTGAACGGCAGCGGTGCGGCTAATCACAGGTGCGCAGGCGAACGCGACCGCACCCTGGCCAAAGCTGCACCCTGGGAATATTGGGAATGTGGGGAACTAACTGTATGGGGGGGAGGGGGGGATGTGTGTGGAGGGGGGTGGGGGGGGGGGTGTATGCCATGTGCTGCTAGCTAGTCGAAGCTCCATTAACTGAGGAAGTGTTTGCATGCTGCCCGGCTGTGCGCAGGTGGGCACCAGGCGCTACATGGCCCCAGAGGTGCTGGAGGGAGCGATCAACTTCCAGCGCGACGCCTTCCTCAGGATAGACATGTACGCCGTGGGCCTGGTGCTGTGGGAGCTCGCGGCCCGTTGCACCGCAGCCGACGGTAAGACTCAAGACCCGGAGAACTACACCGCGGCTAACCATCAAAGGACGTTACCATGGCTAACAGTCAGAGAACCTGCCGCATCCAGTCACCATAGAGCTCAGCCGTAGCCAATGACCAGCTGATGACCAGAGAATGCTAACGCTAAAAGCTAATAAGACAACCTGTCACAACTAAGGATCAAAGAACACACAAGCACCTAATGATCAGAGCCCCCCCGCCACTGAGGACCAGACAGTGCTGCTGCGCTTAACAGCGGACGCTAACGAGAGTCTGCCACAGCTAACAACCACACATGCCTTCTGCAGCTAACGAACACAGAATCCTACTGCAGAAGCCTTCTGTGGCTAACAGAGAGCCCTACCATAGCTAGACACCAATGAATGCTAATAATTAATAGCTAATCACCAGTTTGCACCATATGGACATAGTATTGTTTTTATATTGCCAAAATTGTTATCGCTATGTGCTTAGAAATATATATATATATTTAAAACTCACTGGTAATAGGTTTTTGCAAATGCTTAAAGACCTGCTTTAATAGGGCCAAAATTACATTTGGTGAGTTGTATTAATACTATGATTCATCAAAGCACCCAAAGAGTTGTTCATTTGAAACATCTGGTTTGTTAGAAGTCTCATTTGCAAATTGCAGGCATCTGTGATTCCAGCTTTGAAAAAGCCAGTTATGAGATATAAATTAATGAATGATTTCTTCATGCTGTGCTAACAGGCATGTTCAAGTTTTCATTTGTCCTTTAATACATTTACTAAGCAGCTTCTAGCCTAATAGAGTTCATGGGCACTTACTGCAGAACTCAACTCTCCACCCGACCCGATGATCCCACCATAAGCTGTATTGATCACTGACTTCTGCTCTAATGGAACATCATTGATTAGGTCCATATAGATGTTTTGATGGGGGGGGGGGCTGTTATGTGTCACACCCCCAGCAGACGCTGTGAGCGATGGGTCCCTGTTTAGCTGAGGTCATGAGCAAACAGGGTTAACTGTACCTGGAACTGTGTGGGCTATACACTATACACTACACACTATACACTATACACTACACACTATACACTATACACTATACACTACACACTACACTATACACTACACACTACACTATACACTACACTACACACTATACACTATACACTATACACTATACACTACACACTACACTACACTACACTATACACTACACACTATACACTATACACTACACTATACACTACACTATACACTACACACTACACTATACACTACACACTATACACTACACTATACACTACACTACACACTACACTATACACTACACACTACACTATACACTACACACTACACTACACACACACACACTACACTATACACTACACACTACACACTACACTATACACTATACACTACACTATACACTACACACTACACTATACACTACACACTATACACTACACACTATACACTACACTATACACTACACTATACACTATACACTACACTATACACTACACACTATACACTATACACTACACTATACACTACACACTACACACTACACTATACACTACACTACACACTACACTATACACTACACACTACACTATACACTACACTATACACTACACACTATACACTATACACTACACACTACACTATACACTATACACTACACTATACAGCCACTTCTGATTGGTCTGCTGTAAAAGCAAAACTGACACAAAGTTACATCCCTTATGAATCAACGTCCGTACAGGGAGCTTCTTGATAGGAGCCCTGTGTATTCTGGGATATGTAATACCAACTTGCCCATCTATCACAGGCCCAGTAGATGAGTACATGCTGCCATTTGAGGAAGAGGTTGGCCAGCATCCCACCCTGGAAGACATGCAGGAAGTGGTGGTTCATAAAAAGCTACGACCCACACTCCGCGAGTGCTGGCAGAAACATCCGGTAAGTCGGTCGTGCCGCTTCAGGCTGTAATTAGGAGGTTGGCCATGTTGTTATTAATCTGTCTGACGGTCATTTGGGGGCGGAGTTAAGTATGGTGTTGTCACATATGTACGTTCTTTTTAGCACTCCTCTGTCTGCATCGTTCTTTTTCTATCTCTCTATAATTTTTTCTGTCATTCTCCTTTTTCTTTCTTTTATCCCCTCTCTCTCTCTCTCTCTCTCTCTCTCTCTCTCTCTCTCTCTCTCTCTCTCTCTTCCTCCCTCCCCAAACCCAGGGTCTCGCCATGCTGTGTGAGACGATAGAGGAATGCTGGGACCACGAAGCTGAGGCCCGTTTGTCGGCGGGCTGTGTGGAGGAGCGAGTGGTCCAGATGCAGCGACAGACCAGCATCTCTGCGCCCGAGGAGATTGTCACCGTCGTCACCATGGTGACCAACGTGGACTATACCCCTAAGGAGTCCAGTCTATGACTAGCGGAGAACAGCGTGTGAATAACGTGGGCGGGGCAATAAAAACGGAAAGAGACTGCGTAGATGGTGAGACTGCATAGATGGGTCTGAGACCCTGAGATGGGTCTGAGCCCAGCGGAGCGGAGCACTGAGTGGCCAGCTAACACGCCCAGCTCCTCATCCTGGCGATTGTACTGTACATACAGTTGGTCGTGTCTACCAACAGTGGATATTTACATGCTGAATATGGGCCAATATTGGTTTCAGCTACACTACGTGTGTGTGTGTGTGAGTGTGTGTGTGTGTGTGTGTATGCACACACGCGCACACGTGTGTGGGTATGTTCGGGTGTGTGTGTGTGTGTGTGTGTGTGCGTGTGAAGACTCGTGTCATGGGGCCTTCTGGAAAGGACAGATGGATTTAAATCCAGCATGAGGACCTGGAGCACGACACACTCACCTTTCGGCAGATGGAGGCTGCTGATGTTTCTGCTTCTTTGGTCTTTTTACTTGATGTTTTTTTTTTTGTTTGTTTTTCATCTGAATGAGAGACAGAACAGTTTTTTCTCCAAGAAGAAAGAGAAAATGACCCAGAGACTCCTCTTCGCATCATTTCAGTGTAAAAAAGAAAAAAAAAGGGCAACATTGCTTTCTAATGCATTCGATATATTTGAGTGAATGACTTTCTAATGCATTCGATATATTTGAGTGAATGACTTTCTAATGCATTCGATATATTTGAGTGAATGACTTTCGCAATGCCAATACAAAACAGCTTCTGAATGTCCAGTGTGTCGCTGCTGTATATACATCAACCGAGAGGCTGAAGACATTAACCGAAATTGGCGGCTTTGTATCTCTGGATTTTCCTCCCAGCGTTTCTGTCAGATAACCACCAACCTCTCTTTCGACAAGGTATACCTCAGTTTCTCATCCCAATAACGAGTTTGTTTTGTAACACTATATAAAACAAAATTATGAAGCTTCCTGTTGACCGTCATGGGGTACAGAAGCTTTTCAGTACAGGAGAAAAAAGAAAATTTTTTTATATACAACAGATTATGCCAAGAAAATATGGCCATCCATAAACCAGTGTTTTCTTCTGCCTTCTTTCTGTCGGTATGTCTTTACTGTGTTGCCCTGTCATTTAAAATGTGATGGTCTGTTTCTTGATTTGTTTTTTGTTTTTAAACATTGTGACTCTTGGATCAGTTTTAGATCTCTATCAAGACCTGTTGTTGAGAAGAAAAATCCCTGAAAAATATGAAATCTGTGAAAATATGTAAGCACTTATCAGCATAGGTTTGCAGTGTCCACACAAAAACAGCGTATGTGCATGCATAGTATTTCTTTTCTCTTGTGTGTGTAATCTTGTGAGCAGTCATTATCCACCCCCACCCCCCCCCCACCCGCCCAAACGCTCTGTTTTTATTTTACTGTTCACATGCAGCGTTGGCGTCAATCAGGGTTTTGCTCTCATGTTCCTCTTGTTCCTTTTCTATGGTCCTGGTCTGCTGTGATCACTGTCTGCCAAAACTGTTCTCCCAAGCAGAGGTTCTGCTCATCGATCCTGGACCGACTCTTACTTCACACTGACCGCGATCGTTGCATGTGAAAATGCAAAAACTAGCCCGGGTTTCATGGCTAGCGCTAATTTTCACGACAGCTGCGATTGAGCGTCTGTACGTATGTCTCAGGAAGCCGTCCCCCCAGTGTCCTCTCCTCCGTCCCCCCAATGTCCTCTCCTCTGTCCCGCCAGTGTCCTCTCCTCCGTCCCCCCAGTGTCCTCTCCTCTGTCCCGCCAGTGTCCTCTCCTCCGTCCCCCCAGTGTACTCTCCTCCGTCCCCCCAGTGTCCTCTCCTCCGTCCCCCCAGTGTACTCTCCTCCGCTGCCATTCAGGTGATCCACGTCGCGTAGCTTATGATAGAGGTCTTCATAAAACTATGCTAATATCATAAGATGGACTTTGAAACCTTGGAGCCCATTGTGTTCCTAGCTCCAAGCTAGCAGATGCCATATGGAAGTAATGGTTTAGCTGGAGTGTCTGACTCCTAGATTATAATATGATAGTCGTGCTTGCTATGCTGTTATGCGTGTATTGTACTACACATAAAGTGCACAGAAGTATTATCCCAATAATGTGCAGGTGTTCTGAGGACCTAACAAACAGACGTCTTCATCATGTGTTCACCGTTCATTCATGGTAACCCCTGTGGTTTAGCAGTAGCTGCTCTTAAGCTGCTAAAAGGATTCAGGCAACTGTGAAGCTACACGTTGTACATCACAGTGCGTTCAGGCCCGTTACTGTATGCAGTGCATCACTTTCGTACGAAGCATTCTGTCAACTGTAGCATTTTCAGTCCACTGACGATTTGCATTCGCTGTCCTCATCCGCTGATCTCCTGACCAGGAGCTCCGCCTTTCTGCATGGACCGTGATCCACAGGGTGAGCATGCAGACGCTGAGAGACTAGGCAGTACGCAGCCACACTGGCGAGACTGAGCTGCACATGCAACATCTGCAGTTCTTATGGAAGGGTTAATTCACCCAAAAATGCTAATGCCAATACCCGCTGGTGGGTTACCGCTAGCTTTGTTTAGCTAGTATAGTGCAAACCGGCCACTAGCGTTTGGTCTTTGATGGAAGGCCACTTAGCGTCTAGTGTGATTTAGCTGTCACATCGGCCTTCAGCCTCTACACGCAGACAGAAACAAGATTCCTGTCGTTTGTATTATGGCAGCTTTAGTTCACGTACATCCCCATCCCAGTTGTTCCCCTTTAAGAAGGATCTTCAGTGTTATTGTGGTTATTGCAGGCAGTATTCAACGTGCATCTAGGGCATGAGCGCTGATCTAGAATCAGCTTTTGTGATTAACCATCACTGGGGAGAGAAATCTGGTCAGATCAGATTGTGTGCGTGTGGACAGGTGTTCTGCATTTCCAGCAAACTCACTAACTCCTCTTTCTTACTCAGACCAGGCTGGGGTTGTTCCTCACGAACAGATAATGTATTGGGACATGCAACAGCCTGGAAGAAAATAACCCTTTAATACACACTCTCCCTGCAAAATATAAGCCAAACCTGCATCACCCCCTCCCCCGCCACCAACCTGCCTCACCCCCTCCCCCGCCACCAACCTGCCTCACCCCCTCCCCCCGCCACAAACCTGCATCACCCCCTCCCCCGCCACCAACCTGCATCACCCCCTCCCCCGCCACCAACCTGCATCACCCCCTCCCCGCCACAAACCTGCCACCCCGCCACAAACCTGCATCACCCCCTCCCCCGCCACAGACCTGCATCACCCCCTCCCCCGCCACAAACCTGCATCACCCCCTCCCCCGCCACAAACCTGCATCACTACTTGCCCCAGCCTCAGACCTACATCACCTCCTCCCCTTGCCTCAACCTACATCACCATCTCCACCTCCCTCTGCCCTAAACCTACAACTCCACCTTCCCCTTCCAATATGTTGGCAGAACACTGGCTTAAAAGTGCACCATATGTATATAAGAATAATGTTTTAGATTGTGAATATAGCATGAGGTTGTTTTTTTATGGTCTCAAAAGCAAAAACAAACAAAAAAATCTTTATTAATATTATGGAAAAATATTTTATTGTTGTTTATTTTGTATATCTGTATTTTAGGTTGTTTTATTAATTTATGTAATGGCCCAAACAAGTTATTTTTATTCTGATTGAGGAGTGCTTTTGCTCTATTTATAAAACTGGTCAGATGAAACACTAAAAGGAAACGGCAGATTGATCTGTTCTTTACCTCAGACATCCCGGTTTACTCTCAACGTTATCACAACAAGAACAAGTGGTGTAGCACGACAGAAAACATGGTGCAGGCTTTCGACCAGCAGGTTCACCATCATTCTTTCTTCTCTTTTTTCACACAGCAAGACTCACTTTGGTTTTCAGTGACAATATCTGCTCACTTTGGTGCCTCCGAGCAAAGGGTCACCACTGTACCGACACTGTCTTGGGTGCAAGCGACTGTATTACCTTAATGCCGGATATGCCATTTGAGTTGAGCGTATTACCTTCATACCAGACATGCCATTTGAGTTGCTCCTCTTAAGTATTTAACAGACATTCAGGGCCTGGTTGGAAGTAGTTGTTACATATTGTACAGATGAAATTTTATGCTACTACTCCCCTCAATAAAGTATAGTGACTGCTCTGAGCCATGCCCTCTATGTGCAAGTGTTGGTGCTTGATCAACCCTTTGTTTTTGAATAAACTTTATTCGATGCCTGTTGCATAGCCCTACATACACACGTGCACTGGTCACTCTAACATAACCACCACTCCATTAGAAGCACCTTGTAGATGTGCGGCCTACAGCACATCTGCAGACAGTCTCTCCTGCCAGCAACAGGGTTCGTTTTGGACTGCTGTGTGTATAAGGGCCTTTCTGATTAAGTTGGAGTTGTCTGCTATGCTATGCATGTACTGCCTGCAGGTACGTTGTGATTTTTGTTTGCAGTTGTATGTACTGCACAGCTCATATGTTTTAATGTTAACATCCCTGAGCCAAATGAAAAATGCTGCTCCCCACACAAATGCCCCACTGCCCATCCCCTTATACAGATGGTACCTATATCTACCACTAGGTGTCAGCATTTCCATTACACGTTCTCATTTAGCTGCATGAATTTCAAGGGTGAAGTCCATTCGATGGCAGCGTGTGCCTCAGCTTTAGTAACAGTTGCTGATGGCAGGCATCCATAGAGGTGTGTGTGCGCATCACCACAAACCCATTACAACCTCAAATGAAGGGCCACTGTTTCACACTCGTATAGTGACTCTGAGCTTCCTGGAACGCCACTGCATTCATCATAGTTGGATCTCTGTGACATGAAAATAATGCACTTGAGTGCACATGAGTGTTGCGGTTCCTGTTTTAGGCAGTCAGATGGAACATCTTGGTGCAGCTGAATACCTCTGCCGCCCGACGGGGAAGACTGAAGAGTCTCTGCCCTAAATTCAACTCCATTTTCCTCTAAGCAGTTGAACTTTGCTTTGAGACACCAGAGGGTGGTGTTTGCGGACACTGATTTATTATGTTGAAGTGCTCTTTAAACGCACCATAGTGCAGACTTCACAGTGTGTCACCCAATTTAGAGAAATAGGACAGGCTGGTCAACATGAATATACATGGGTGCATTCATTTGTAGGCTAAAGTGTCAAGGAATGTTCTACAGAGGTACCATTAATAGAACAGAAAACCAACACAGCTGTCTGATGAATGTGCCCCTGTATTTGGGTGATCTTCACTGCACTGGGCCTCGTGCTGCTCATATTCCCAGGCGTGATTCAGCTTCAGAATAATCCAGTTCTGGTTCCGAGGTCGTTGTGCAACAGCTCTTTACCCTGCTCTGGTAACATGCTTCCCTCCATCGGGTTCCCGAGCATGGCCCAGGGCTGGATGACTCACCCGTGGCAGGAAGAGTCTTAACAGATGTGATTCACGCTGCTCACGGTGCACTCTGAGAGCCCAACACTTGATTTCCGTTTCTCAATTTAGCTTTATGCGGGGCGGCATGGTGGTGTGGTGGTTAGCACTGTCGCCTCACAGCAAGGCGGTCTGGGTTCGATTCTCGGTCTGGGCTGCTCTGTGTGGAGTTTGCATGTTCTCCCTGTGCCTGCGTGGGTTTTCTCGGTACTCCGGTTTCCTCCCACAGTCCAAAGACATGCATCCTAGGTTGATTGGTCACTCTAGATTGCCCGTAGGTGTGAGTGTGTGTGTGCGTGCGTGTTGGCCATGTGGTGGACTGGCGAACTGCCCATGGTGTACCCTGCCTTCGCCCGGAGATGCTGGGATTGGCTCCAGCCCCCCCCCGTGACCCCGACTAGCGGGAATAAGCGGTACGGATAATGAATGAATGAATTTAGCTTTATGCATGGTGGGGGTGGGGGAGGGGGAAAAAAGATTAAACAAGACGGAGGTGCATGAAAACAAGATGATGTGTGGATTGTTCATGGTCAAATGGAGTGGGGATGCTCCAGCGCTTCAGCTACTTCACACTGCATTTCTCCACAAAGTTGAATGTGGAGAATAGACAGTAGGAGTTTAGGGAATGAGAGAAACACCAATATTTATTGGACAATAAAGCTAATGCTTTGTTTCTTTGCAGGTAAGCTTGCCTACCTATTACTACTGCAGGCTTTGCTTCAATTAATTCTTTGGAAAGGAATTTGTTGGAATAGCACATTGCAAAAAATTGTCATGATTTTTTTATTTCTAGTGGACAATTCAACAGCTCTGAAGAAAAACATTTTCAACAGCAACAGCTTGTAAAGCATTGCTCACGTAATGTTTCTTTGAGATTAAAATGAAAAATGTTACTTTTAAGTGTATTTAAGTAGCCTTTATAAACATTAAGTTTAACATTATAGCAGAATCATTAGCATTAATAATAAAGTGAACAAGATGCAAGAACATTGCTATTTAAACACTTTTAGGCACTTTGATCCCTTTTTATTTTGGTATTTAAACTGTTTTGTCTGCCCTCTCAACAGTTTATAGAGACGCGCATCAGTGCAGAGATTCCTGTCACTGGTGGAGAAGCAATGCGTGGGTCAAAATCAAGGTCAAACAGCTCCACCTACGGGAAGATGTAGTTTCAGAGGCATTGATGTAAGTATGTAATTTAGTTTTTTTGTGTTTTTTTAAATGTGGAGGGTGGATGTTTTTTCAGTTATTCATTGTCTTCTATATCTAATTAAGATTTTTTCTACTGCTTATATAATTTCTCATTTAACCATGATATATGGTAAACTGGTAACCAGTTTTACAATTGCAATAATCTAAAACTGGTTAACTAATTTGTCTGGAATAGTGGAGAGATGTAATTTGTAAGCCTGTATGAAATACTGATCGTTAGGTGGCATGAAACTGTTTACAAACCAAAAGTTAAAAAGTTAAATAAAATAAATATGTGGTTGGGATAATATTTCCCTATTTATTATTTATTGTTTTTGGTCATAATATAGCGCACAAAAATACGTCATGGGTTTTAGCCGAAACTCTCCTCATCATACAAGTCGCGCATCATCAAATCACACAAGATATTTGGTAGTAATACGGCTAAGATTGATAAGGAAGCAATATCGTTTTGCATATGCAACTAAGGCGATAAGCAGTATATATTTACTGGGGGAAATGCGCCCCAGTTTTCCTCAACCACGTCGTGCGCAGATCAAAACCAGCGTCTCACAAAGCCTAACCTACGTTTCGTAATAATTTCTTCTTGCATGTTGCATGAGGTGCGCGCGCAACGCCGCGGCTCGTGTTCTTTGGATGTCTCGCATTGACTGTCGGGATTGCTTAGCTGCCGTCTGGCGATGTCCGCCATGTTTTCGGTGGCTCCGAGAGCGGACCACCCTAGAAATAAGGCTTTGAAGACATTGTAATTCGTTAGAATTCGGCTATATCGCGGGATTTCGATAGCGGGGAAGTCAATGAGTTCGACCGTTGCGAAAAAGTGGGCTCCCTGGTGTGTTTCTACCGAGTACTTGGCTTAAATCTGGCTGGGTCCATGTTTCCTTCACATTCTGTGTTTTTGTGATCGGCGAAAACAATGAGTAAACTATCGTTCCGAGCGCGAGCGCTAGACGCCGCCAAACCTCTTCCTATATACCGCAATGGAGATATTCCGGACTTAAATGACTGCGTTTCCATCAACCGAGCGGTTCCTCAAATGCCAACTGGAATGGAAAAAGAAGAGGAATCGGTATGTTATTGTATTAAAATTATATTTTGATAAGGTCCAGGGTTACAGCAGGCTGCGCGTATTCACTATTCGTTTACGTAAGGTAATGCACGCAAACCGCATTCACTACTTTCCGTGCGTCCATTTTGTACGTAGATATGTGTTCTAGGCGTTAGGGCTGAGGTGCGCAACTTTTACGCAAATGGCGCCCACAAAGAAAACGTACGTACGATGCTCGTCGGTCTCTTTGGACTGTGACGTCGTGTTATTTTGCGTAAATCGGGTCGAGATTGACGTAGATTGCGTCATCGTCTGCGTAGGCCACGCTCCGCCGTTCTGAGCGGGTTTATTTAAACATGCTGCTTTCACTCACGCTGTTAGCTGTCTAGCTAAGCACCTGGCTGCCGCACAATTTGCGCACTGGATTCTTGTATGTTAAATACGTTCTCGGCGTATGAACTTCTCTTCGACCACTTTACAGTGGAATTTATTAAAGCAAAATTTAAAAGTTAAATAAAAGTTAAAAAAATCTTATTTTAATAACTGAAATATGACATTCAGCTAACTAGCTATCAAATGTAGGAAGTAGACTTTGTGGGTAGAATAGGAAGTGGTTTGAAGTTCCTGCAGTATAAAGGCATAGATACGTATATAGAGACAAATGTTCTCTTTGACATTAATTAGATGCATGAGTGGTCTTGAATGTTCCTCTGCACAGTCACAGTAGCTCTTGATCTATAGAAATGTGGAAAATGTTAATTGTTATTCTATTTAAAGTGATGTGGGGAAAAGGTTCTTTAGTTGTGACTAAGCAATCTTCAGTAAAAGTTGCAATGTTGTAATGAGCAAATATAGGTTTGCAAAAATAGTTTCCATTGATCATTCATTATTTACTTAACAAGACAATCCAAAATGTAAAGTTTCACTGCAGTCTGTTATAGTCAATTAGGATGAAAGCAGTAATGCAGTGTGTTAAACGACACTTTGCGATGTCCCACGCACAAATACCTTCAGACACAGGGCCCTTAATCTCCTGTGATACACTCTCAAACTTGCACATAAATAGTGTCATTTTGTTATTTTTTGGGGGGACGACACTCCTATTGTAAGTTATGTGGCCAAGTTGTACCAACTGTGGTTTGGGTCATATAGCCTAACATGTACACTTAGCATGTATGTGGAGACACCTGGGCAGTGATTGAATACCATTTTGAGATATCTGGTGTTTTGCCATCTCATAATGTTATTACAGAATAATGTAATAATGTTACTGATGTAAAAGGTCCTCTGGAGGGGGTAAAATGTTCAACGTGCACTGACATCACACAAGTACCTTGAAAACATCTACTGAGATGCACCGGCCAGGGGATCCATTCTCTTACCCTCTCTTCCCTAATTTTATTTAATGTTTGCTGCACATCTTTAAGTAGATTATTAAGCCCTTAATCCTTGCTCATACACAGCATGAGTTCAGTAGATTAAAAAAAAAATCTTTTAACAAAAGACTGAAATTTGATTGGCCTGAATGTAGCCAATACCAATCTATTAAAATGTCATGATGAATGACGAAACCAGTTTTTCCCATTGTATTGGCTGTACCCAGTAATTGATGTGTTATCTGTTAAGAGCACTGGGTAATGTGTAAGATGTTGCAGAGAGTTTCATCAGCTGTAGTTTATCCCGCCGCTGTTTGTGTGAGTGTGTGTGTGTGTGTGTTCACTGCCCTTCTGTGACTGCTAACGAGTTCTTATTATTACTGTCTGTTCACCAGCTTCTACTCCAACTCTGTTCATTTTTGCAATATCCTGCATTCCACTGTAATCAATAGAAAAATAAGCGATTTCGCCATTTCCCCTGTAGCCTCTGGGACATGGATGGGTTTAGCATACGAATACGATCTGAACCGCAAAGAACTCAAGCAATGAATGATGGAAATTAAGAGTTCAGCAGTACTGAGTGAATAGCAACAGAGATAATGGATGTAAAAACTTCTCAACTTTATTAAACATTTAACAATATTAACAAAACATCAACATTTTAAATGGTCTCACCCAGCTAATGAAATCCCAGCCCTACAGTTAGCGGAGGTGTAGGGTGTTTGTGACGCTGACCTCCAGTTGACCCCTGTAAGTAGCTTTGCTTCCAGTGAATGATGGAGCCCTCACAGTTCTGTTCATCATATTGCATCAGACTGTCCCACATTCTGTGGCGCTTGGATATGCAGCCCCAGCCTTGTGGCCCTCTGGGCGGCTTTCAGCTGTCGGAGATAAAAATAAATGTAAAACACCTTGAAGTTCCATGATGGGGATCAAAATGTCATTGAAGCATGAATGTGTATCCGTGTGCACACGTACATGTGTGTGCGTGTTGAACTTAAACTATATATGTTATGTTCACACAGTATAGGGTACACTTCATACGTTTATGTTCTTGTACTAAACATTACATGTATAGTTTCTTTAACTGATCGGACATGTATTCTTTACGCTGTAACTCTGCCCAGTCAACTTTACTCCTGCATCCGTGTCATGGAGACACCATGTAAGCCCTGTTCCCCACTCCCCTCCACAGGAGCACCATCTCCAGAGGGCCATCTGTGCCCAGCAGGTGTTCAGGGAGAAGAGGGACTGCATGGTCATCCCAGTGCCAGAGGTCGAAGGCAGCATCAACTACTACGACCGCCTGTACAGAGGAGACTTCCGCCAGACCAAACAGCTCATCCACATCCAGCGTGAGTTACTGATGCTCTCTGTGTTCGTTTGGTTTGGGCTCCATTCATCTGGCAGATATTGGCACGACAACTCGCCAGGCATCGCCGAAACATGTTATGGAGTTGTTTTGAGTGAATTGAACAACAGCAGTATTAATAATATAAGTAACTGAACCTTCCTGAGAGTGAGAGAGAGGATGGTTACGATCGGGCTCTTTGGTTGCGTTAAGACTCGTTCTGCAGTGTGAATCTCTCACTCTCACGCTCTCACTTTCTGTCTATCTGAGTCAGAATAGACTTGAGTCACCACCCTGCACTTTCCTTCACTGATTCATGTGGAAATGTGTGTGTGTCCACCAGCGTTTGGACTAGACAACGAGCAGCCGGACTACGACATGGACTCTGAAGACGAGTTGCTTTTGAACAGACTGAATCGCAAGATGGAGCTCAAACCTCTGCAGTTCGAGATCATGGTGGACAGGCTGGAAAAAGCCAGTGGCAACCAGGTAACACGATGCCCTTCACACCCCAGTGGCAACCAGGTAACACGATGCCCTTCACACCCCAGTGGCAACCAGTTAACACGATGCCCTTCACACCCCAGTGGCAACCAGTTAACACGATGCCCTTCACACCCCAGTGATGCCTGCAGTGAAATTGGCTTTTGCAACATCAGCCTGGAGTTGCGCACGACAACCGAGCTTTCTAGACCACGATTGACCGCGTTTCACTCTGTCAAGTCATACGTGTAAAGGTCCTGCTGATGTTAGATGTTCTCCGCACGAATTTTCAATCAGTTGACAGAACCATGAAGAACTTACTAGAGCTGTAGGTGAAGTTCTGCCCAGGTCTAGACTAGAAAACCCAAGATTAGGTGAACGTGCTTCCTGCCGTTGTCCCGCTGTCCGCCGTGTCCCTGACCTGCGCTGGTGCTTCTGCCTTGCAGCTGGTCACCCTGCAGGAGGCCAAGCAGCTGCAGAACGAGGATGACTACCTGCTCAAGTCTGTGTACGACTACTGGGTGCGTAAGAGGAAGAACTGCCGAGGGCCCTCGCTCACCCCGCAGGTGAAGCAGGAGAAGCGTGACGGCTCCACCAACACCGACGCCTATGTGGCCTTCCGCCGGCGCACGGAGAAGATGCAGACCCGAAAGGTTAGTTCCCGTCTCCCCTGCAGAGCACGCTGTGGATTAACGAGTAGCGATCGTTTTCTGTTACGTTCGGACAACTTAACGGTTAGCAACTTAACAACTTAGCGGTTGGAGAATGTCTGTGCCGCGGCCGATGTCGTACACATGCTAATAGCACGTGCGTTGGGTCGCTCCCACAGAACCGCAAGAACGACGAGGCGTCGTACGAGAAGATGCTGAAACTAAGACGGGAGTTCAGTCGTACGGTCACCATCCTGGAGATGATCAAGAAGAGGGAGAAGAGCAAGAGGGAGCTGCTCCACCTCACGCTGGAGGTGGTGGAGAAGAGGTGCGTGTGCACGCACGCACACACACACACACACTTCCTCCCAAAGCACGCACAAATGCAGCCTTGTGCTGATTCACAAAATGGACGTGTGGTCTGGGTAGTTTGAGCTTCCAGACCCTTGAGTGGCGCTTGGTGTAGCAGCATGAGATGAACACAACGCCACATCTCCAGCGTGAGTGAGCGAGCTCCTGGACATCCGTGTCTCATGTCCTGCTGCGTTTGTAGGTACCAGATGGCGGACTTCTCTGGAGACGTTCTGAAGGAAGTCTCCGCACCTCTGGCAGAAAAGGCGGTGCTTCCTGCTCCCATATGCCTCCCTAACGGCAACCGGCATAAAATGGAAAGCAAAATGAAGGTGGGGACTCGTTCTGCTGCTGTGATGGCAGTGATCCTCTCTGGGGCTGCTGTGTGTCCTGGGTGTTACTGACACTAGAGAGAAACACTTTATTTGAAAACATGGGAGCAATATGTATTTTAACATTCTCACTTAACCATTTTATTTACATCCAGTGAGCGTGTTACTAGTACTTCACAAAAGTCTCTAGATTTGAATGTTTATCATATTTGGTGAATGTAGTTCTATGCACAAACAAAGCCACCCTGTTGGAACATCACCAACACCCTGTCACAACGTGCCTCAAAACCACGACGTGAATGTTTATTTGCTACCTCAGTTGTCCTGATGCCCCCTCTCTCCTCCTCCTCTCTGATTGGTCCTGATGCCCCCTCTCTCCTCCTCCTCTCCCTACCTCTCCCCAGACACACAAGCAGCTGTCCAGTCACCCCACACGCCACCACTCCACCCACACGGAGCCCCGTTTCGACTTCACCCGGCCAGGACACAGGAAGTATGGGCGGAGACCCAGGCTGGAGGCGGGGCCACGACCTCCTGGCCGGCCCCCGCAGCGTTTGCATGCCATCGCCGATGGCGACATCAAACAGTATGACTTCCACAGCTCTGGAGAGGAGGACTCCCCTCTGGTGAGCTCGCTTACCCCCTGGCTCTCACCTGTACCTGTACCTGTCCACACCACGCCCTACCTGTACCTGTCCACACCACGCCCTACCTGTACCTGTCCACACCACGCCCTACCTGTACCTGTCCACACCACGCCCTACCTGTACCTGTCCACACCACGCCCTACCTGTACCTGTCCACACCACGCCCTACCTGTACCTGTCCACACCACGCCCTACCTGTACCTGTCCACACCACGCCCTACCTGTACCTGTCCACACCACGCCCTACCTGTACCTGTCCACACCACGCCCTACCTGTACCTGTCCACACCACGCCTGTCCACACCACGCCCTACCTGTACCTGTCCACACCACGCCCTACCTGTACCTGTCCACACGATATGGCTACTGCATCTCTAAGCCACCACTACTTCCAGCTGTGATGCTGCTCTGTGCCCAAGCTTAAAAATGACTTGAAGCATCTTCCCCTCTGCTAGTCTCCCCCCTCCGAGCCGGACGAAGAGAACGACCCTGATGGGGCCTTTGTGTTCAGGCGCAGGGCTGAGTGCCATTACCTCGCCGTAAGTTGCTCCAGACTGTTGCTGATCGTGTTCTGTTTGCTGCTGGCCTCAGTGTGATGTTTCACGTTCAGAAACATTTAGCAAGTGACTTGTACACTGAGCTGTATAATCTTTTGTTTATGTGTGTGTGTGTGTACACAGCCTGTTGGCGAGCAGAGCCATGCTCCTCCCCCAGGCCTGTCTTGGCTGGCCGGTCCGGGGCAACGGAACTCCCTCACGGCTCTGTCTGTGCCCCGCCGCTGGGTTGGGGCGGTCCACAGGCGGCTGGGCCGGGGTGGCAGGTAAAACCCACAACTACCACCACTGTTACACGCTGACCTCTGACCCCGTCAGCCACTGTGTCCTGTGCTCTTCTGTATCACCACTGTAGGACACTACAGCTGGGCTTAATGTTAGCCATAGTGTCACATACTGAAAGGTGTAAAAAGTCAAAACAATTTTTTTTTACCCCTGCTAATGTTTTATTCCTGTTCCCAGTATTAAAAGGCTTCACAAAGTGCTCAGAGATCAGTTGTTCTCCGGTTGACTTCTGACCTAACTGTGAGTCTTTGTAACCCTGCGGTAGGATTGCCCTGGACCGAACCTCATCAGACCTGGACCGAGCCCTCAGGGTCCTAGACCCAGACACGTTTAGCCCCTCCAGTGTGGCCGGCATGCGCCAACACGCGCTCGGCAGCCCCCGCGTGGCCACACCCCTCCCGTCCTCAGCCACCACCAACCCCCAGCGCTCCATGGCTCAGCTCCTCAGTGACATCCAGGCCTGTAGGTGGCGCTGCTTCCGCCCACGGCCCCTTCACGACAACGGCAAGGAAGAGAGCAGGAAAGACACTGTTTGCAACGACGACAGGAAAGTCGGAGGCACCTTTGCGCTGGCGAACAGCCACAGAACCAGCCTGTCAGGTTTGAGACGATTACGCGTTTTTCCTTTGTTCTAAGTGGAAATTGCCTGTAAGGTGCTGAAGCACCTTTTCCATGCTCATGCAAATCAAACTGGTGTCGTGGTTGTGGGTTCACACTGTGCTATCGGAAATTATTGACGCGCTTTTTAAAAAGAGAAGTTATGTATTAGAAACGAAAAGCAAACTTCAAAAGGGTTTTGCTTCGTTCTTCTCCGGCTCGGCGCGAGTGTAGCGGCCAACGTTGGCGCTGTCCGCTCGGCCCGGTGCTGAAGCACATCGCGCTGGTTGCTGGCCGCCTTCTGCCTGTGAGCCCCAGGGTTGGTGGAGGCTGAGAACACTTACATAAGTGTCCCATGGCAGCAGAGCTACAGTGCAGGGTGGATTTAGCTGGATGGTTGCTGTGGCCTCTCGTTCCCCTGAAACCTTCAGCTTCCAACAGATCTGGGAAGTGACTTCACAATCTGTCCTTCGAGGAAACTGTAGGAGGCAGTCAGATTGGGCTGCAGCTGTTTGCACTTGTGTGTGTGTGTGTGTGTGTGTGTGTGTGTGAGAGAGAAACCATGGCTTTAAACCATATTAGGTTTTCAGTTTAGATTTCAGACCACAATGTAGATACTGCTTTGATGATTTGTACTGCACAAGAGGAGTGAATTGTTTCATGTGGACTATTTAATCTAGCTAGTTGTGGCTTGATATAGTTATTTAGTTGGTAAGACACTGAAAGCAGAACAAATTGAGGATTCGTTGACAGTGAATTTTTAACTGACTGACAGATAAGGGACAAAAAAAATATCCCCAACAATTATAGTGGAAGCGTGTTGGTGCCATCTAGTGGTAGGAAATGATAAAAAATGAAAATTATTCTGTGGTTTTATTCTGATTTTGTGCAGTAAAAAATAATTTCATGTATCTTTGTTTAATAGCTGCATTTGAAATGTTGGACAAAAGACGTTTTTGATTAAGATCTATAAAGATCAGTCTATAAAAACTTTAAAAACATAAAGATGTAAAACTATCAACAAACAAAACCAATATAAAACCAACAAAACCTCTCTCTCTCTGTCTCTCTCTCTCTCTCTCCCTCCCTCTCTAGTGGGGATCACGGAGGAACAGTTCCACACCCACCAGCAGCAACTGGAGCAGATGAAGCAGCAGCAGATAGCCCAGTCTCTCCACCAGCAGGGCCTCCAACCGCAGACCCCCACCCTGCCTGAGCGCCCCCAACCACACGTTGTTGTACGTCAGGCTCCCATGCACCACTGCTGTCTTTTAGCCACTCAGATCTAATCTAATGACACCGTTGTACTTTAGCCTGTGGAGCCATCGCTTCATTAGTATGACTGGCGCCGCTGTCTGTGCTGTCTGCCCTGTAGACCACGGTCTCCACCCTCTCCACCCTCTCCACCGACTCCACGTCCAAGACTCTGGACTCGGCCAGTGCGCACTTTGCTGCTTCTGCTGTGGTCAGTGGCCCCAACCAGGAGAGCAAGCCCCACAGAGCTGGAGTCAACGGCATCCTGCCCAGCCAAGGCAAGGCCCTGCTGCACACGTGCACTGGTGGGGAGGCGGGGCCAGACCTGCCAACCACCAATGGGTTGGGAGTTCTTCAAATCTTCAGAAGGTCAAAGAACAAGCTTGAGACGTGGAGACAGTTTTAGACGGGACAGGACGGGGACAGAGCCTGTAGTTATCGGAGGGCAGAGAGGGACGTGCCGTTTTAAACAGGAGGGTGTTTGTAAGTTCCAGGTAACATGTGGATACCTCCATAAACCTAGAAGCAGACCATCGACCTGATGGGGTGACGCTAGAACAAATGGCTTAATAAGAAGACTTTGGGTGTCTGTAGACTTTGGGTGTCTGTAGACTTTGCCAGTCTAAAAAAATCTTGTTTATTGTGCATGATTTACTTCATGGCCGTTCTGTTTCATCATCTGAGGAGCATCTCATATTCTCAAATGTTCCGGCAGAACAACACTGGATAACGAGCTGAAGGAGAACCGCCCCAACACTGATGCTAATGATGTGTCGTGTTTAACCGATAAGCTCATTCCACTGATCTCCACTACGGCGTCTCACAGGTCCCAGACAGGCCAAATTCGGACGTCCTGCTACGGGCTCCTCCGGTGCCGCCGCGGTCCGGCCGGCAGGAGGCCCCTCCAGGCTGGCGGCGGGCGTGCCGCAGTCGCTCCCCCAGGGCTTGGGCCCGCTGAGCAGCGTGAGTGCCGTGTCGCCCGCCCACGCACACCACCACTCCGCCCAGCCCTGCGCCCCCTCCCTGCCCACCCTGAAGCTGGCCAGTGTGGCCAGCAGCCTGGACCACGTGCCCAGGGTCGCCCCCGGCTCCGCCATAAGCAGCCTCGCTAGGTCCGAGCACTGCGACGCACACGCAAGAATACACACACACACACACACACACACACAGAGGAACACAGGAACACACACGCAGCTCAGCTCTTGATCGTGTTAACTGATGATTTTACTGCTGTTTTTTCCCCAGGGATAAACATGAACCTGAGAGGCTGGCACTTAACGGAATGGCAGAGACCACAGTGGCTATGGAGGTGACATAGCCCCCCCCCCCTCAGTACCACCCGCTCACAGGAGCCCGATGACCCGCGTGAGCACACCCACGGACCTGGACCGCATTGAAGCATATCAAAATATTAACAGTCAATTTGTGAATATTATATGTGTACATTTTGTAAAATTGGGAATTATCACTACCTTGTAAAATAGTATATTTGTATCATTAGTGTCATTTGTTACTTGAATTCTAGATATTTTGTCATCATGCTTGTGCACTATAGAGCGAGTAGAGAGGAAGGGGCGGGGCCTGAGAGGAAGGGGCGGGGCCTGAGAGCAGGATTGTGTGCATGAGAACAGTTCACACATTTACACATTTTAACTATTTATTTTGCCATGTTTACATTTTTGTATCTCATACAAATAAATCAGATTTTGTGACAAAATGTGGGTATTGGCATAGCTAGCATACTATTGTTTTCCGGATTTGAAGGAAAAAGTCCAATATAATTTGGTTTCACAAATTAATTTTTCTGTTTTTTTTTTTTTTTCTTTCCTTTTTTATTTTGGTGATGAATAATTTACTATTTTTGTCACATTTGAGAATTACAGATGTTCTGGTATTTTACTGATTTTTATGGTTTGTTTTTCTTTTTATTCTCCCTCAACGTCAGGATGTTGTTTGGAGAGCCAACGGTCTCCGCTAGAATGTATTTCTTTACATTTGTTCTGAAAAGGTCCGGCTCAAGATGGTGAAGCCGGCGACGTGCTGAAGTTGTTGTAGTGCTACCGCTGACTTGGTGATCCTGACAACCGACTCTGACTTGCACTCGGGATTCCTGGACACGATCATCAGCTGTTCACACCACACCGGGCAGCACCTACTGTGAGAGCCCAGCTGCTTCAGCAGCGGCTGCCCTGCGTGCGTGTGGTCGGGGGCTGCAGTATGACCTACAGGCATCCGTACTGCCACCCATCTTGCTGTGAATGATTAAATTTATACATCAATCATCTATACCAAATAAATGTCCATTTTTATGTGCACTTGCCTTCTTTAAGCAGGGGGTGTGGTGGGGGGTCCAGTTAACGTGGTGTGCTGTACGAGTTTGGTGTGTTGAAAGGCTTCTGGCTCCCTGCAGTGGGGGACAATAGTGACCCCTGCAGGCCATTGCTGCTCATGTCAGCAAAGCACCCTCAGCTGGGACACAGTCACATAACTGGTCATGTAGAAGTATTTGCTATTTCATTCGTTCAGTGAGTTTTTCTTTTTAAATTTGTGACACTGGACACATAATTATGGCATTATGTAAGTAGCCTTAAGTAACAATATTACTGTATCTAAAACCTAGCGGAGACCTGGGCGGACAGAGGTGCAAGAACACTTGTTCTGAACAACTGGCCTGTGTCTTCAGAGTAAGTGCAGTTACATATGGTGTCTATTGTCATCTTCTCAGATTTTGGTAATTCACTGACGTTTCAGGATGTTAACAATTTTAATAATTCCTGTGTTCCAGTAGTAGAAATCTTGAATTATAAAATCAAACTCATTGAGTTCGTTCACCACGAGCTTCATTTCTGCCATAACAACAACTGCAATGCAAACAGATAACAGTTATTACTGCGGTGTATTACATGCCTTGCTGCAGGACAAATCCTTAATTATTATGGTCCAAATGATGAGCAAATAAAACAATGGTTAATATTATACTGAAACACTTCAAAATTGTCCGGGATGATACAGAAACCACATCGTCAACCCTTTTTTAACGATCCTCCACTATTCTACAGGCGAAACAAAAACCTCAAAGATGTGAGATACGTTTATTTGTATAGCACTTTTCATACATGGTGGCAATTCACGGTGCTTTATATAGATATAAAAGAATAATGAAGCTTATTGACATTCCAAGATTTATCACTTCAGGGAGGCTTTTGACATAAAATCTAAAAAATGAAAACCATGGACACACCAAGACAAATTTCATGTATGTGTAACATACTTATAAAACTTCTGTCACCTTTGCAAATGTTTTTTTCAGCCTTCAAAGACTGGACTATGATGCCCTCTGGTGGGCATTCAATTCATGCGGCATACAGGGTTGTAGGCTCAGTCCTGAATCCATCATCAGGACACAGTCAGGGTTTACTATTATTTATTTATTTTATTATATTTTATATTTGCCTCAAATCAGAACGAAGAAGACTTTTTTGTGCCTAAATAGGCTGATGTGCCCTATTTTATTACGTGGCTCTCTCGTAAAGTATCTGAGGCATCAGTGACTGCTGAATATGTATAGCTAGATATGCTGACATCTTTTCGTACGCCATGAATGTGTCATCGAAGTCAATCAGTTTATGCAAATGTGATTCTAAAATGATGGCTAGTGACGACGTAATTAAGAACTTTTACCATGGCAATTAACGAACCTCATTGGGGAAAAGTTCATATAGTAAAGAGCAGATAGGATATATTTCCCACGACGTTTAATGGACTAAATTAACCACGAGTGCCAGTTCCATATCTTGCACGTGTTGCTTTTGGCGACGGTTGGAAGTTTGAAATGAGCAGTCAAGATAAACAAGGTAGTTGGTATCAGAATTTCCATTCATTTCGAGACTTTGTAAGTAGATGCGCGGTCAACGTCTTATTCTGGTACCAGTCTGGTATTTTGTGAAAGGTGGAGTCATGTAATTATATGCTTAACATAGTTATGACAGGGTTACGGATACAATTACGAAACCGCTTTACTTTTTCACAACTTACAGGCGTAGTTAGTCTTATCTGGCTCTTAACATAACAGATGAAGTAAAGGAAAGGAAACTCCACTAAACCCAAATTCAGATCAATCGATGTACCAGACTTGGCAAAATATAGCCAAGATGGCACGAATGATTTTGACACCAGTTATTTGAAAACATGTTTTTATTTTATTTCGTACGCTGTATTTGACTATAATTTCTTTGTCTACTTATGCTGAGGTATAAAATGTCCGGCGCGCATAGTGTAACAGTTAACTAGGATTATCTGAGATAACATGCTTCTAATTAATCACTCTCCATTTAATCCACTTCATACCCAAAGGGCTTCGGAATGCGCGTGAATGACTTCAGGAGACTAAGATTTATGTCCTTGCTACAGGCTTGTATCAGGGGGTTATTGTACGATTATTATTGGCCGAGCTGTATTTACTTAAAGGGGCATACAGTAGAATCTCTGGGCTACTATATGCGGCACACCACAAATTTAACAGAACTCATTGCATATTACATATATTATGTAGGATAGGAACATAGACAAATGCTTTGATGAGGACAATTGCCCTCACTAACTATAATGATGTCACAATCAGTTGATGTCATATTGATGTGGAACCTCATTTGCATTAGCAGTTCTAGACCATCTGGACTGCAAGGGCCAGACCGGGACCAGTATGTCTGTCACAGGGTCCGGGGGTGAGAGTGGGAGAGTGGTGTCCATGATAAACGAGGTACGTAAGGTAGGTCCGATGGTGAGGGAAAGGAATTTATTAAATGATTCTGATAATGTGCACAGGACACTTATCTAACAGCACAGTAATATGATTCTGTGAGCTGTGAAAAAAAATAGATTAAGCTAAAGAATTGTTTATAGTTATGAGTCAGCATGTTAAAGAATGTTTTTCTATGTTATGTTCAAGCTTAAAATGTTGAAGAGTTACAGTCAATCAGAAGCAGGCAGACTTCACATCGTAGTGCCCTGATAAAGCTCAGGAAACAAAAGAACTCCCTGAAAAATGGGGGAATAATCCCTTGAAACATATTGAGAAAAATAGTGGTTATGTGGTTGATGGTTTACAGCATTTTGCTGAATGTATCAGAACTTGCAGATGATTAATGGATGAAGACCTTCATCATTGGGGTTTTGGAATAGTACAGGAACAGGTCTCCCAGCAAAAAGGGCAGAATAATCCCTTGAGACCTAGTGAGGCAAAGGCAGTCTACCCTTTGTTCTCTGGAGAGTGATTATTTGGTTTATGGATTTTTCTGAAAATGTCAGAATTTGTAGGTGATGAAAGGATGAAGACCTTCTGACCTCACTTAATCACTTGACTCAGCTTTGGGGTTCTGGAATAGTACAGGAACAGGTCTCCCAGCAAAAAGGGCAGAATAATCCCTTGAGACCGAGTGAGGCAAAGGAAGTCTACCCTTTGTTCTCTGGAGAGTGGTTATTTGGACAACTATTTCCAAAATTATGCTGAAAATGTCAGAATTTGCAGATGATGAATGGATGAAGATTGTATAAACTAAGTTCACCCCTTCACTCCACTTACGAGTTCTGGAATAGTACAGGAACTGGTCTCCCAGCAAAAAGGGCAGAATAATCCCTTGAGACATAGTGAGGCAAAGGAAGTCTACCCTTTGTTCTCTGGAGAGTGATTATTTGGTTTATGGATTTTTCTGAAAATGTCAGAATTTGTAGGTGATGAAAGGATGAAGACCTTCTGACCTCACTTAATCACTTGACTCAGCTTTGGGGTTCTGGAATAGTACAGGAACAGGTCTCCCAGCAAAAAGGGCAGAATAATCCCTTGAGACCGAGTGAGGCAAAGGAAGTCTACCCTTTGTTCTCTGGAGAGTGATTATTTGGACAACTATTTCCAAAATTATGCTGAAAATGTCAGAATTTGCAGATGATGAATGGATGAAGATTGTATAAACTAAGTTCACCCCTTCACTCCACTTACGAGTTCTGGAATAGTACAGGAACTGGTGTCCCAGCAAAAAGGGTAGAATAATCCCTTGAGACATAGTGAGGCAAAGGCAGTCTACCCTTTGTTCTCTGGAGAGTGATTATTTGGTTTATGGATTTTTCTGAAAATGTCAGAATTTGTAGGTGATGAAAGGATGAAGACCTTCTGACCTCACTTAATCACTTGACTCAGCTTTGGGGTTCTGGAATAGTACAGGAACAGGTCTCCCAGCAAAAAGGGCAGAATAATCCCTTGAGACATAGTGAGGCAAAGGCAGTCTACCCTTTGTTCTCTAGAGAGTGATTATTTGGACAACTATTTCCAAAATTATGCTTAAAATGTCAGAATTTGCAGATGATGAAGGGATGAAGATTGTATAAACTAAGTTCACCCCTTCACTCCACTTACGAGTTCTGGAATAGTACAGGAACTGGTCTCCCAGCAAAAAGGGCAGAATAATCCCTTGAGACATAGTGAGGCAAAGGAAGTCTACCCTTTGTTCTCCGGAGAGAGATTATTTGGTTTATGGACTTTTCTGAAAATGTCAGAATTTGTAGGTGATGAAAGGATGAAGACCTTCTGACCTCACTTAATCACTTGACTCAGCTTTGGGGTTCTGGAATAGTACAGGAACAGGTCTCCCAGCAAAAAGGGCAGAATAATCCCTTGAGACCGAGTGAGGCAAAGGAAGTCTACCCTTTGTTCTCTGGAGAGTGATTATTTGCTTTATGGATTTTTCTGAAAATGTCAAAATTTGTAGGTGATGAAAGGATGAAGACCTTCTGACCTCACTTAATCACTTGACTCAGCTTTGGGGTTCTGGAATAGTACAGGAACAGGTCTCCCAGCAAAAAGGGCAGAATAATCCCTTGAGACATAGTGAGGCAAAGGAAGTCTACCCTTTGTTCTCTGGAGAGTGATTATTTGGTTTATGGAAAATTTTTGCTGAAAATGTCAGAATTTGGGGTTCTAGATGATGAAAGGATGAAGACCTTCTGACCTCACTTAATCCTTCTTGACTCAGCTTTGGGGTTCTGGAATAGTACAGGAACAGGTCTCCCAGCAAAAAGAATAATCCCTTGAGACCGAGTGAGGCAAAGGAAGTCTACCCTTTGTTCTCTGGAGAGAGGACAACTATTTCCAAAATTATGCTGAAAATGTCAGAATTTGCAGATGATGAAAGGATGAAGATTGTATAAACTAAGTTCACCTCCCTTCACTCAGCTTTGGGGTTCTGGAATAGTACAGGAACAGGTCTCCCAGCAAAAAGGGCAGAATAATCCCTTGAGACCGAGTGAGGCAAAGGAAGTCTACCCTTTGTTCTCTGGAGAGTGGTTATTTGGACAACTATTTCCAAAATTATGCTGAAAACGTCAGAATTTGCAGATGATGAATGGATGAAGATTGTATGAACTAATTTCACCCCTTCACTCCACTTACGAGTTCTGGAATAGTACAGGAACTGGTCTCCCAGCAAAAAGGGCAGAATAATCCCTTGAGACCGAGTGAGGCAAAGGAAATCTACCCTTTGTTCTCTGGAGAGTGGTTATTTGGTTTATGGATTTTTCTGAAAATGTCAGAATTTGTAGGTGATGAAAGGATGAAGACCTTCTGACCTCACTTAATCACTTGACTCAGCTTTGGGGTTCTGGAATAGTACAGGAACAGGTCTCCCAGCAAAAAGGGCAGAATAATCCCTTGAGACCGAGTGAGGCAAAGGAAGTCTACCCTTTGTTCTCTAGATATACTGGTGCATCTTAATAAATTTTTATATCATCAAAAAGTTAATTCATTTCTGTTTATGTTGATGATTATGGCTTACAACCGATGAAAATGCAAAATCATTATCTCAGAAAATTACATTATATAAGACCAACTGAAAAAATAAATTGATCTATTTAATATATATTGTTTCACTTTTTGTATTGAATTACTGAAATAAATATATTTATTGAGATGCACCTGTATAAACGGGTCCAGTCCACCAGTGCTGCTCATTCAACTCAGAAGTCATTGACTGTGCTGTTGGACTCTTCCCACACTGCTGGACCTGCCCCACACTGCTGGACTCTTCCCACGCTGCTGGACTCTTCCCACACTGCTGGACCTGCCCCACGCTGCTGGACTCTTCCCACACTGCTGGACTGGCTGGACTCTTCCCACGCTGTTGGACCTGCCCCACGCTGTTGGACCTGCCCCACGCTGTTGGACCTGCCCCACGCTGCTGGACTCTTCCCACGCTGCTGGACTCTTCCCACGCTGCTTCCTGAGACGCTTCTCATAGAGCATCTATAGTCGTGAAGCACCTTGCGAAGGTGTTCATTTAAGATGCATTAAGAGAAGTGATGGACTTTCAGTGCTATTGCTGTCATTTTGTTTGTATTGCTGAAAATGGAAAGTAAAGATGTGCCTTTGCCACCTTCACCCACGGCTTCTCCTTCTTTAACGCCTCAGGGGTTACGAAAACCTTACTAACCCTATTGTTTTGAGTTTAACTGCTTATTGGTGTAACATAAATCTTCTTCCATTTGTAATACAAGATGATTTTAAAACTTTCTAGATTTATTTTTTAAGATCAGAACCTCATGTAGAATTAGTTCTGACCCACAAGCCAGGTCTAAAGTGAAGAGTATTTTGGTAAATTTTTGAGAGTATCAATGTTCCTTGTTTCACTCATGTTTGTAAATGACAATGTGCTCTTGCATGTTAGTGCCAAACTAGTAGATTCTCTGAACTAGCTGCAAACAAGGAGATGCATTTCACATTGAGAGTTTTGGATTAGGTCAGGATCAAGTGTCCAATCAAAATGAACAAAATATTTCCTTAAGATGTCATCAACCTTTGCTAAACTGTACCTTGACCTGAAGTGAAATACGTAGAGAAGATAAATTAGCGCATGTTTTATGAAATGGTTAAAAGGCTTTATATCAACAATGAAACCTAAAATGTCTACTGCTTAGGTATTTCCATAAGTGTCACACAGCAGTGTTTTTGATTCCACTGATTTTGTTTGTGTTTTGCTTCCTCCTCTTCCATCTTTTGGTAGAGGAGGAAGAGCAAAAAACTGGTCTTGTCCCAGTTTCACTCTTCCGTTTGATTATTTTCCTTAGTAAATATGTCAGCAGGTCCAGTTACATGGTGTACAATGCATGGGTACATAAGCTGTGTGTCCAAAATACAGGTTATAAACTCCACTGTGCTAATGCATTAATAGCACATTATACCCAGTAAGTGGCACTAGATACATACATGTTTTATATTTTGGCATTGCTGACGTACTGCTAGGTTGAATCAGTATATTCATTACTTGACACTGTTACATTGTTTCACAATTGGCCTTTTGCAGCAGACATTTAAAATCATAATGATGATGTAGGAGAAGCTCATGTGAAACTCCAACAGTGCACAGGCTTATGAGCTGTGGCAATTTATGGGTCAATTCATAAGACAGTTCCTCAGCTATTATGCAGTAAGATAAATTGAACTTTAACTAGAGAAAATCCAACACTAAAATACAGTGTTTAAGGAAAAGGACTCTAAAAGCGAATTAGTGACTTTCGTACCTCTCAAGTCACAACTCAAATGCAAAGCTCTGCAGAGACAATATGCTATGTGGTCCAAGTCAGGAAGCAGATTGTTCATGCAGACGTGTGAATCAATTCACACGTGTAATGAATTGGTTTGGTGTATTACCATTCATTTTAGTACTACAGCGATTGTAAATGAACTTCTCTTGTCCATTTTGGACGTTTTTGCAGTGTGGAACTGCAGTAAGAACCTTGTCATATTGGGCTGACGTGTGACACACCTGCAGTAAATCTGCCCCTGAGGTGGATTAACATCTTTGGATTTCATTCATGATTATACGAGGCAGTCGAGCAGAAGTAGGGAGTCTCCACATCACAGCACTGTTGAGTCGTACAGGAACAGGCAGTAGAATCCTTAGAGACCTTAGAGACTATTTGTTCTCTGCACAGAAGTCATTTGGTCTAAAGCGATTGGTGGCGTGTGAGCAGAGTGGAAACAGAGACTGGGTTGAACAGTAGAATGTAAAGTTAAAGGTAAATGTATGTAATCATTTAGTGACTCCATTAGCCCCATGGCGAATCTCCAGCTCAAAGTGTTCGTGTTACTCATGCTACAAGCTCCAACATCGCATTCAAAAATGATTCTGCTCGCTGCTGCTTTACATATATATACGTAACCCCGCCCACAATTAAGACCTGGATTACGCTGTTCTACAAGAGATCACTGAAATATCCACAAGAGCATTTCAAGATCAGACTTGTCTGTACAAGACCATGGGCTCTCTGCTCACTGTTAACAGGGAAGTATATTCCACAAAGGTTATTTTAAAAACATTTTCATTACTTATATGTTTCAGTAGTCCCTCCATCCTGAATTACTGTGGATCTTCCTAACCCGCAGTAGAAGGTACACGTGTACACACATCTGGAGTGTAATGTTCCTTGCTAAAAGATGAATGAATAAAAATAAGATGAGCTCCTTCCTTTACTTCAATCATCGTTACTAATAATTTTTATTAGGGAATTTACCACAATTACCACTCAAAACACACTGCAATCAAGCAGTGGCTAGCAGACTGTACACGGCTGTATTTTGAAAGGCTGGAAACAGGAGAAAAGTGGCTGGTGAGGTAGTTCACACTTTGATCTGTAAATAGAGGAGTTTGGCTTTAAGTAATTGGTGTTTAGCAGAATTTGCATAATTGGGAGTGCAAGGATGTTTCCGTGGTAATTGGCTTTCGGCTGCCGCCTCTTACTGGACCCAGTGGCCCCTCAACACTGACTAACAAACACGACCGTGGACATTAAAGTCACTTGTCTTGTCCCCTTTGTTCTCAAGCTAAGTTAGATTTCATCTGAACTAATGTGCATGTTGACTGATCAAACAAGGTAAGTTCTGATGCACAGCCAAGCTAAACTTTCACACTCAAAAGCCTTCAACTACAAACATCTCTGACCAGCATCCGACTTTTGGGACATCTGGAAGACGTCTGAAGTAAAAGTTGTTTTGCTGAACTGGCCCACTAGGTAAAGCACATGCAGATGTCAGCGTTTTGATTAACATTACAAACGATGTCACCTCTGACATTTACCGCATATTACGTTCTCAGGAAAAGGTGCATTGAAACGGTGGACAGACTTTGTACTGCAGGATTAGTGTTGGCGAACGGGTAGGGAACACTGCATGACATTGTGTTTTAATTACTGCTGCTCCCAAGGTATAGGACCTATGTTGGTTGTGAAATTAAACACACCCTCAGTACCCGCAATACGACTCCACTGAATAGTGATACTGAATATGAACAGAAAAGGCCCCTCAAGTAAGGAGGGCAAAAGAATCACGCAAGGACTTCTGGGACGAGGGCAAAGGCGGGGTGATAGTTGGGAGGAACTGGGTGGACACATCATCCCTTATTTGGGTTTGGATTCACTTTAGAAATAATCAACTGAAAGCCCATTATTCTTAGATGGGGGAGAGTAATAGTGTCTGTGGGTTAAAGTAACAGTGTCTGTGGGTTTGCCAACAAAATTGTGATTTTTGCCAAAGAAGGATGTTTGAAATTGAATTTCCTTATAATTAACTTTTTAGAATGACTGAAGAATAACTTACAAAATCATAATTTTTCAATTTAGGATAACTAAACTCATTTTTAAAAATGACTTGGTGCTTTTTGGTGTGTAGTTTAGACAAACAAAATTTTAAAGAAGTATGAAGGGGAAAATGAATAAAGGACAATAATAAAGGACATCTATGTATAAAAAAAATAATAAAAAGCCATTTGGTGTCATTTCACTCAATTTGTTGCCATTTAGCAAATGTAGTTATTCTGCAGCACATCTGGTCATCTGATGCCGTTTGCTTGCTTTTGCAGTTAGCAACTGGTCCTCTTGATATGAAGTTACTTTGTGTTGTTTTTTACTACTGTGTTTAGAATTAATGCTCCAGTCTCTATTTGTTCTTTATAATCGTGCAGTATTAGTCAGACCTCTCGTCTAGACTGCCAATCACCAGTCAGACCACAATAATGTCTCCCTAAATTAGAGCAGACATTAGTGGTTAGCCTACATCACAGGGACATAAATAAAGTACAACATAAATAGTAGGTGACAAAGATCTTTCTTTTACACACTGCCTTAGAGCAGAACTATCAGAATTACTCAGACAGTGGGTCAGTACATTTGTTGGTAAGCGCAACCGTAGCATCTGTCCTTGAGCACTGAAGGTACTAAGGGAAAGAGATTTATGTTCAGAAAGCAAACCAAGGGCATCAAAAATCTCAATCCTTACATGTTCATAACAGACCAAACGTCACCTCATTCCTTCCCCAGATTGCTTTTTATATTTTGTAGAAAATGCAGCAGAATTTAAATAATAGCCAGATTATAACCAACATCTATGTACTATGAGGGCCATTCTTAGCTACAGTAGTGTCAGAGTACATAAGCGATGTGGAACACAGTACTGTAATTACAATATTATAGAAATGAAAAAAAAACAGGAGACGACTAAACTTCAACTCAACTTAAAACCTTAAGCATTT
Source organism: Brachyhypopomus occidentalis (assembly GCA_020368025.1). Taxonomy (NCBI): domain Eukaryota; kingdom Metazoa; phylum Chordata; class Actinopteri; order Gymnotiformes; family Hypopomidae; genus Brachyhypopomus; species Brachyhypopomus occidentalis. The sequence continues at coordinate 1,472,058 of JAGXOD010000005.1, read as the reverse complement.
AGCCTAACTCAGCACCAGCTTATATTTATAGGCTTATATTTAATATGTGAATGAAACTGGATTGACAATTTGTGCAATGAACATAATACATACATGAATAATATATTCGTAAACAAATTCAGTTCAATGGCTTTTTTTTTTTTTGACATTCCTAGTTTGACCTTCGACAAAGGGAATGTTGAAAATGGTATTTGATTTGTTGCAATTATTCATGCTTGACGCACAGCCATTATTTTATTAACAGCCCCATTAATTAAAAAAAAATAACATCACTTTCCTACCACTTGGGGGCAGTATATCTCTCTCCATGACAAAGAGTCAAGGTTTTGAGTGGGATGCAGACAGAAGGAGACGCAAGACCCTGAGCTAAATAGTTAAATAAATCCAAATTTTCCAGAATGATTCATGCCGCATGAATCACTATGATGATTCAAATGAATACGTTCAGACAATCCTGTAGCGACACATTTCATTTTTTACTGATGTAATAGGCTCCAAATTATATGATTCCCTGGTAAGAGCAACATGGAACATTTTAATGAGTCTCAGGATTTATGTGAACATAACTGGATAGTTTCTTTGAAGGGTGGGGGACGCGAAGGCGAATCATAACAGCACGCTGTGTTGACTTGGTCTTCATTGCGAAGCCTGCCTGAATATCAGAGGATGATGACAACCGCTGAATAATACGAGCATACACTTAGTCAAAACGCTCTAGCAGTGTAATCAGTGGCTTGGACGAGCATAACGTCCCATTACATTATGCCACAAACCTGATCCCTGATCCACTAGTTAGAACCAACCGACTACAGCAATCTAAGGCAAGGCCGACCAGGGTAATGCACCTCGTAGGATTTCATTAAAATAACGTTTGGCTGTTAAACCTCCAGGTGTCACTCAGGCTCATTACCGTACGGCAGGTTGTCCTGCGTGTACCCCGTCAGCGCAGTACAGCAGGAACACGCGGCGCTGTCGGTACAGCAGCGCGGAGTTTAAGAAGCGATTCGGTTGCGTTCAAGTCCATGATAAAAAGACCAACGAGGTATAAACAGGGTAACCGGACGGAGACGCGGGTGTGTGGGACTGAGGGAGCAACTCGCCCTTTATAACGACTGTATTTTGCCGGTTCCTGCGACAGCGGCGGGGTTTTCCCCACGTTTGACTTAATTACCCGTTAAAACGCTCGGTGCCGTCGCGAGGAGCGTCCTTACCGTCACCGCGCGGGAGATGAAGCCAACCGTTTTAAAGAGGATCTGGCAACCCGAACTCCCTCAGGCTCCATGCGAGACGCGGACAGGTGGGGAGGATTTTTCTTTCACCAAATTGCTTTGACGTTATTAGGGAAAGGAGGGGCACAAGAAAAAAGATGGAGGGCAAGAAAAATCTAGATAAACTGTGGAGCGTTTTGGAGCAGTGAGGTTGGGGAGAGGTTAATGTAGCAGACAAATGACCCAATAAAAGGGAAATTGAGATGAATAGCGGCCACTACAGCATCAGGAGAAAGATGACGGGCTGCCGCAACACAGCAACACAGCCGCAGTGCTGCACGACCAACGCGATATAACGGAGATCAGTCTGCTGCTGAGAAATACAAGAGCGTCTCTGGAATAACAACTCTGTGGGCAAAACGAATAATAATAATAATAATGACTCATCTTCTTGGCATAAAGACATCATTGTTTGAAAAATGTCATTTGGTGTAAACATTTATTGGTTTTCAAACTAAAATAAAAATGACTTGCACCAGTAAACATTGAACAGCCTTTCAGAAGCCACACGTTTTCTTTGAGAAATAAAAGAAAAATATATTCATATATATATATCGACTCGTATAAATGTGCAAACTGTTTTTTTTCCAGTGACCCAGTAGGTATATAATTTTTAAAAGACTTTGAAAATCAAAGATCTGACATGGTTTTCCATGTATGAGCGAGTCAGTGTGAGAGGGAGAATGAGATCATCCAGGCTGAGGACTATTAAAATGTGGCACGGCGGGAAGCAGAGAGGAGCGGGTGAGATTCGGCCTTAAATTAAGTTAAAAATGAGTTGTTGCCGCCCCCAACCCCAAAAATGGGGGAGAGAGAGAGAGAGAGAGGGGGAGAGAGACACTTCTGGTTCTCACCTGTGCCTATTCCCATTATTCACAGAGGAAAGGGAATCGATTTAATTATTTAGCTACTATATAAATTATTTACAAAACCAAATGTGTGGGTCCTTATTTTACAGGAGACACTGAGGTGGCTTCTTGTTTCTTTGTCAGAGAAAACTGAAGTCAACCTCGGGTTGAAGGCACAACATGAGACCCACTGTGTAGCAAGGAGGCGACTCCATGATTTCACCACACGGAGGGGCAAATGGCTGGTATGGAAGGGTAACTGTGCACCAAGAAAGCCTTGGAAGGGGCAAATTAACACAAGAGCTCTGGTCAGGGAAAGGAGTTGCTGGACTGGTTTTAGACATGAAAGTTTATAAAAAAAAATAAGGATATAAAAGGGGGGAACGCAATAGGAAACAAAATGGGCGACCCTTTGGTATGCGTCAATTACCCAAAGACCGCATGTGTGTAACAGATCTGAAACCTAATGGGGAATTTGTCTCTAATGACTTCAAGTTCATTTTCCTTTTTATGCCAGTTTGTGATTAAGCCCCGCCCCCCTCAATAGGGCACAAAGAGAAACTTTCACCCCTGCGAGTGTCTGTAACAAGTGTGGGGGACTGAAAAGGGCAAAAGTGTCATCTTTTTTGTGAGGGCTACTCAGAACCAGGAGTGATCAAAACGAACTGTGAGTGGGGAGGGGGGGGGGTGGTGGTGGTGGTGGGGGGTGCTGGTGCTGAAGGGTGCACGTTGTGGGCGGGGGCACATTGTGGGCGGGGCAGTTAAACCGAATCATCTCATTGGGAGCTGGCCCTCTCCAGGCCGGGCTGCTGGCAGTGCCTGGTGCTGGGGGTGAGTGTGAAGGTGCCCGGGGGCTCGCCATGCCCAGCGAAGGCCCCTTGTGCTGCCCGTCTCGTTGGGAAGGCGGCCAGGGCGGTGAAGGAAGAAACCGGCTCACACGTGCACAGACCGTCGCCATGGTCACCGTCACCTTGGTGATCCGGGAGCCAGGTGAGCACAGCCCCCGCCCTGCCTAGCTCCCCGAGCAGGTAGTCGGCCTCTGGCCGGCTGATTCCCCCGGGCAGATCCGTCACCTCCAGCACACGCCCACTCACTGGACAGGTGAGAGAGGAAGGCAGCAGTCAGCAGTACTATACGACACCCGTCCGGTACAATAGCTCAGATGGCCAGCACACACCATTTGGTCTATAATCCTTCCCAAAGAAATTCAACATATCAAATATCCATTACTAATCCCCCCCACCCGCCCACCCCAGATCCAACTTGGTTGCAAGGACGTTGTTAAGACAGGACGTCCTTTAGTAGGACAAGGTCCCCGTTTCGTCCTGCTGGGGAGCACTGTGATGCCCCACACCTTTACCTGCTCCACCTACACTGAGATCTGTAGACAGCGCTTTCCTGGGTGGCTTCCTGCCTCGGGGGGCGTGGCGGATCCCCATGGGGCCCTGGGCAACAGAGCACAGACGAGAAGGGGGGGGGGGGTATTAAAAAGTCAGGCTGTCTCCATCTATCCTGGGAACTCTGTGCCACAATGTCAGCTGTAATGATTTATGCTGCTTAGACGGGCGGAGAAGGACAGTCTGGGCTCAGTGGTGTGTGTGTGTGTGTGTGTGTGTGTTTTTAATACCATTACTGCATTTTAAAGCAACTTCATGTGAAGCGTTACTGCCTTTACATGGCAACAGAACTGTAGCAGCATGGAGAGTGTCGGGATGTGTCGGGTTTTGTGTGTTTCGGCGTGTGTTGAGGGAGACTCACCTGGTGATTAGAGACCATGGGAGGGGCGTGTAGTAAAGGCGCGCGGATCTGGGGGTTGTAGCGGAGCGGCTGGCCCAGGAGGGGGTAGCGAGCATCGCCTGGGGGAGACAGCAGAGACTCAGCACGTCAGCTATCTCAGTGCCACTGCCTCAGAGGCAGAGGTGGCAAAACTGACTTCTGAGAGGCAGTAAGAGAGCAAGTCGATATCTGATCAAGTTAAAAATAAAGCAGAAACACTACAGCATACATTTTTTTTTACTCGGCTTCATGGGAAGTGGGACTCACCTTGCCCTGGGACAAAGGACCTGGAGAATTGGGACGTGATGGGAACAGAGGGCATGGGGCGGACGTTCTTCCCGCTGGTCAGGTGGGACGGCGTGGGGGACTGTGCAGGAGACGCCCCTGGGCTTCCCAGCTGGGGGCTGCTCTGCTGGGCACGACACGCACTAGTGACCACTTAAAAACCTCACAGGAAAAAGTGCTCAAACAAGTGGACATGAAGTCACAGGCTGGTTAGCTGGTGTGTGTGTGTATGCAGGAGAGCCATGCCTGGGAGTCTGTTAGGGGAAGTGAGGTTGTAGTTGTAGAATGGAGTGTGGAGAGGTGAACCTGAAGGTACCCGCAAAGGGTCTGGACGGGTGTATCTGGAGTGTGGAGGGGTGCAGCAGGTGGTGTAGCGGGTGGTGTAGGGGTGTATCTGGAGCAGGTCGTGTAGGGGTGGTGGAGGGGTGTAGTGGGTGGTGGAGGGGTGAAGCAGGTGGTGTAGTCGGTGGTGGAGCGGTGTAGCAGGTGGTGTAGTCGGTGGTGGAGCGGTGTAGCAGGTGGTGTAGTCAGTGGTGGAGGGGTGTAGCAGGTGGTGTAGTCAGTGGTGGAGGGGTGTAGCAGGTGGTGTAGTCGGTGGTGTACCTGGGAAGTATCCAGACTGCAGAGCTCGGCTGATTTCTGGCCGCGCTGGTGGTCCAGGCTGTGGAACTTGTTGTGTTTCCACTGTGGTGGTGAGTGTGGCCGTGGATGCTGGGCTGGAGGTAACGTGAGCTGCATCATCACCATGCCACCACCAGGGGGCGGGGGAGGCACTCCTGAAAATGCGCACACACACACACACAAATCAGTAAGACACCACATTCAGACAGAAAGGCAGGGGGGAGCTTTGCCTTGTATGTCAAAAAAGCACCGAGAGGCTAGTGTGCAATATTCAAGGTTGAAGAATGAGAGCGTTGCTGTCTGAACACCTATTAATATCCCTCATTATTATATATAGCACACACTCCTCTGTCCTCCATTACAAGCACCATAAAATGGAACAATATCACTAGTCCATCACAGGGGACTTTGAATGTGTAATGAGGACAAGCAAGACCAAAATATACAGAGTTGTTTTCTCCTTATTTTATTTGCAAGAAATTACCACTTACACCACCACTCTGGAAACTACCCCACCTGAAAGGGTGTTTAGCTCAACCACCTTGGCTGTGTTGGTACTCAGTGTCCCAGGAGCAGCACACAAGCCTCTCTGATCTGGAGACAGTGGGTTTCAGGACAAGCCCAACACATCTTGTTCTGGGTAACAGCTGCACACAAGGTCCTCCATGCAACACTGCAACTGGATACTTAAAAAGTCGGAGGGTTTCCCCCCCCCCAGAGCCTAGACCTGACCTCATTTAAGAGACGTCCGAAGGCTCGTCTCTCTGGGAAATCATTCTTTTTGCAAATGGCTCAAAGTAACCTATTTAATATCCTCTTGTGGATGAGATCAAGACAAGGTTGAATCTGAATGGCCCGTGTTTGCTATAGATACAGGTTTTATTAAAACTCATTCGTTTTGCTTATATGAAAATGGCTGGCGTGTACTTTCCGCCATATGAAATAACTGCCGTCTAATTTCAGTGCTAGTGTTAAGTGCTTCAACCTCATTCTGACAGAGAACTGATAGTCACAAACCTCTGATAAGGAACTTCTTAAGCCTCATAATCTAAATTAAACTCTAATTAAATGAAAAATACTTTACAAGAATAAGCAGGAGGTGCAGCAAGAAAAAGGGAAAGTACCTATTCAATCAGAGCTCAACACCACCTGCAGTTCTCTCTCTCTCTCTCCCTCTCCCCCCTCCCCTCTCTCCCTCTCTCTCCCTCTCCCCCCTCTCCCTCTCTCTCTCTCCCCCTCCCCCCCGTCTCCCTCTCTCTCTTCAGAAGGACCTGTATTTGATCAAGACGCACTGAAAAGGGGATGCTGAAATATTTAGGAATTGCCACACACAGGTTTAAAGGGGCATGTACTCTCCCTCCTGGTAATCCCCCCCATGAAATTACACCATTTCGCCCACTGGCTACTAAAAGGGGCAGTAAGAATCCAATTGGAGTGTTGGAAAGGCAGGTTTGCTCCCCTCATCTCCTCTTTTAATTAGTTAGTAAGGACGGAAGAAGAGCGCGATGGAGAGACGGTGGTGAACGATCACAGGAGCTCGCGGCAAGAAGCAATCCACGTTAATGACAAGCACATAAAGCAGCAAATTAGAATGAGAGGCTCCATGAAGGCCGCATCTCATTTTTTTTCTTTTCTTTTAAACATGGCCATAACTGGGAACAAAGCAGCTAAGGAATGACTTTTTAATTACCACCCCATATCTGTTCAATAATTGGATCGTTAGGGCTGGAGAATGTAATTTCAATTAGCACCTTTAAGCTTGACGAGGAATTGAAATGGGGGCAGGGAGGGTTGGGGGGGGGTCGTGGACGTAGACAAAGCCGCTTCCTCGCGCTGCTCCATGACAGTCCGTTGCTTTTTTGTCGCGGCTAAACGATACGGCGGCGACGGAGGTGCAGCCCCCTGCTGGTGCAGAGGAAGGTGCAGCGACAGCAGCCCGTGTTCACGGGGTCAGGGGTCAGGAGGAACCCCCCGCGCGCTTGGCCGGGCAGAACGAGGGGCCGGAGAGAGAGAGGGAGAGAAGGGGAGAGCAATAACAGGGGGAATAAAGAGGATATTGGTGTGAAAGGGTGAACTGCAGGACACTCCCCCACTCCCCAGGACACTCCCCCACTCCCCAGGACACTCCCCCACTCCCCAGGACCCCCCCCCTCCCCAGGACCCCCCCACTCCCCAGGACACTCCCCCACTCCCCAGGACACTCCCCCACTCCCCAGGACACTCCCCCACTCCCCAGGACACTCCCCCACTCCCCAGGACACTCCCCCACTCCCCAGGACACTCCCCCACTCACATTAAGGCTCTTGCTGCTGCAGATCATGTTCGCAGCGTTTCGGATCAGAGTGCAATAAAACGCGGTCGGCACCAGAGCCGGGTGACCTCAGACCGGGCCGGAGCAGCTGTTAATGTGAAGTTCTGTTCTTTGGGATTTCTGCTAGTTCAGCACTCGTACCATCAAAAGCAACAGAAGCAGAACGACAGCTTGACATTCTGAACACACAAAAGCTCCATGCAGAGAGGAGCTGACAAATGGTTCAGTAATTTATCACTTTCTTTTATGACGCAAGTTATTTTCATGGGAAGTCACTGACTATGTATTATTAACTGATATGGCCACTTAACAGCAGAAGCCCTTACAGATGGCGGAGGTGCTAAAGTCTAATTTAAAATGTAGATTTGGAGGATTTAAATATTCAGCAGTTACAGTTTGTCCAAAACGTTGGTGAGGATGAGTGTGAGGAAGGCGTGTTGAGCAGGTAAGTGGAGTCCAGGACACTCTGGGCTTAAGTACCTGAGCACTGCTGGACAGGGATCTGCTGTGAGCCGCAGGGGGAGGAGGTGCGAGGGAACGACATCTGCTCTGTGCCTGGAGGAGGCAAGAACCCCACAGAGGAGCTGTGGAGACACACACACACACACACACATACACGCGCACACACCCACAAGCATGCATGCGCCCACACACACACACACGCACCCCACCCCCAAATACACACACATACACGCCCACGCGCACGCACACACGCACAATGCAAAAATAAATAAACAAAAATCACAAAATATCAGCATCTGACATACTGTAGCACAAATTCAGCTGATAGGCTGGAAACTGGAAGCAAATGACTAATATAGGGCACTAAGGACACGTGGGAATAGTGCAAGACAGCACAATGGGGCTGGTTTAAATATCCCCCCTGCAAACCGGTGGGGATATGAACCCCCCCCACCCCGCAAAAACCCACTGCCAATTTAATTTTCATGACGGCAAAATAAGATGTGGCACCGTAGGCATTTATCATCTGTCGCTGTGACCAATTTTCCAGGCCGCTGTTCCTGTTCGCCCTCCCCTTCACGGCTCGTGTGCGCTGCTCTAATGAGGACGTAAGCAGCGCGGAGAGCGAAGGGGCCCCAGAAACCAGCACGGCTACTGCTGCTGGGAGCCCTGAGGAATACGACACATCCACGGGCTCCATGAAGGATGGAAGCCACGCGGAGAGGGTGTGTGTGTGTGTGTGTGTGTGTGTGTGTGTGTGTGTGTGTGTGTGTGTGTTAGGGGTTAGGGGACGAGCACTTTCCACATGGGACCAGCTGTGTAATATATTCACTGGCTGGGTGTCTGGCCACATAAATCATCCAGCATGGCCCACTAAAGACACACTGGAGAAGCTGACCTCCTCTTCCTCACACGGGGCTGTGCAGTGCTTCTCTCCACCTCTCTAACACAACCGCGCACACCATCGCGGCTACGTTTCTCCCTTAAAGCGGGACACGAGGACAACATGCCCGTGGAGACGCACCTCATGGCGTTCTGTTGCCCGGGCGGGAGGACGCTGTAGTAGACCTGAAGGCTGGAGGCGGGCAGGGGTCCGTGGTTGGACTGGTTAGGAATAATAATAGGCTGCTGATAGGTCTGCTGGGATACGCCCTGGGCTGCTGGAGGCACGGATACCTGTCGACACACACAGCAGCTTCACATCACTCACAATACTTAGTGACTTTACAGTGGTGACCAAATTAAAAAGCTAATAAACAGGAATCAGGAATAATAATTATTATTCTAATAATAACAACTAATAACTCATCCAGGATTACAAATATGAGCTGTGGAGTGCTGGGAGTGATCACCTGATAAGACGGCACTGAGGGATACTGGACCATCATGCCTTGCATTTGATTTCCCATATTGCTGTGTTGGCCACTGAACAGTGCTGGGCTCTGGGGCTGCTGGCCCATGTTCTGGTAGCTCTGTTGGTTTGGCATCACAGTTTGGTAACCTAAAGAAACACAGAGAATGAGATGAAAAGATGGTGGGAACCAGCAGGCAGAGGCACCGTTCAGCACCCAGGAGTTGCTCTCTGAACATCCTACGAGTTCAAGTCTCGTAGCTTCTCATTGGGAGTTTGAACAAACGCCCAATTCAAACAAGGACGTGCTACAAAAATCAACTCAAGTTGGGACAAATTCAGAAGGTACCTGGCAACCTGTAGTAGACTACTCAAGATAAAGGTGAAATCAGACAGGCAACATGATGGCAGTACACAAACATATGTGTGTACAAACCTCATTAAACTGAGATGTGTAATAGGAGATTAAATGGGCAAACTCAAGACTTTGCAAAAATGACCAGTATCAGCTTGTACAAAACGACAGGAATTTAATTTATAGTACAATGTCCAAGAAAAAAGGAAAGAAGAACAGCAGCCCACACAGTGATGCACGCAAGTGTGCTGGGCTTATTGTACAACCAGCCGTGGCAATAATACACACACACACACCACAATCAATGACTTGGTCCAGGATGTCAATTTGACCAAAAACACCTAATTACACTCGTTAGTTAAATTGGTGACGATCACCTGGTGGTGGCACCTGAGATTTTTCCCCAATTAAACTGCTTTTCCATCACCTCTGAGCAAGTGTAGAGTGTGTTTATTAGAACAGCGTTTCTTTCAGCACCTTCACGCGTTACATCTAGATGAGGGGGCGGCTTGCAGGAATAGAGACGGTACTCGTTTGCCACAGCCCAGCCGGGGTGGAGGCAGTTAGGAGGCAGAGAGGAGGCAGAGAGGAGGCAGCAGCCATGATGAAAGCAGCTGACGCAGTTTTGTTCCAACACCCATTATGGGGCAGAATAATTTGCATCGGTCTCAAGGTTATCTGGGGGGGGGTTGTCTCATAACCTGCAGACACTATTGAAAAACTCTCGCCAGAGGAGGTGCCCAGTGTGGAGAGACTGCGGGAGGTCCATGCGGGAGTGGGGGGGAAGTAAGGGCTGCGGAGGGTGGGCAATTTTCAATTTTTCCTGGCTTTTGGCCAAAGCGACAGCAATCAATTTAGCCCAGATGAGAAAAGAAGTGGGACAAAAGGAATGGATGGCCCCCGGCGAGGAGGAGGAGAGGAGCAGCTATTTTTGGTTCAATTCTCTCACCTCCACTTAGGGAGCCAGTATGAAAGGAATATAATATTAAACACTTTCTGTTCAGGCTGACTGAGCAAGCAGGAGACAGCAGGACGTGGGGTGGGGTGGGGTGGGTATTCACTCTGCTACCCTGACCCTAGTGCGGTTTCAAACACATCTATGGGCCTGCTGCTCACAAGGTTGCCAGCCTTAAGGGGAGGGGAAAAAGAGAACCTGTCAGAAGGTATTCTTTATTGTGTGTGTGTGGCACGGATAGGAGAAAACCTACATGTTGCCTTTCCAGGGTAGTTATTTTGCTTCTTTCACAGACTCTCTTGCCCCCTCCTGCCCCTCCCTCACTAACTCCCTCCTGCCCCTCCCTCACTAACTCCCTCCTGCCCCTCCCTCACTAACCCCCTCATCCATCAATCCTGATCTGATCCAAGTTTTTAACATCAGGGAAACAAGCGATGTTGCCATGTCCTTCAGCGTGGGTTTGTGAAAACCTCTCCCTTTTCCACACACAATTACGGAAAACACAATGTCAACAGATCATTTTAAACATCGCCTCCTACTACGTATACAATTGAAGAATCCATCGGGGGAAGCTCTCGCTCTTTGGGGAAGAACTGAGGAGACCAGCGAGCGCCTGAAAAGCGAGCGCCAGGTCCGTGTGCTGCTCGGCGGTGTCGGTCTGGACCCGAGGAGGATTGAGAGGCTGGAAAAGAGACCGGTTCACTGTGAGAATCTTAGGGCCTCTCAGACAGTGTCCCGGCCCCGCATTCAGCCACTCGGACTCCAAGCACACGGCCGCCGTAGACTCTCTGAGAGGCATGTGCCGGGGCTCCAGGCTCACTACTCGGGCATCTTGCAGTGTTCTGTTGCCCCTCCCCCGGAGCAGTGTTGGAGCAGTTTTTCCACACAATACATTTTACAACCATTCTTTAGCTCACAGTTTAGACCGAGCCCCTAAAATGGCTTTGCACCTTCCCAACAAACACGGCCAAATCCAGCCACGAGCCAGCTGGTGCTTAAAACAATATCGAGTCTCTCGCAGTTGTTAATAGATTTGTATTCAAGTAATTCAAATATTCCAGAAACAAAGCACTTCTTGAGCCCTTTTTAAACAGAGAGCTTTTACAATTCAATTGAACAAAACGTGTCACGGCTCACAGGTCAGCAAACAAGCGGCCAGTGATCCCGTCAGGGAGGAAACGACGCTAACGGTGGAAATGCCCATTGTGTCTGCATCGGAGTGCCACACAACGCAAGTGCCCAGAGAGCCAGAATGATCGGCGGTGTAATTAGCTTCCGGCTTCGCTCAACCGCCCCTGGGGTGTCTCCTCATTTTCACAGTCAGAGTTTCAGCGAGCACGAAATAAACAGTAAATGACCAAAGACGAGAGTATTCAGAGAGAAAACAGAGGGAGTAAAGAGTCATGAATGAAGGGGAAATAATAATAATAAAAATATAATTGTAACAATAACGAGAAACCGGAGATGAACGGGAACAGTGTAAATGGAGTCTAAAAAGGATGAGGCTCAAAGTGAGAAAGAGTACCGTGTTCCCACAAATTTAAATTCACTTCCAAGGGACAAAGGAAACACATTTTCATCAATGTGCACGGACCGTAGGAAACAGAGTGATGGCCTGATTAAATAAATTATAGCTCAGTACCTCCACATGACTGATTTGGTTTGCTGCCGCTATAGTATTTTACTCCGCTCCTGTTTGTGAGAGTGGTTGGGTTGCCAGGTGTTGGGCGGCTGTACCTGTCTGTTGGGAGGGCGGAGGATGGGCGAGCAGCTGGTTCTGAGCGCTAGCGTACTGCACGGTGCCGAGCGGACGGTACTGCTGGCTGGACAGAGGGTACTGGCCCGGCGCACAGTAGCACGTTGGCATCTGCAAAAGACAAATGAGAATCGTGTCACCGAGCCACCCGCGGGACATCTGATACAGGTACGGAGGTCGATACGCAACACCTGATGGGATTAGCAACTGTCAGATGTTAGACGTTACGAATCAATACATCTTATAATCTATGTTTTCTAATCTGATAAAGTAAGATTCATCACAAACGTGTCAGATACTCTATACAGATATTCTCCTGTACCTCTACCTGATGTGGTGATAATCTCCTGTACCTCCACCTGACGTGGTGACAATCTCCTGTACCTCCACCTGATGTGGTGATAATCTCCTGTACCTCCACCTGATGTGGTGATAATCTCCTGTACCTCTACCTGATGTGGTGATAATCTCCTGTACCTCCACCTGACGTGGTGACAATCTCCTGTACCTCCACCTGATGTGTGATAATCTCCTGTACCTCCACCTGACGTGGTGATAATCTCCTGTACTTCCACCTGACGTGGTGATAATCTCCTGTACCTCCACCTGACGTGGTGATAATCTCATCTAACCGTACCTGCTGCACTGATTGCTGCAGGTAGCTCTGCGGCTGCATCACCGGCTGGTTGACGGGGGCGGGGCCAGGCCCCGGGGCAGAGTAGGCGGGGCCAGGCACACTCTGGCTGGGGGAGGGCACCATGTAGCCGGGCTGCTGCGGCGGAGGTGGTGGAGGGGGAGCCTGGAGCACCACAGGGGAGGGGTACATGGCAGGGTGGGCGTCGCGACCCTCCCCAGACGGCTGCCGCGCCAGAGTCAAGTGGCTGAACTGGGGTCCCAGGCCGTCTTGCTGGGGGGGTCACAGAGACAACGGGGACATGAGCGCGTACACGGTGCTCTGTGCGAAAACAGGCGAGAAATCAGGATAACTGAAGCAAGTTGTACGATTCAACGACACGGTAAGTGATTGGATTATTACAAATCTTCCGCCCAGTCATGAGTTGTGTTACTGGCTTTGCACAAGCTGAAGAATTCTGCAGGTGCTAATGAGTTTGGTAAATCAAGCCTTAGGAGTTTAATTACCAATCCATACCAATTTGTTTTATTCCACCCCCCTCCCCCATAAGTACACAGGGACTCACAGCATTTCTATTCATAGAATATTAACTTCAACATCTGGTCGTAGATTAATTATTCAAAGCAGTCTTCCTCTTTTTAATTAGTCATTAAGAGATGTTTACTGCTAGAGGGAGGTCAAAAAAGAGGTTAGCAGAACACACGATGTGTGTTTACAAGAGAACAGCGGAGAAATAAGGCACACTGACAACTGTTGAAGCACGCAATGCTACGAATCCTTCACATCAACAGCGTGTACACGGCTGGGCTGCATGAGGGGTGTGTAGGAACAGGGCATTGCAAACACTGCAGCTGACTGCAGACTAAAAACTTTTGGAGATCATATTAATCTAATGTGGGCACCAAGACCAATGAGCACCATTAGGAGAGGCGATGTGTAGCCATCTATTCTGCAGGAGAGCTTTTCTATTTTTTATTAAGCAGACCATCCATCACAGAACCTGCTTTAAATGACCACATAATATTCAAATTTGGACCAGAGGAATTCATCAACCACCAAGAAACGCGTTTGCTGTACAGATCTAATTATTTTCTTTCTTCCTTTTTCCAAGTATACTGGTTAACGTACGCTTTCTGATTTTAAGGAAGACATTATTCGACATTATTATACTATTGCTCTCTGATCTAATGTTATATCCTGCATGCCAATATTTCTGCATACCAGTAACACAAACCTTTGAAAAAAAATAAAATTAAATAATACTAACTGACTTATAAAAACATTTTGATTTAAGAAAGAATCAAATCATGCAAAATTATTCCGAATTTATTCACACACACACACACACGTGTATATATATAAATATATATACACACAAACACACAGAATATAGGCACATTGTGTGTGTGTGTGAGAGAGAGAGACACAGAAAGGTGACACTGGGTGCACTGATGCACTAAATGACAACACGGAGAAGGAGACAACACTGAAAGTAAAGCCACGGGCATGAACACCAGAAGGAGAAGAGGAAGAGTGATTGTACCACAGTGTACTGTTGTGTAGGAGAGATGGAGAGGATCTGGGGCGGATACGAGACTGGCGGATACTGCACAGGCTGAGCAGAGAGCTGCATGGGCCAGAGAGGCTGAGGAAGCAACAGACGAGGAGAGAAGGGGCAGGGCATGGGGAAGGGGGTGGGGCCAGAGGAAAGGGGAAAGGGGTTTTAGTCAACAATGAAGATGACGAAAGGCTCTAAAGGTGCATTAACACAGGCATTCAGATCTTTCAGAGCAGGTTTCACCGTGGAAGTGTATTAGTCTAGCAGCACAGTAGGGAAAGAAAAAAGAAAATCAACACCGTGTGATGAAGTTAATTCAGCCAATCAGGTGATTCGATGCAAAGTTTAATATAAACATACAGTGAGAGTTAATAGGGACAGTTAAATCATATGGACATGCTAACTTGGCTTCCCTGGACATCGGGACACATTTAATTTTGGACTTTAATGTGACTTCATTCAGGAGATTGCAATAGTGGGCTAGTACATCAGGGCACTGATTGAAAAACAGAAGCTGTGAGCCGATTGTTGGACTTGGATCCCTGTTCTATAAAGGGGCAAATTAATTCTGCATCTTAGCATTTCATTAAGTCTCCAACCCTCATCATCCCATATCCCAGGGTCGTCATGGAAGCACTCGAGCGATATAGCCAGCATCTAACAGATTGTAATTTCTCTCTGAATTGGCCTGTGTGAACTGCAATGACTCCCATTTGGAAAGTGAACTGCACCCTGGTCTTTACCGTGAGCATATATTTGCCTGAAAATCATTCACTGTTACACACTTGCCAACTCCTCCCCCCTCGGAAGCAGTGGCTACAGGTCTAATCTTTCCTTAATAGCAGGCGAAATACCTGGGCCAAGCAATTAATGACCCATCAGCCTTAATAACCAGGCCACAAGGAAGCACCATCAGCAGATTCAACCACCATCTATCATATTTAATTGACTTCACAAAAACATGGCTAGACAGGCAATTAATTACATTTAAAGGACAGTAAAGTGTTTATTTGAAAAATAACAGAATATTACTCATGAATTTAGAGCACTGACCTTCAATATTTAGCAATAAGAGGGAAAATTATCTGGAGAGGAAAAAAAAAATGGCGTGTCCGTGCAGT
This sequence comes from Brachyhypopomus occidentalis, assembly GCA_020368025.1. Lineage (NCBI taxonomy): Eukaryota > Metazoa > Chordata > Actinopteri > Gymnotiformes > Hypopomidae > Brachyhypopomus > Brachyhypopomus occidentalis. Next base: position 1,456,757 of record JAGXOD010000005.1, on the reverse strand, counting down.
TTCCTCCAGTGTGATGCTTTTGGCAGGGGGGGGGACAGAAGCGCTGACGGACATTTCTATACATCCTGCACGTGTAATGCTGAAGTCACGGTGCACATACCTGAGGGACGACGTGATTGGTGGGCTGATGCTGGTGGGCACCACTGGGTGGAGGAGGTGGAGGTGGTGGAGGCGGAGGCAAAGGCTGGGTCCTGGAAGCCTGCGACGCCATGGAGGGATTGTAGACCATGGCACTGCCGTCTGGGCTCACGAAAGGCTGACCTACAAATGCACACGAGGAACCTTCGAAAAGCGGCCAAAAAATCTCTGATGGTCTGGACTGAATGGCATTAAGACTAGGACTACATGAATACTCATCACGTAACGGGTAAGTCAAATTACCTGACGGAGCAGGAAGGAAGCTAAACTACTGCGCTAAAGGTCATGGATGTGCTTTAACCTTTAAATCTGAGCCAAAAATGACCTTTTCTGACTGCCTTTTAATTCACCCTGCTCTGTCTGACCTGAAAATGGCCATTAGGTAATATGGCCAAAAATGTATAGATTTCTGTTGCTAACGACTGTGAGGAGGCCAAGAAGTGCATGGAATAAAACCCTCACACCTCTTTGCCTCGCGCCGTTTAGCGAAAGGGTTAAACCCCACTGTGTCGCATGTCGCCACTCCCAAAGTCCGAAGCTGCGTCGTTCTGCTTGTGTGCTCGGCAAAAACAGACGCTGGCATACGGGAAGCACCGATCTCATATGCAGACGTGCTTCAGTATGGGCGGAGTTGATATGCACGCTGAGGCGGAGCTGTTATGGTTTGTGTTTAAAATATTAGGTGTCTTATGTGAGCAGGTCCCTGGCTCAATAGGGGGGTCTGCACCAGCGGCTCTGATAACTGGTGAAAGTACAAACGTTGCACAAAAGAACAGAAGATGCCCGTTGGAGCTAAACGAGAACGTTTGCTGAGAAGTTTGGATAATTCATACGTTTTGATTTTCTACGGCTGAAACTGAAGTGTCAAACTGGAATTTTATAAATGTTTGTAGTTTAATAGATGAAAAGCTTTCATGAATGCCCAAGTAGGAACAGTTCACTGCAATAACAGTTCCTCAGCTCTCCAAAACGTAACAAGGCGTTAAAGCAGGCGTTGTGATTAAATGGTCTCAATGATTAACTTCATATTCCTTGATATTCTTTTTTCCTGTTGCTTCTTATATTAAGAAGAGTTTATTAATTAGTACAAAATAGTAACCCTTAATAAAAAAAATCTAATTTAGCATATATGATTAGTGGAGGAGAAAAAACAAAAATAAACTGGTGGATATTTCATTTACTACCATACATGGAAATATAAAACAATAAATAAATAAAAATAAATAAAATCAGATACATATTTATGCTTTCACAAGAACATAATTCTGGTCAGGTCACATATGGACATTGCTGATTCACAGAAAACACAAAATGGCCTCAAGGCAGGTACGGTTTACATTTAGGGTTGGCTGAGATTCTTGGCCATAATGAGGCGTATCAGGCAGTGCCAGGAACATCCCCCAGAGGAAGACGGGCTTGTGTGTGTCTTGCTTAAGGGTACAGTGACAGTAGCCATCAGCTAGTTTATAAGCCAAGCACTGTGGAATTATTAGCTCTGGCTGTCTATGCGCATTTGACTTTCTGCGGATGGACAAATTTTGGAGCTGCTAAACTCAAGCCCAGTTGCTTCTGAGCCCAATGAAATACAATATATAGGGTGCATTTTACTGAATAGCTGGTCTCCTATTCAGAGCAGTTCTTAAATTTGACTGAACACTTGTTAAGTGTGATAAGCAGAGATGAATTCGAGGCAGAGGTTCAACCTCCATCAAGGCATCCAACCACCCTGAAATGAGTCTACTTGAGTTTTGAAGACCTGCTTTTCAAGAGGGGTTCCTCAGACCTCTACAGGAGGAGGAAAATTCCCATTTGCCCACTGCTTAAAAAAAGGTCAATAAGCAATTATACACCTGGCCTTTTCCTTGAAAATATATTAGCAACTGCAAATTTACCATCTTATCAGCTCCATGCATATTTAAAGATGGGAGCGCAAAAAAAAAAAAAGTAAAAAATAAAAAGTAAAAAGTGAATAAAGTTATTTTACAGATGAGTGGCAACTGTGTCTATTTTCTCCAGCTTTCAGTAACCAAGAACAGCTTCACAGTCTCCCCTGACACTCTGTGGAATTTGTTTTGACCAGTGCCAGGTTTATTGATCATAGCAGACAATGGCCCAAGTTTCAATGATCTGGCTGGCGGTCAGCGTGGAGAGAGCAATACAAATGGCATGTGAGCTGCATCATTAGACAGAAACCCTGGGCTATTCTACCATGGTAGAACACACTGAATCAACTCTGAGTTTACGTTTCTGAATAAAAGCCTAGCAGAGGAATTGCTTCTAATTATTAGTCAGACAGTTAAGTAACTTTGGGACTCTAGACGGGCAAACCCTCTAAGGTGTGTTTATTCCTCAGCTCCCCTGAGACGATGCTCTGCTGTATCGTGGTTGCTCTGACAGTATCACACTGAGCAGCACAAGCGAAGGCCGCGTGTGGGCGGCGGTGAAGACGGTATGTAAATAGGGTTAGTTCAGGATTTAGTAGTTTACAAAGCAGAGAAAGAAGCAAACTCCAACAGCTACAACCAGCATGAAGAGAGAACCTGAGATCCTGCAGAAGTACCAACCTGTGTGCGGGGTGACCAGGACACTCCCAGGCAGAATCCCCGCGGCTTCCAGCGGAAGCAAATAGTAGCTAGCGTTAGCCGCCGGCAGGCCAGTCCGGCCGCCCTCATAGGACAGGCTGCTACTAGCGCTGACGGCGGGGAAGGCCGAGGGTGCGACAGGGCCCGGCTGGGTTAGGGCCGGCCCGGGTGGAGGGGGAGGAGGCTGGGGGCGAGACAGCGAGCCTGTGGATGAACCTACACTACTAGACGAGTCAGAACCTACAGAGGGAGCAACGAGAGGAGCCCTTAACCCAGACAGACACACACCACCATGCTGCTCACACTAGAAGATGGGGAAGCACAGTGACTCTGGCACATGCAGCTTTTGAGACTTGAAGCACTAAAAGCTGCTAGAATTCATTGGGGATTGTGGGGGATACTGGGAAACCTGACCCCCCCCACACACACACACACACACACACACACCTATCTTTCAAAAAGGAGATTGGTGTTTATAAATTGGTGTTTAATCTGCAGATTGACTCCAGCAAAGTGCAGTGACTCTACTACTATGGCAACATCAAATTCATACATTTTTTATTCTAATAACTTCAGAGATCAAAGCAAACAAAAATTATAATGATTTTATTAGCAATGAGTTCCAACATCGTTTCTGTGATTAGTGACTTTGGTGATATGGCATTTGACTTCTCTTTTCATACTGAATTTTTAGACTAGAAATAAACTGATGTGATTTGTGTTACAAAAGACCCACGTTCTCTCCTGTTGTACATTTGTGTAGTTATTTTGTTCTACACTGAAACCTTTAGAAATACTTTAAAAAATAATTTTTTTATCCAATAAATGGATAAATGATTGCAATCAAGACCTCCAATGAATTCCTAAGAGCACAATAGCCACATTTCAGAATTTTTAAATAAAGCAGGGAATTAATATGCATTAAATAAAAAGAAAATGTGTTAGTTAGAGGGTACAAATGAGAGCCATGCACTAAGACTTTTGTCCTTTATCAACACCTCTACTGACTACTGGAAGCATGCAGTAAAGAAAGAAAAGTGTCAGGTGCCGGGCGGGGGATCATCTTGTGTTGCCCAGTGCTAAAGCAATTTTGATATAACATGATAAATAAACAAAGACACAAGCAAGCAAATACCAAAGATGGAGCATATGGAGTTTATTTTTCTAGAATGTTCCTAATGCCAGCCATGGTGTCGATTCTGAGCATGACAAACGCACAACACCCATCATTTTGAAAAGACCTTTATATATTTAAAATTAATATACTCTTTGTTAATTTATTTACCCATGCTCCCTTGCGTGCGGCTTCCCTGCTGGGCTGTAGGGGGCGGGACCAACCAGGCACACACTCACCTGTCTTGGAGAGGTGTCCGGCGCTTCTGCTGCTGCAGGAGCTGTCTCCACGCATCAGCACGGACACCCCGCTGAAGCTGCTGGCCTTGGTCATGGCAGGCTTGAGGTTGCGGTTGGAGCTGTCGGAGTCCGTGCTGCTCCAGGGGCGGGGCTCCCAGCACCTCGGCTCGTTCTCCAAGCTGCTCTGGCGGCTGTTACCCGACCGGGCGTCTTTCGACCTGAGACACAGGTGTGTCAATGAGAGAATGTGTCAGCTACACACACACACACACACACACACAGAGACCAAGAGGAGGAACAGGTGGGGGCATTTCTGGACAGCGCACCTAAAGATCTGCCTCCTTTGCTGTGTGCTGTCACAGGCATCATCTTCCTGGATCCTAGAGAAACAGAAGAGAGGACTTAATTTCCCCAGAGCCTTTGACTTATTACACTGCTTAGCCATCCCTGCTGCCCACGGAGCGCTGGGCTGAGAGACGCTCATGTCATCTCTCAGATTTGGGATTCAGATGCTGCTTCTTTATTCCCTTTTATTATTAGCATTAAGAACTTTAACTTTTTTTTTCTAATACCTCTCACTCACCTTTTATCAAGTTGGAAAGTATCCAAGCCCTACAACAAAAATCCAGTGTGAGTTATTACATTTTGCCACAGGAAATAAAACAGAGTTTTATGCAGTTTGTCGATAATTTATGCTACAGACATTCTTACATTCTTACAGACTGGAGCTAAGAGAGCTATAAATCTCACATCAGCGAATATTCTCTCCCTCGCCCTCTGGTACTCCTCCTCGCGCTCTTCGATAGATTTACTCCTCCTGTCCTCCTTCAACCTCATTCGCATCTGAAACACAAACCCCTGCTTAGAGAACATGAATTACAAGCTGCCAATCCTGCACAATCACGCACACACACAAATAAAAGAATGTGTACCATGTATACATGTTTTATATGTAGTTTCTTATTACAAGCACTGATCTATTTGATGCTTGGTTGCATCGTTAGTAGATTATTTATGCACACGACATACCATACTGTCATCTTTGTCCATACTGGAGTTGTCCCTTTTTAATATGTACCGTTTCTGGAAATCGTCGGTCTTGTCATCTTTGATGTGTTCAGAGAACTTCTGATCTGGTCTACGTGCCGAAACCCACAGGGCGAAAAAGTGTCAAACACGGGTTGTTAATAAGATGTCTTCCGAGAAACCAAAAGATGTTTACACCATCCACTTCACCCGCCACACGAACACAGTTCCTCGGTACCCGCAATATTAAAATCTCATATAATTAAGTTTCTTCCCCACTGAAACCCATTTTGAAAGGGACACAAGGCGAAATCCATTTTGCTTCGGAAGATTCTGCCAACATTCATTTCTGCAGCCTAAGCCGTTTGAATCAGAGCTGGAGTGAGACTGCAGCGGAGCTGCTGTGGGTGAGGAGTGTGTACGTCTGCTCACATTCTTGTATTGCTAGTTTTGTTGATTATCACACATTTGCCACTTTGGTCGACGTTGTGGTCCAAGCCAAAGTAGGCAGCTACACGGTGTAGCAGCATTCTGTGGTACGAGGTCATGGGGGGGAATTTTCTCCGCTGACTTCTGGAACAAAGGAAACAGACCAGCAGCAAGTCAGTAACCCAGGAAGGCTCACCGGCGCTGTAATCATCGTTCTGAGCGATGTCCAATTTAGCCTGAAGTTACATTTCTTGGATGCAAACAAAAATGAGGAAGCGATCATGTGAAAACATACATCATACATACATACATCACACATACATACATCATACATACATACATCACACATACATCATACATACATACATCATACATACATCATACATACATAACTCACTCATTGTTACTGATAAAGTCCAGAATGTCCTGCTCCAGCTTCAGAAGCATCAGTCTGTCCCTAGATCAGCAGAAAGGCAACAAGGTCATTTAGTCTTGAGTGGATGTTAGAAGAGAACGTACATTATCTCTCATATTAGAGAATTCACAGAAGACCTTAATGCGAATTCCCTTTCAGTCTTAAAATACACAGACGCATGAGATCTGGTACTAAATAAATGTCTACAAACCTGGGGTTATTTTTCAGTGTGTTTACCAAGAACTCGTGAAGATCAATGCCAGTGGAGTCTGTATATTCTTGACTGGAATCTTGAGAGAGAGAAAGTGTTAAATTTCTCCACATAAATATCACATCGTATATTGTTTGTCCAAATACTTTTTTTTTTTTATTATAAAAAAGACGCCATTCCACCACCGCTGACATGACACTGGTCAGCGAGCACGCGCACACACACACACACACACACACACACACACACACACACACACACACACACACACACACACACACACACACACCTCTGGACAGCATCTTGCGGGACATTTTCTCCAGTTTGTCTGGGCTTTTGTCCTTCTCGTCTGCGTTCTTGCTGACTGGAGTGTCCTCTTTGTCAAACGACTGGGAGAGCTTGATCTGAATTTCATCCTGTAGAACGACGAAATTAACAAAAAGAAATTTGTCCCCAGGTCTTTGTCCCCCCTTTTAGCTGTGACTGACCCACACAAACAGCACGATTGGGTAAATCTGTAATAAATGCAGTTTTTTTTTATGTCTATTATTTGGTTTCTCTTAACGATTTCTGCTGTTGCGCTGTGCACTGCTGCGTGACATCATCTGAAAAGCTCATTTAAAAAATGTAAAAAAAAAAAAGATGTCAGCATTTGTGTAAAGGGGCATCTTTAAGCGCTGGCCTTAAACTATGGTCGAAAGTGCTGCGTCACATTCTGATCCTTCAGTCCAGCGTCTGCAGTAACAGATTCTATTTTATGCTGTGGGCTTTGAGGACCCCCGCCAGGCACAGTGGGGCTGAGCCGGAGACCCTGAGGGGGCCTTTCGTTCAGGCCTTTTGTCTTTTCCTCCAGGCTCAAGCGCGTCCTTGTGCCGTCACCCCCACCCGAGCGCCGGAGACCCGGCAGCCGCGCTCCCCGCCCTCCTTCTCTTTGATTAGCGGCGGCACAGAAGAAAGGAGCCCATTTTGGTTTTCAAAACCGGCACAAAAGTAAAACAAAGTGGATGGTGTGCGCGGCGTGGCGCAGAGAGAGAGCGGCGTTTTCAAAGGAGCCCCCACCTCCCGCAGGGTGGAGGAGCTGTGACGTTCACATCCAGGAAAGGCAGGTCTGCGTTTTGCAAGGAAAACCAGCAGGCAAGACCTGCAGCCAGCTAATATGACTCTAAGGGGGCGTTCTCACTTTTTAATAACAACGCACATTTGAACAGGTTGCGCTTTAATTTATTTTCTGCAGCCGTTTTAAATATCTTAAAATCCGTCTCTGAAGGGTCAGATGTGTTGAGTCTGGCTGTGTCATGATTGAAGTGCATGTCAGATTATTTGCATTAATTGAATTATTACATTATCTCAAGATTCCAAACATACGAATGAAACTAAAAAATTAGAAAGTCTTAAATTAAATGTACTTCAACAGCTGTAAACAAATAATCCTGCAGGATGGTTAAAAGGCACTTCCAGACAGTTCCATGCAGGCAGTGAGAAGACGTCAGGTTCCAAGTGCCTGATTATTTCTTCACCAAGCTCTGGTGAGTCTCCAACGGGTCGTGTCGAGACAAATTCCTGGCGCACAAGATTTACGTGACAAAAGGGGCTGAGAGTGAGTTCAGCATCACTATGCGATGACAGACGAACCCGCGGGCATTACCCAGTGAGCAGCGTGGAGGCCCTGCGAGAGGTTTACCTGGTGTTCTGGAGGCAGATCAGAGGTATTTGGGGGAGAGGAGGGTTCTTCACAAATGGCCAGGCTCCGAACTAACTTTAACTTTGCGTTAGACTGGGGGAGAGTAGTAAGGGTTAAAGACAGGTCAGGATGTACACAGAAACCAACGCAAGTTGAGTTTCATTTCCACAATTAGACGTGCATGGACCTGGGGGCTAATACATTAGGGAAAATGAAAATGAGTGACCCATGCAAGGAGTAAACACACACAGGAGTGAAATGATGAGTGATTTTTCAAAGCTTAAGGATGGGTAAGAACCAGGCCCGTCCAGTACAACACCACGCCAGGCCCGTCCAGTACAACACCACGCAGTTCAGTTAGAGGACACAAATGCGGCTACTGAGCCTTTCAAAATCATGCAGATATTTAAATGCATGTATCATCTACAGGATGCTCAAACTCCCCATCACACATAAGCACGTCTTTCACAAGCACGGGGGACATGCTGATTGTTTTATGGTACGCGGCACGCAAATGGAATAATGAAACTGGCCGGCAGAGTTGACCAAGCAAACACATGTAGGACATAATGCCTCTCGCCACGGTACCTTGGGTCTCCGTGCACTTGGTCCAGGTGTTTGCCGCTGTACAGTAGTCAATGGGACAACATGAAGCACATGGATTATACCACTGAACCATCGGTCAGTCAGGAGAACAGAGTACTGAACACAGCTCTGAATGAGATGCTACACAGAAATGTACAGAGGGCACATAACATCCTGCCTTAAACCGTTCATCATAAAAATATAGATGCATCATCTACATTTCTAGAAATAATGGATGGTTTCAAGGGGATTCATGCATGTACCCAATCTTGATTTTCTTTCAATAAAATTAAAAGCAAACCAGATGTCTTTTCCTTCTTTTAAGTAAACACAAACATGTACCATGTTTAACCCAAAATGACAGTGTCATAAATTGCGTTAACGTCCCAAATCCTTCGACCTAAAAACCTCAGAATGCGAGTAAAATAATCTGTACCCATCTTTACCTAAAGCAGTCTGCCACCTCACCGTTTCTGACAAGTGAGAAAAATTAAGAGTGGAGACAACAGACTTCAGAATCTAAATTGCGCCTTCACCAGGTTTAAAAGCAAACATCTGTGTTCCTGACACCCATCCTCCTGCTTCCTGCTAGATCACCACCTGCTCGTGAACGAACGAACAGTATCTAAAAACTGGATGAGGATTTTCTTTCTTTTTTGAAGAGTGTGAAATATGAAGAGTGTGAAGAGAAAAACAGCCCCGCCGGACTGAACAGCACTTTGGGGCATGTCCTCCTAGAAAGAAATGTCATTATTCGCTCAGCTGTGTGAAGTGTGGATGTGCCTTATGGATGTGCCTTATGGATGCTTAAAGTCAACGTGCTGAAAACACCCGCCTGGGAAAAAGAGTCGCTTTGCAACTGAGCCGCGTTGGACACCCGAAAATGGGGCAGGAGTTGTGTGCGAATTGCCAGTATTGTCCCAGGTGGAGACAGAAAACGTAAGAACAGGAGACGGAACGTGGCGAGCGCCGGGACGAACGGCGGGATGAGCGCTGGGACGCCATCACTCCCCATCCATCTCCTCCTTGGTTCTCCGTCTCCACCGGAGAGTCCCCCTGGCTCACGCCGACACCAGCGGACCGTGGGTAATGAGCAGCTCGTAGCGGCCCTACAAAATTATGATGGATGCTTATTCACCCTTAATTGGGTGTTGAGCATCTCAGAGTCCCTGAGCGGCAGGGACTGGCACGGAAGCGATGATGGCAGCGCTGGGCGCAAGCAGAGCGGCGGGACGCGTGTCGCGTGCAGATCCTTCAGGACCCGGAGAGGGAAACAGAACGGGGGAAATGTGTGTACACGGCAGAAATAAAAGGGAAAAGCAGGTAGCACCACGCCGTGTGCAGTGAGGCGTCTAGGATCTGCGAAAAGCCAGTTGGGGGGGGGGTTTGGGCGCCAGATGGCCATAATGCCACTTGCTGCGCTTCCCTTCCACACCCCCAAGGCCGACGCAGAGGAAGTCGCAGGATAAGCTCGGATTGCCAGCCACACGGCTGGTCACACAGCCCTCCGCCATCGCTGCCTGCTGCAAGCAGCTCCTCGAGGGGCAGGAGGAAAGGGGGCAATTTGTGGAATGAAACGAGGGGAGAGAGAGTGGGAGGCGTGATGTGGGCCGTACGGTGCCGCGTCAGAGAGAAATGCTGCTCACTTAGGCATCTGACAAAAGATAATGATATAAAAATAAAATAAATAAAGACGTACTACTTTAACCTTCAACAACGTAACCTTCACACACTGGAGTAGGTTGTATCCATTTCGGCTGGTTCTCATAACACAATTACCTGACAATTGATTGGTTGTGCTTGGCTGGCAATTCATCCCCCCCCCCCCTCCCCCCCACACCCCCCCACACCCCCCTGTGCGCCTGGGCTGTATCAGAACAATCGTTTCACCGATTTGTTTTTCTGACCTCTCTCCTTCAGAAGATTCACTCGATACAAACCTCTAGGCACAATCTTTTGTTTTTTTCCACCCTTTTTGTGAAGAATAGAGATAATTATGATGATCAATACCTTATCGATCACTAGCAAGCACACAAAAGAATGTGTTTTGTACTACAAAATCTAAACATAGAACGGAGGCCATTACTCAACATTAAATACTTGTGTAATAATCAGAGAATACCACTCCAAACTGGTGCATATCTACCCCTCTCTGATTTGGTTTATACTATAACTGTCTACTGTTTTTTATTAATGCGTTTAATGAGATTTTTATTAATGCATATACTCAATCATTGAAATTGTCTATACTTCACAGCAGCAGGAATGAAAGGTTATATACTGTCCAACACTGGTGTATACATATAAAGGATAGAGCAATAAGTGACCAGCCAAGTTCATCTGACTGCTTGAAAGCCAATACCACTGGTCACACAAAAGATCTTCAGTCTACCACCACTAACCAAATTTTGATGTAGCCATTAAGTGGTCACTATGTGTAAACGGCAGTCACAGGTAGGAATGCTGCATCTACAGGCTTTCACAAGGATTCATTCTGTCCATTGGCAGAAAGTCGGAAGAGCTCCGCCCACTTGTTCTAGATCCGCCCACTTATTCTAGCTCCGCCCACCCTCCCGTTTTACCTGCAGGTCACTCTTGGCGTCGCAGCAGTTCTCGTCCCCGTCCGGCTCGATCTGCTCCCGGGTCTCGGTGAGACTGTCGCCCCCCGGTGGTGAGCGTGTTTCCTCCAGACCTCTCATGGTTTCACTCGTGTCCTTTAGGGCGACCGTCTCAGACATCCTCATTAGAGAAGGCTACTTGGAGCGTCTACCAGGAGCTTGGGACCTGGGGGGTGGGTGACGGAGAGGCGTTGGATTTACTCAAGATAGTCGGGCTAAAGTCCTCGATGCTGGGAACATGCAGATAGGAGAATGCAAATAAATGTTTTGCAATCAAATGCTCGTTTATTAATAATTCATAATATTCATAATTTTAGATATCGGACTGGTGGTGATCTCTAAATTTGTGAAATCTTTAAAGAACAAAGAACTAGAAAGCATAAACTCTGAGACTACCTTTGAACGTAGGTGTAGGTTATCCCTGACTTACATTCATCAATTCCCCTATAAACCCACCCACTTAGCTTCAGGCTAGGGGGGAAAAAAAAGGCTAATTAGCATTCTGTCAATCTAAGAGTTCCATTAACACGTTAGGACTGTGTGAGATTTTCAGCCATGTGACACTCCAAATCCCACTGAGCGCCTTGGAGTGTGGACAGACCATCCAGATGGTCCAGGAAGCTATGAACGCGTACTGAATGTTAACTTTAAGATGCTTCTTTCAGCTTTCAAAATAAAAAAACAAACAAACCAAAAAGCCCTCTTCTTCTATCGTGAGTGCGCCACCTATGTGTTCTAAGCTTAGGTGGCCTGTGCTTGCTGTCGACAAGGTGGTCGTTTGTGATGACGACGACAAGGTCGCCCCTTGGCCCCGCCCCTTGGCCCCGCCCCTTACCCAGTGTTGTGCTGCGTGCTGGGCCGGTGCTGGCGCCCCCTGGTGAGAAGGCTGAACCCCGCGTCCCTGTCAGTGGCGCTGTGGAGCAGGTCGTCGCTTGTGTTGAGCGTGCTGGAAGCCCTGAGGAAGAGGCCCATGTCCCCGTCACCAGCACTCGCTCCACATCAGAAGAGTGCTGGCAGCTGACGAGGCACCCATGGCCTTCAGGAACCTGAGGAACCAGGAGGACACGCCCGGTCAGAGGCTCTAATGGGTAGGAGCCGCCGGACCGCGCACTTGCCGGGAGCGGTCCCGGAAGAGCTCATTTGGGTTGCTTTGCTGACCAGCGGAAAGCCGATCCCCCAGCAACGCAACCGAGCTTTTAGTTAACGAGGGGCTCGTTACTCGTGCCGAGTGGCATCTTAGCAGTGCAAATTCTCAGGGCGAGGCGGCGGGTGGAGCAAGCTTTGACGGTGCCTCACGGAGCACGCAACCTCTCCAATTACTGAGCCTGCGAGGAGCCGCCTCCGTGAGCACAGCCATCTGGGGAGGCAAACGTGGAGAGGGGTGGCGACCGGCCCACGGACGTGAGGCCAGCAGAGAGAGACAGCAGGAGAACTTCCACAGGGCTGCGTCCCCAAGCACTCTCCCCTCCCCGAGTGAACTGCCATGGCTGGACATTCAGCTACAAGATAAATATCTGTAACTTCCATTCCGTGTGTGGCGGAGAGGCGGCCTGACGGGTCGATAAAGCAACAAATAGCAGACGGATCGGTGGAGGCGACAACACGCTGTCGAATTTCAAAACAAGGTGGTCCGATACGCCCCTGCCATCAGTCCGATTCTCTCTCTCTTTCTTTTTTCCTTTTTTATCTGTTAAGGCCAGAGATCAAAGGGACGTGTTTAGAATTGGAGGACACAACGTAGCTACGCAAAAACACTTGGAGGTGGCGTTGCGACGCCGATGTAGCGCATTTATCACGCTAATGTAGCCGCGCAGGCCGCCGGCGCATAATTTAAGGGGCTGATGGCCCTGGCTGATTTGGATTCATGAGATCTGAGACTCAAGGGTGGGTGCATGGTGGGGGTGGGCTGTCACTGGAAGGGACGGGGGTGGAGGAGCCCGCTGCTCCACCCGCGTGCACAGACGAAGGCTGTTCACAGCTGTCCTTCCGAGGACCGTGTCCTGGACGAGAGAGGTGAGACGTGCACAGAGTTGTGGCGTCCTAGACCCTCCGATCCCCTTCTAATGACCTCCACAAACTCCGGCAAAGCAGCATGCTGGAGGGGAGGGAACGGCACTCGAAGGACATCAGGACACAGCCGCACACGAGGGACACGTCCTCGTCCTGGCGTCTCTGAAGGTGGTCGACGCTTGTTTGACACCCGCAGGGACGGTGCGAGCGCGAAACTGGGAAGGAAGCCGCTGCAAAGGGGGGGGTTCACGGACTGACGCAAAGCCATGAGCCCCGGCAGGAGAGGCCTGGCACCTCTGTGCTGGGTCTGAGCACACGCATTGTTATGTTAATAAAGTAAACATAATCTGCAGGAGCCTCATAGCGGCGTGGTGAGAGCGCGGGACGAGTGTAAGCAGAGAGGAGCGCGCTGTACGGGGCTGTAGGTGTGGCACGACACGAACACACGCCCGAACACTGCCGTCCTCCACGCACCTGCTAACGAGCTTACTGGGGCCGAGCAGAAGCGCTCCCTGCCCGGAAAATAAAAGAAACGGTTATAAACTCGGGAGAACTAATTCATTAAATATAAGGTTTAATATATACGTTTTAGGCGTTGCCGGTGTGGGCGTGCGGGCGGCTTTACGGGCCTCGCGTCTCTCTCCAGGAACAGGAGGCGTTGTGTGTGCGGCTGGCGGCTGCGAAGTCGCTCCCACATTTCCAGCTAATTGGCTGGTGCGCGGCAGCCAGACACGCGGCGGCGTTTGAGACTCGTGGCGGCGTTTGAGACTCGTGGCCTTTTAATGCCTCACAGCTAATAGCCCTGAGATCTGCTGACAAGAGAAAAGGAGAAAAACGAATACAAAGAAAGAAGAAAAAATGGAGCAGGCAGTTCTGAGTGTTTGAGAGTAGCGTAATCAGTGTGAACTCCTGCCTTGTGACTGAATGCAAGATGGTTTACGAGCACGAGTGTGTGTGTGTGTAAAGGAAAAAAACTGCATGCCTGGATTTGCATGCTGAAGAATCCTTTAACAGCATGGAATGAATCTTTGGAGATACAAATCAGATACCTACATCAACACAGGACACACACACACACACACACACACACACACACACACACACACACACACACCTCACAGGCATTTATTAATAACAGGAGACTAGCGTCAGGGCGAGTACTGCGACACTAACTGCTCTCATTATGTTCTTTAATACTGCCCAGAATTTATGCACCCACTTAAAACTGAAATGGGAGGTAAATGATATTTAGACACCAGGATCTTGTACCTTAATAAAAAAAAATAAACAAGTGAAAAAAAAAAACCCACAAAAACTAAAAGCAAACAAAAAACGCTCAATACGTTGTGCACATCACAACTTCCATCATCAGTCCCGTATGCATCTCCACACAGGCCAGTATGGTAATTTTCATCTGAAATCACAAAAGCAATGGCTGAATGCAACATCAGTGTGAGATCTGCTGAGCCTTTTGACACTTCTCTCTCACACACACACACACACGGGCTGTGTCCTTATTAATATAATCCCTATCAGCCCTGCTGGACTATTATTATTTCACAGCCAATTATATTGCAATGATTGGCAGGAGCTGCTATTGGACCAGAATACCAATTGTAGTCGCATGTCTGAAACCTTTACTACAGGCAGGAGAAAAAGCACAGTAACAACGACGAATGAGAAAACAATAAAACACACAGCGAGAAATTAAACTTCAGTGTGGAACTCATTTTGATCACTGCTCTGTTCTGTACATTTCAAAAAATCACCTCACTAGGTGAGCTGGAGCACTAAAAGAAAAAATATATTATAAACATGACAAGATAATCTTATACTATTCTATCAGATTGAGTTCAGGTCAATTGTACGATTTTGGGGATTTAATTACTTACTAACAAAAATCAGGGCTCTTTCTCCAAGCCTGAGAGGAGAGATGGATATTAGGTCACCACCACTACAGTGGGGGTGAGAGGGAGAGAGAGGAACTCGTTACTTGGATGTCGTTCTGAAGATGCCTCTCCCTGCTGCCGTCTGTGAGCAAACGCTACCATCTGTCTCCTGATCTACCATCAGCAGGAAGACCAACACTGCACACAAACTCATATGCCATGATGTTTAGGATGTTGAGGTGGGCTTTTCATCACCTATTCTTGTCCTTTATTGGAAAGGAAATATATTTTCCTAATTTCATTGCCTATCCTTTAAGAGATCAAATCACTCCCGGTTACATGCCAGTACTACATCTTAAGGGCTTAGCTAACGGCCCTATTTAACAAAACTGAACTGCATACAAACAGAAGGGAAATGTTAGAAATTGCACTCTATGATCTAGAAAATCCATGACAATTAGCGTTCAAGTCACCTGCTAATGGTTCCCAAACACAGACTGCAAGAGAAACGTCATCACAGCAATAACCAACTAGCCAGATGACAAGTAAACACCCAATTTAAGACATTAAGGAGCAGATGCTTCAAAGCTTTGCATCCAACCACACAAAGAGCGCCATTTGTTTTTTGAACAATGCATCAAATATACATGTTGTTTTTTTTTAGTGACAAATTACAAAGCAAAAACAAGCATGAGCATAATAATCGTCTGCTGTGACTTGAGAAAGAAATTCCAACGAGCCGCTCGGAGCGATCCTGACCTCGCCCCCCGAAAATGGAAATGTTGCCCACACCCCGTTACCCCCCACTGCCCTACAGAGCAGTCACGCCAGGAAAGAGCCAGATCAGCAGACCCAGCTCAGCAGACCCAGCTCAGCAGACCCAGCTCAGCAGACCCAGGCTACTTTAAATCAACGATTCTTGCTAGACCAGAGTGAAGCGCGGCTGCCCGTGTGCCCCCCCGCCCCCCCCCGTCCGAGCGTGGCTACGGACCCCGTGACTAGCGGCACCGCTCGGGTAAGGCGCGCGGGAGCCGTTCAGAGAACATCAAAGACCTCGGCTGGGGAGAGAGACGCTGACCCTCGTACGCTCCTCTATGAGCGCACAAACGCTGCGAGAATGTAAACGCTTCAGGAGAAAAGACAACAGAAGACAAAAGTCCAGAAAAGCAAAATAAATAAAGAAGCTCACACGAAAACCTGCAGCCCTTCACGAATTCAAAAGGGTTCAGACTTTTATAAATAACTCTTCCAAGAAACAAACCAACAAAAATAAAATAAACAAACAAACAAACATCGTTACCAAACTATAGCCTGCATCGCGCGTTAGAACTACACGCTACAACTGAAGAAAAACGAAGGAAAAACGAAGGAAAAACTAAGCTTGTGGCGGTGAAAAGGCTCACTGTCAACACTCGACATTAACTTCATCCAGCCTACCTGCAGCTCCTCGCCATCTGCACACTCACCTGACACATCGTGGCCTCCATTATTTCCATTGGTCAGAGGTTTAGTTTCCATAGTACCAGAGGCTGCATTGGCTGTGGCAGTTGCTGCGTGGAGCAAGCTCCCAAAAGCAGCCCCCCTTCTCCCACTCTCTCTTCCCCTCACTGGCTCGGTCTCTCTGCAGCGCTAGCTCCGTCTGTGCCTAAGTGCCAGAGCCCATGGTTGAGACTCTCGCCCCGGAGCCTCGGAGACAGCGGCAAATCAACGGCTGGGCTGCGTGATGTCAGTAGCGTGCTCAGCCAATCAGAGCGCGCTGCTCGCCTCGCGTCGCGTCACTGGCTAAATTGAGCTCTTCATTAGCGAAGCAGCCACAGCCAGGGGCGTCGGGAGGAGCGGTGGGTGGTTTATCTTCCCGCCCCCTCAAAAGCGCCGGCACCATCGCATGCCGTGCTAGCGAGAGCGCGAGAGCCTCGGGAGGGAATGGGCACCTTCGTGCAGGCTGGGTCACACGGGTGGGTCACACGGCATCACACAGCATCCTCACACAGGGGTCGGGGGGGGCGGTGGGGAGGGTGATAACTCGCGTGAATCAATTTCTCTGAGGACCAGGAGGGGGGGAACGCTGCACTCTGAGCTTTGGTTGAGAGTCAGATGAAACGATTAATTCTGAAAAATGTTTCTAATTTGAACCCTTGCCGCCCAATGCGCCTCGTGTCAAATTCTCTCGGCTGCCGGACAGGGCCAGAGTCACTCACAGTACAATACAAATGCACCGATTTCAATAGAAAACATTAACGAGAACTTTCTCAGCCAGCGTGAGGATGGCAGGAGAATTACTGCACACACGGTTTGGGAAAAGGACGGAGACCATCAACAGCGCAGGGATCTGGCAACCCAGACCATCAACAGCGCAGGGATCTGGCAACCCAGACCATCAACAGGGAGAGTCCTACTGCTCTGCCATCCCCCCGGCTGCACCTCGGTCCCTGATCCCGCAGGATCCGTGCGGATTCACTCCTCCGTGAAGTGGGAGTCACCCCCCCCACCCCGCCCCCCCGAGCGTGAGGAGCTTTCCGCAGGGGGTCGGGAGAGCAGGCACGTCAGCTATTCTTAAGACAATTACGGGAGCAGCGTCTGTGAACAAACGCTCCCGTGGCTCCACTGATGACACGTGGACGCAATAAAGTGCTTTGGTGCCCTGACACGGAGGCCCTGGGAGGCAGCGGCGCGTTCATTAAATCTGTTTGCGTTACTCAGCCGGGACGGCAGAAATCAAGGATGCATGCAGACTTCACCCAGCGGTAACAAAGCCACGGATATCGTGGTAATAAGACGAGAAAGCTATGAAGCTCAGCTGGAGTAAGGCACTGCTATACACACACACACACACACACACACACGCACACACACACACACACACATGCACACACACACACGCACACACACACACCTGAGAAGGCTAGTCACAGATTTGCTCCTAGCCGCCCAGTCGCTCACACACACACACACACACACACACACACACACACACACACACACACACACACACACACCCCCTAGTCACAGATTTGCTCCCAGCCGCCCAGTCGCTCACACACACACACACACACACACACACACACACACACACCCGCCCAGCCGCTCACACAGCCAGGCTCCTGGCGCTGTAGCTCACCCCTCTGGCCTTGCTGGGCCCCGCGGTGGGAAGGTGGGGAGGGTGGGTGGTGTGGCGGCGGGCGGAGGTGTCAACAGCAGCGGGGAAGGTGCCTCCACACCGCAGCATGACCTTGCTGGAGCTCACTGGGTCGCCGCGTGCGATCGCAGCTACGTTACGTCATTTGCAAGAGACTTGAGATGAAAGGAAACGTCTTACAATTTGATGAAATACAATTTGCCCAGAAAAATAAAGACACCAAACACCAAAGTGATCACACAGCTGATGAAACGGCACGCGGCTAAGATTATAACCATACAGAACGCGCGCCGACAAGCAGAGCAGATCACTACAGCAAAGCTGTGACATTACAGTCAGCAGTTCAGTCTCCCCCACACCGCTCACCTGGACAGGTACGGGGCTCTGAGCTCACTGATGGAGAAGGCTCCCGGCAACAGTCCGCTCACCTGGACAGGTACGGGGCTCTGAGCTCACTGATGGAGAAGGCTCCCGGCAACAGTCCGCTCACCTGGACAGGTACGGGGCTCTGAGCTCACTGATGGAGAAGGCTCCCGGCAGTCCGCTCGACAGCCAGAAAGATGAACACAAACTCGGAGATGAACTGAACTTCTCCCTAATTTCCCTCGCCTGCTTCCCAGAAGAAAACGATCCTCTTAGCTATTCAATTAGAAAGAACATATGTCAACACTGGCCCTGCATGTACTAAATTACAACACTGTACTGATCATAAATCAGAGGCGAATAAATAACTACAGATGCCCCAGTTCCAGAGGCCAGTGGATTGTGCATCCCTGCGTCAAAATAATAGATGGTGAGACACTCCATTGTGTACGAGATGGCCGTTAATCAAGAAGGTGAAAGACAGCTTGGGAAAGCTACACAACAGCTTAGTCCTGTCAGCTACTCTTTGAACATAGTGTAATGGATCATAGAATATATTACTTCATGGAGTTATCCAAAGCATGAGGGCAGGTGAGCGAGACCCAAAGGGAATCCACAGTAGGAAACACAGGCGGTAAGAACTGCAATAGCATATTTATTAATGAACGGCAGCAGAATAGTTGTCGTCTTCATTATGATTATCCAAATCATCAACAGTAGTAATGGTAGTAATTGGTCCTTTGGTGCTTATTGACGTACCCCAAGGGAATCCATATTAGCCCGGCTACATTAGCAATGCCTAGCAGGACACCAGATGCATTTAGGCCTTCTTAACTAAGGAGAGCTTGAACCAGAAAAGGTCGTAGTGCACAGGCCCAGCGCAGGAGCCACGTGGAGCGTAAGCCCAGCGCAGGAGCCACGTGGAGCGTAAGCCCAGCGCAGGAGCCACGTGGAGCGTAAGCCCAGCGCAGGAGCCACGTGGAGCGTAAGCCCAGCATGGCAGCAGTCACGTGGAGCGTAAGCCCATGGCAGCAGTCACGTGGAGTGTAAGCACATGGCAGCAGTCCTGCCTCTGAGCTCACGTCCACGGCGTGACACCAAAGCTTCATCTGGACACACTACAGATAATGGGATTAAGACTGACGCAGTGTAAAACGATAGAACTGTAACGTGATGGAGGAACTTATCACATGGTTACGCCTGCACATGCCCACATTAATATTTGAATGGCCAAGATGTTTGACATTTTGACGAGACTCACCTTGCTGTCACACATGTGTTTAGCCTGTACATACAAACTTAAGCAGAAGACACAGTGATGAAGCCTCTCCGTCATCACTGCCCCTGTAAACCATGTGCTGCACACCTGATCTTGAAGGGTTGCTTTATAGTCACTGTGAAACTGAACTATAGGATCATAGTACAAATGATCTGCTGTACCTGCTGTTTGATCTTTAGTTTTAGGTTCTAAGCCATAACCACAAACAAAAATACACTTTGACATTTTCCTGGATGGCAATACTCGTGGTGCTGCATAAGAAAATATACCCAAGCACCAATTAAAATGGCCTTATTTTGAAATAACTGTTTTTCAACTTTATTTTTATATTTTAGAACAACCCAAAAACCTCCAGATTCAAACTGGAGAAAATTTGTTTAACCAAAAACAAATTTGGCTAAGTTTGCATCACATGCAACTTCAAAAAGGTCCCCCGATCAGAGATCATCTTGTTTACCCTTTTTCAAAAATATACTAACCCACCTCTATCAAAGCACACAGCTGGAGGGCAACCAAATTCGACTATATACTTCTGTTTACGGTTTTTAAGGCCACCGAGAAATGAACCAGTCTGTGTCTACTTCCAAATGTTTATGCTCACCTGTTTCTATAAGCTTCTCGCGATCTGAACTGCATCAAGTCATTTGAAATGATTCACTTGAATAGACGCTGAGCCGTCATTTGTATCAGCCTGTTCATGCTTGCAATCCAACGTCCAACGCAACCCAACCCAATCCAACGTCCAACCCAACCCACCCCAACCCACCCAGCCATGTGTCCCACGTGGTGTTTGTGGAAGGAACAGCAGCAGTGAGGTTCAAGCGCGTCGACTGCAGCGTTTCTGGTGGAACGGCGTTTGATATGGATACGTCTCTTACGTTAAAGGCCGACCAGTCGTCTTGGTAAAACATCACCAATGCACAAGTGTGCAGCATGAGGAAAACAATAAAGCGTAGACCCAGCCTCAGGAACGAGTCCCAGGAGTCTAAAATCCTCTGCGCACACATTGCCCAGGTCTCCCACAACCCTTCTAGTCAAAGTATACTTGATATCTTTGCACGTTATGGACGTTTAACAAAGCTGCAATGCCCCAAACTCAGGCGATACGCACAGTTACATTTCACCTCGGTTCAGATCTTGAGACGGTGCACTAACAAGGTAACCGCAGGCCCTGATCTTACCTTACCTAACGGCTTTCTGAGATAAACACACGCTGAAGCTCCACTGCACTATCCTACAGCTCACGACAGCAGAGAGGCAGCAACGTCAGGGTCTCGGAGATGAAGCCCTTCCCTCGGGAGGGGGGGAGGCTGTGGGCCTTCAGCAAACAAAGAGGGGATTATCACCCTTTTCACCTCAGTCACTGTCAATTTCCAGGTAATAATCCTTTCTTGGTCTTCCACCAGGCCCCTGTAGTTCTGCTAGTAGCTGGTCAAAGCTGGGGGAGACGTACGAGGGCAGAAATTGCAGGAGCAGGTGGAGAGGATTGAGAACAACCTCCTTCTTTTATAAAAATGTCCGTGACCTGTTAACCCACTGCTATAGAAGAGCACACACAGGATTTCAATATTAATCAACTGTAACCACCTTGAGGGTTGGGGGTTAAGGCTGATCCAGAGCATACGCTATTATTATTGTGACGAACGATATGCTTTAACATCCATACTGCAAGTATCGCCATACAGAAAACGTGTAGACTAGACGTTTCCATGAAAGTACATTAAAAAAGAAAGTACAGAAAGATTCAAGCTAGGTAAAAAAAAAACAAAACAAACAAACTGGACCCAGTGGTGGCCGTCACGAATTAAATTTTCAGAACTACAGGTAGCTAATATGCTAGCAAATGATGTGA
This sequence comes from Brachyhypopomus occidentalis, assembly GCA_020368025.1. Lineage (NCBI taxonomy): Eukaryota > Metazoa > Chordata > Actinopteri > Gymnotiformes > Hypopomidae > Brachyhypopomus > Brachyhypopomus occidentalis. The sequence goes on along the minus strand of JAGXOD010000005.1, from coordinate 1,435,190 downwards.
TTATTTTTTACCAGCTATTTGATATTTTCTCCCCCCATTTATTTTGGTAAGTGTTGAATCAATCACACAGTGGTGCAACCAAGTCACGGAAAAAACGCACCATCTGTCTTAGACAGTTCATCTGCTAGAACACCTCACAGAAAGCAAACACTGAGATGTGTAGCATCAAAAACGCTTTCAAGCATCGGGAAATTATGGTTTTAGCCCACCCAGCTCTTAGCACCACCATCCCTACACAGGAGCTATTTTTTTTATATGCACATTAAGGTTTTTGCCTTCTGCTCCAGTGAGGTTGTCAGGGAAGGGGGAAGAGATGTCTCAGCACATGAATGATAAGCGGCACGGTCCTGCACTCGATAGAAGCTTCATCCTGAAAATCATCAGCCACTTTCTCCTCGGAGCTGCAACAAAGGAATCCAAAGTGGCCCTGTCATTCATGTCTCTCCTAGCACTGCAGCCTCATAGCGGAGGGGAGGTGGGGAGGAGGGGAGGAAAATCATCTGTCAAATAATTATAGCTTGTCCTGCGATTTCACAGTACAGTTGTCTTTTTCTTTAGCACTGAGAGGGGGGAGAAAAATCCCTCAGCCAGCATTCATTCAGAAACACCTGGCACAAAGCTTGTGAGACAACACTTCCAAATGGTCGACCGGCTCATTTACATAATAAAGAGAGCGTAATGCCAGCGCTTACTAATTAAGTCTCACAATGCAATTTTTCTTCTTCGAAAAAAGGCAAAAAAAAAATAATAATAATAAAATAAAGGACGTGGGGTGGGTGAGGACGGAGGGGTGGAAGTGACAAATGCATTTATTTACATTTTTCCCTAAGGACGTCCCAATTCCTACACAGACATGGGGGGGAAAAAACCCTAATGAGGTCCCTTGGGGGAGAGGAGCCTTCTTCACTCTGCGGAGAGGAACGTGACGGAGCTCCCGTGGACAGTGTTCCATCCTCATTAGAGCTGGGGAAGGATCCTGTTCCGCCGAGCCAGCTCTGGTTCAGGATGTGTCACCATGCGGCGATGCCGTTACTCTTCATCGTGACACACTCCCGCGGTGGCAAAGGACAGGCAGCAGGGTGCGGAAGGAGGAAAAACGAAATCGCTGGCAACCCGACTGGTTAATGCATGCCTCGCTTCTGCTGCTGAGCCGTCTGAATTTCATTTCGGCACTTCCCGGTTCAGAACGACGCATCAAATTCGGACCAGAACCAGCCCACCAAGCGGCCTAGTCCATCGAATACGCAGCTGCAGCTACCAGAGCTTCGGATCTACGGATCTCAGCACCATATTTGGTGTGTTTGGGTCTGTTTTGAGTGTACGGTCATTACACAGTACAGACTCCAGGTCACACAGTCTTTCATCGTTTCTCTGACGGCGACACCATGTGATTTTGCCCTCAGAGTTCCCGTTTCAGACAGGAATGTGAATTAGATGAGTCAGGTAAGCAAACGGGAGGGGAGTGAGACAACAGGGCATGTGCACCAACACAAGCATATGGATGGGGCTTCTACGCCCCCTGCCACAAAGCTGCGAACTCCCTTATTCCAGCTACGATCTATTACCTAGCAAAAGATCTAAAGAGGTCTGAACAACCTGCTTAATGATGATTACCTTGTTTTTGTTTCGTGAAATCACTGAGCATTAGTAACAGGAGATGCAATTACAGTGAGTGGGAAAAGCCGTCATTAGGTACAAGCCAGTTAATTGTCGGAATCAACTGTGAGCCACTTCGACGAGAAAAAAAAAAAATGACATGACATTTTGTACATTGTGCAACACTGGAGAGCAAACGTGCAGTGCAGCGAGGAGCCGTACGACACGGGTCCCCCACATTTAACACTGCAGGGACGGGTTTATAGTAGCAACACGTGACCCGGCCTCTCTCACGCACCGAGCGCTCATGACTGAACCCAAACCTGAGTGCGAGGGCAGTCTTGCAGTCTCCATCGAGGCTTCTCAGCGCGTCTCTGACTGTAAAATACAAGCAGCTCGGTATCTCCTCACTTCATAAACAAACATAGTAAACAAGCCATCAGGCCACAGCTCGTCATTAGGAATTCAAGACTGCGTGCTCCATATGTGGAATGACGCGTTAGACCCTAGCACAACACTCCTCTCCATCTTACCATCGTTTTCTCCGTGCTAAAAACAGAGACGGGCGGAGAACAATGAGACAGGACAGGAGAAGCCAGAAGGTTCAAAAAACACCACCCAAGTGATGGACCTTTACTAGCAGGGATATGAAAGGCTCACCATCTCCCCTCAGGAGGAGAAAGGGCAATGGTGTTTGAAGTGCTGTATTGAACCATGCAGGATCACCAGGATTCATTCGCCTCAATATGCAAATCTCTGCAGACACTGCCAATGAAAGTCTGTCGACACAAAGAGTGGTGGTGGGGATCATTACACAAGCTTGAAAGAGAGAAGAGATCTCTCGCAATTAAAAAACAACAACCTTATCTAGATGATTGGCTTAGAGAAGCTCTCGGCCACCTCTGCACAAGCTGCATATGCAAATGATGGGCGGACGTTTTTACAGCGGGGGATGTAGGAAATGGATCAAAGTTTTTGCAAGCGCATATTGTAATTAGGTCAGACTGTGTCCTGGGTGACGACTCCACCTTGATTCACCAGAATCTGGCGGGTCCCAGTTTGGTTGGCAGACCGTGATGGAGCACAAGGGGCTGTGGGTGGAGGTGGGAACAGGGGGCAGTACAGCGTGGAGGAGATGGCGCGGGCGAGGTTCGGAACACGAGCCACGAACTCGGCCTCGTTCACCGGGGGTCTCCGCTTGTCCTCCGAGTTTTGGTGGCGGTTTTGCAGCGCTGGAAAGACTTTTTGCACAAGAGATTTTCATCAAGGAATTTCATCAAACTAAGTTTAGTCCCTGTTGCAAGTCCATGAACTGTGTAAGATTATTTCCTTCACAAACCTCAGAGGCAAAACTGCAATGTTGGGGAAATCAGATTGACGCTATGACCCATTGCAATGACGGATGGCTCTGGATGGCGCGAGCATTCAAAAGACACAGAAGACTGATGGGGGTGAACCTGTAATGGATTTAAACCTGCGGTAGGGTCAAAGCACTGCTGGACAGCTAAAGTCCCCTACTGTGGCAAAGGAACAGCTCGACAAATCTCAGATGTCAGATGTTTCATAGAGATGGGGAAGCAGCTTCCCTAATGGATGACTAGGAAAAAGTTGTAGGGGGCGCTAAAGGACAATCCCTTCACCTCACGCAGATCACTGAGAAATGTGTCTCATCAGAGGCACCTATACAGCTGAGACCAGCCAACAAAAAGGGTTAAAAACCCAAATGGTTTCTGGTCTCTATGGTGGACACCTACGATCACAAGAGAGGGGAACTGTCTGTAAAAGTGGCAAGAGAAAAAAACCCATCTGAGGCATCAGTGAAACAGCAAAGACGCGTCCGTTACCCTCAGCAGGTTGGAAGGCTCCAGCGAGCTGAGAACAGCAGCCTCACAGCTTTGGCTATTGGGGTCATGTGACGTGTTACATCAGAAAAGCCAAAGGCTTCTTCCCACTGCTACGCTCCTCCAGCTACCCCACACTTCCTCAGTGCTCCTCCAGCTACCCCACACTTCCTCAGTGCTCCTCCAGCTACCCCACACTTCCTCAGTGCTCCTCCAGCTACCCCACACTTCCTCAGTGCTCCTCCAGCTACCCCACACTTCCTCAGTGCTCCTCCAGCTACCCCACACTTCCTCAGTGCTGGTCCAGCTACCCCACACTTCCTCAGTGCTGGTCCAGCTACCCCACACTTCCTCAGTGCTCCTCCAGCTACCCCACACTTCCTCAGTGCTCCTCCAGCTACCCCACACTTCCTCAGTGCTGGTCCAGCTACCCCACACTTCCTCAGTGCTGGTCCAGCTACCCCACACTTCCTCAGTGCTGGTCCAGCTACCCCACACTTCCTCAGTGCTCCTCCAGCTACCCCACACTTCCTCAGTGCTCCTCCAGCTACCCCACACTTCCTCAGTGCTCCTCCAGCTACCCCACACTTCCTCAGTGCTCCTCCAGCTACCCCACACTTCCTCAGTGCTCCTCCAGCTACCCCACACTTCCTCAGTGCTCCTCCAGCTACCCCACACTTCCTCAGTGCTCCTCCAGCTACCCCACACTTCCTCAGTGCTCCTCCAGCTACCCCACACTTCCTCAGTGCTCCTCCAGCTACCCCACACTTCCTCAGTGCTCCTCCAGCTACCCCACACTTCCTCAGTGCTCCTCCAGCTACCCCACACTTCCTCAGTTACGCTGCAAGTCCCACGTCCAACGCTCAACGCGCAGGGCTGCAGAATGAGATTACAAATATACCACAGCGTCCAAGTGTTGATACTAACGAGGCGGTTCAAGGCTAAAATTAGCCAATGAAACTGGAAACAGGTGGTGTAGTGTTTTAACAAAAAGGGCTCCTGGGGCTTGTTACTCTCTAGTGAATACTTCCTAGGGGGTGATGTACACCTACATTTGTTCACTCCTCACCAGAGCTCATACATCACTTCACGGCTATTAATATTCCCCCTGACAGATACAGGCCAGAGAAGAGAGAAGACTGCAGAATAATACTGCACAGGAGATCAGTTATAACGCAATTAGATGGCCTGACCAACCTGGCAGAGATAAAAAGGTACAACAGATTTGTTTTTGGGTGGTTTGAGATGGTGTTGCATGTTGGTTAAATAGGTTATTTTTCTTTCTTTTTCATATTTTTCCCCCCCATGAAAGATAATGACATTATCTACTAGAATGATAACATTGCCGAAATCACATAGGCATTTTGGTTCTGCTTCATTTGCAGACTGAAGGACGCCTGCACTGGTGTCAACACTACGGCAGCAGAGTGCCCTGCAAACTGGCATGAAGCCCTCGAGTCGCAATGTATTAACGTATGGTTCCTTAACGCAGCAGGCAAAAGGCAGGAGGGTAGCAGGTTGGCTGCCCAGATCCCGCTGCCATTAAAGAGACTTGACAGCAACGGTGGCTCAGTAGAGTAGAGCCATCAAACAGGCCTAGTCCTGGAGAAGTAAGTAAAACCTGCATTTAAACACGAACTGTGGGAAGGCAACAGACAGCCAGCTAATGGTTGTGTGTGTGTTTAGTATCATAGATGTGAAGCCCGATTCCTACAATGTTGCTCTACATAAACGACCTCAATCAGAGATCTGTGCAGTGTGTGTGTGTGTGTGGAGCTACAGGCAGGAGTGAGTGAGGACATTCACATTTCTAAGAGCTAGTCGTTGCTCAATTACCTATCAGGCTGGCCGAGAGACAGACAGACAGAGACAGACAGACAGACAGTGACTGGCATGTGCGTCTCTGTGAATCGGTGCAGCAGCAGTAGTTACTGGTACACAAAGTGGTTCGTAATGAAGACGGAGGTAAACACCTTCCTGCATGTGAAGAGTGTTCGCTGCTCTCCAATTTATCAATTAGGTCAGAAATTACACAGCTGGATAATTTCCAAGAATGGTTATTTTTCACAAACGCTAGAGGTTTTGTTGAAAGATTAGATTAACATTATAGCCATCTTGTTGGTTTATAATGTAGGATATTCATGACAAGTCTAATGGTGATGAAAATTACTTTATTACTAATCTATTGTGGTCTGCTTTGCCCAGTGTGAAAAGACATTGTATTGCCAATCATGATTCGCTCTTAGCAAGCCAACAGTAATATTCATTATCAAGCCAAGAGTAATATTTATTAGCCAGCCAGCTAAGTAGCATGAAAGAAGTCACATTTTAACATCACGTGTTTCACACATCACATTGTTTAATACTGCAGTCAAGCGCTTTGGGAAAAAATACATTACAATTTGATGTATTTACTATAATCTTGTTTTTCCTCATTTTGCAGCATTACAGTTTTTATATCTCTGGGACTACGTCCACGTGTGAATAAACATGACTATGTTTAATATTTGTTGGGAGCTATGGTTGATCCTAACAACTGCAAAGTGCAACGTGGACGAATACTTTTGCTTTTCATGTAACAGATCAGCAGGCCTATAGTAACGGGGGCATTTTCTCAGTAGTAAGACACAGAACACTCAGATTCTCAGCTTTCCTCTGAGATTTGTAAGTGTTGTAGATGTTGAACTGTTGATACTTGCATGATAAATGTAACGTGATGGATGGCAGTCTGGTGCAACTAAGATTGCCCACACTGCCTTCTGTGAAAGTTCTGTGTTTAACAGCAGTCAACTGCACATTTGCCAGGTATTTCAACCAACCTAAGTTAGACTAATAGTTCATATGAATATTTTAAAGTAACTAAATCTGAGTTATGGTTATGGCATATCCTAATCTCAAGTCTGTAGGTGGTCATTCAAAAGCAAAGCTAACTTTGCATTAATACCGACCTTGAATCAAACTGTATGGGCATTGCAAAGTAAGAATAGATCTAAGGGACAGTAGAAGTAAAAATAGGAGTGTGTGTAACACACATATATTATGTACACACACATGATAACCAATCCTGAAATGGCCGAGCCACTGTCATGACCCCCCACTGATCAATGGCCAGATAAGCTAAACTACATGAATACCTTTCTATACCTTGAATACCTTAATGTTTTTTTGACATTTGATATTAGTAACAAATGCAAAGGGACACTGTAGTTGTAGAGTCATTCATGTTGTTGGTGAAAATAAACGCCAGTTTAGAGCTAGATGAGTAAGTATGGTATATGCTGTCATCAGATCACAGTCTACCATCAGATCTTGGCTAATACACCAATCGCAAGTCTACTATATTATGAAAGGCAGTTCACTAGCAGTAGCTCACAAATTATTACTGTTACTGTAAGTAAGGCCATGCAGTAGAAATCCATCTTCCATGTGTGAAAGAGAAAAACGTGTTACAGTCCAGTTTGAATATCTTAAACCTGACAACAACAGATGGTTAAAATACAGAATATACAGAAGTAGAGAAACATTACAAATGTTAGAATTGTTGTTATTTGCTCGCTTAACACCTGTGTGAAATGTGCATGAATATTTGCCCTGTCCAGCGACCACTAGGGGAAAAAATCGAATTAAATGTCATATTTGGTCCCGTTTAAAAACCCACTGAACGTAGAATGTGGACATTTACTGACTGGACACATGGTGCAGTGACAATAATAAACCACCACGGTGGCTCCCTGCACAAGTCAGTTTGACTTGAAGCATTTTTTGAAGCATCAATATGACGTTTTGCCAGCGCTTAGTTTTTACACGATAAACTCGCCAACGAACTGTCTTCATTCTGAGCGGCGAACTGAAACTTTAACGTCAGTTCACTCGCAAGCTAGCCATCATAGGTGTTTAACTACATCATGCTAATCCCTTAACTGCTAACTAACTAGTTAAACTGTCGACAAACTTGAGAATCAAGCTTTAACAGCAAGCCCTGTTATATACATCGGATACCTTGCCCGCTCAACCATCACAACCATGGGAAATTGCTAATTACATTTCTCAGGACACCCGAAGAAAATAGCTACCAAAACATGTGGCCTGTCGGTTAATCCACACGCACCGGACATTCACAGCTGGCCAGTTATCTTAGCGAAGATTAGCGACGCTAGCTCGTGTGAATAACAGGGTTAGCCACATTAGCTAGCTAGCCCGGCTCCTCTCTGTGCTAGTCAGGCCCCGAACGCCAAACTGACGCTCACAATCCCCTTACGTGACATTAAAAACGAGTAAGTGCTTCTGCTGAGGTGAACCGTTAACGTGACTAGATAAATGACACGAGTCAGGTAGAACACGGGCCTAGATTAAGGCTCGGCGCTGGCTAGCTAGTCGGCTAATGCCCGTTGCACGGGCTAGCCCTTTCGGCTAAGATAGCTAGCAACCGTGAACAAGGCTGCCAGTCGGCTATCCAGTTAGTCAGCTAGCTACTTTAGCCAGGTTAGGAACTAAACTGTCAGCGAGACTCCACACTCGTCAAAAAATACATAAAGGTCATTTTTGTTTATGTTACATTATACCAGTGCATATAAGAGGATCTTCACAATTCTTCACTATTTCTGTGGTAAACCAGTATTGCAGTTCTGTAAGCTTTAGCGAGCTAGCAAGTTTGATGTATTTCAACATTAGAAGTAGCATTAGCAAGTTAGCCCATTTAAATTAGCATTAGCAGTCGCTCGCGACTAGGCTAATAATAATACAGCTTGTACCTGATTTTAGTTCACAGCGTCGAGGAAAAATATTCAGCAACAATAACATAAAAAGGATAGATTCTTACCGGTTTTGTAAAACTGCAGTTACTTTTGTCTTTCGCTTATGCAAACAGGAGTATTTGTTTCGTTTATTTAGCATGAATCGGAAACATGAGGGCTCAGGACAGCCGGGGCGAGCTGCGCGTCCGCGGTCGGGACAGTCGGGCTCGGGAGGGCGGGGCGGCAGGCGCTGACTGACAGTCCATCTGGTCCAATCACAGCGCTCACCTTGTACAATCCAGTAAGGTCCATTTCCATCATGCTCACAGCGTCTTACCTGTATGGGTGGAGTTTAATACCATCGTGCCAGTCGGATGAAGAATAGCCTAAAAATTGAGATTTTATATGCAAAATTCTGGTGTTTATCTGTGTTATCAAAAGTTTGTCGTCTCCTTCACAGTAAACCCAAAGTTGAATCAATTTTATTAGTAAGCTAATTGAAGCAAATATGTTGCATAAATATAGCCAGTGGAGACAAAAGTTAGAAGCTGAATGGAATCCAAATGTCATTCAAATCTATACACATTTTATTTATTTATTTTTGCTCAAAACTGTTTTGTGTAAATATTGTTCAGTACATTTCTTAAGTATAATGGTATTGGTTGTTGTTCTTTTTGTGTCTTGTGATGATTCTCCGACAAAACCAGTAATCATATATTTGATTTTTATGCATCTGTGAAATGCTCTTAGAACACTTTCCTTAGGGGAATTAAATGGAAAAGCAAACACTGCAATTCTTGTCTGAGCTCTGATATACCCTATTAGCGCCATAGCTTGTATACATTATATATAAATCAGGGTATGGTTCCATGTAAATAGTTTTACTTTCATCTTTTTATTTTTCATGTGGCTAAAGCACATTTTTATAACATTGTATAGTGTTTTAATATATTAAATATTTCTAAATATGAAATCATGCCACATAGTCATAGCAGAATTAACTGCAGCTATGTTTAATTTGTCACTCATTTGTGAATATCTTAGAAGGGTATTAGTGTGGAGAGCTTAGCTCCCAAACTTTATCATATTGATTATCTCTATAAACACTCACTGAACCAATAACCCTATTCCAGAGGTGGTCTGGGGGGTTGAGGGAGGATTCCAGAATCAATACCCTGGGACCGAACAGCCACTGCTCTGCTGAGATGGGGTCAGACAGTCAATAGAGAGAGAAGGGAGGGGAGCATCTATGACAAGGAACTTGGTGGCCAAAGACCAAGGGACCATCCCATCAGATCCCACTGCAGATTAAGGAAGACGGAATCTCTACAAAAGCTATTGATTAAAGAAGCCATACGGACACTGTATAAGCTGTGTCTTTTAGTTAACTGCCACATGGCATTCGGCATCTTTTATTTCCCTTCAAAGGTGCATTTCTCCCATTTATTTGTAGAGCTTCCGATCTCCCAGCTTATGAAAAGCACATATCACGCAAATGACCTTGATTTCCAGACAGGCTTTTAAAGTAAAGCAATCATCGGTAACCTGTCTCACCTAGTGTTACCACAATTCCATTAGCCTCTAACAGCTCAAAATGTCCAAGAGCTGTCCATCAGAGCGGAGCACGAACTCCAGGTATGTTGGTTTCCATAAAATAACTCTCTGTGCTGAACCCCCCCCCCCCCCCACCTCCACCCTCTCCCTCTTCATCTTCTCTTTCTCTCTCCCTCCACCCTCATCATCTCCCTCCACCCACTCCATCTCCCTCCATCCTCTCCCTCTTCATCTCCCTATCTCCCTCCACCCTCTCCATTTCCATTTCCCTCAACCATCTGAATCTCACTCTCCCTCCACCCTTTCCCTCCCTCTCCCTCCACCCTCCCCATCTCCCTCTCCCTCCACCCTCTCCCTCCACCCTCTCCATCTCCCTCCACCCAGTCACTTCCCCTCACTCACTGTCTATGTGTGCTGCTTTTGGCTGCCGGTGGTCCACAGTACGTAGGACAAACAAAGCGTTGGTTCAGTAACAGCCAGGCTTTCTTTTCCTCTCGCTCCCATCTCCCTAAATTGATTGATACCTTAGAGAAGTCACCCGCTGACGTGCACGCTCTGTGAAGAGATGGCTGATCCGCCGCCCTGGTAGATTTATATAACGGCTGTGTGGGAGGCCCGTGACGATCGAGAAGAGGGCTGCAGCCCATCCAGTAGATGCAGCTCTGTTCGGAGATGTGTGGGCAAGCCGCTTTTAACAAATGGATACTGGCTCACACTTGGGCTTATGGGGGAGGGGTGAGATGGAATTATGTAAATATCCTTCAGAGTAGTGACACACAGCGGATATGGACGCTCGTTTGAAGTAAAATAGCTATTGATTGTAAATTATGATATTCTTGTGAGGGTCTTTCCTTAGTGATTGTACAGAATTGTATAATGATAAAAAATCATGCACTATTTTAAAGTGATCATCTATATGTAAGGTATTATCTTTTCGGTGTACACCGTAAATCCAGTCGTTCTGACTGTAGGATGCAGTTTTGGTAGTCTTGTCTATTTTGACAGCGTCTCTTATTTTCACACTGGCCGTGAAATAGTGAGAACTGACCACGCTCCTCATGCACGTGACCAGCGGGCCCTGTGACATACGGCATGTTTCAGGCTCGCACGGCCGACGAATGCTGAATCAGCCCCCGTGTACCTACTGCCGCTTGAAAATAGAAATAACCAGCTGGAACACACCTGTAAAAAAAGGAAAAGAAAGAAAGAGAAAGAGCAAGAATGGAAGACAGGAGTGCCGCTTCAGAACAAACGTGGAGTGATGAGTCTGTGTGTGGACTACAGTAAAGGGGGGAGACCCAGCAGATACACACATCATATACATCAGCCTCCCACGTTCACATCAAGTGACGCTGTCAAAACAATGGGTGTTATTTTTATTTATCCCTTTTTTTCATAACGGACGTTGTCACAAAGCAGGCCTACAAAGACCTGGGCCCGTTCCCATAATGAACAAACCAAGACTGATGCTGGCAAGGAGTAAAAACCCTGGAGCAGGCATCCAAGACGAAAAACTCAGAGAAGCCAAGACTCAAAGGGAGAACCAAACTGTCACTAAATCAGTGACCCCCTGTTCTCCATGACAATTTTATTAAGCAAGTTGCTTACTGACATAAACTCTTTGTATTGTTTATCAAACATTGGCAACATTAGGTGTGTTACAATTGAAACGGTCGTATACTTAACAGACAACACGGACCTTATTTTATCTAAAGAAACTGGCAGTGCCTGAATTTAACAAGTGCATATTATACCAGGCCAAGTCAGAACGAATTATAATCCAGGTATTGTTTCGCCATGTGTTGTTATGAGGTCGCCATTGCTTGAACCCAAGACACTCAAGCAGACGTCCCTTTTGCCCAGAACAATACAGCCATTAATGGGACTTGACAACCCTTGGCTTATCTCTCTGGGCCATGTTGGTCAGCTGGGCAGCTTTACCTCTTCAGTCCAATAGACAACGACCGCACACGCCATTATTTCCCCTGATCCTGCCATGACAGTGCAAATCCTCATGTGGTCTCGCACAGAGCTGACAGCCTCTCCAGGTCCCCCGCAATATGACCAGATCCAGCAGACTGATGCTTTCCATCCTGATATATGTTCGTTTCCGAGGGCGACTATGCATGTGCATACAATGTGTGTGTGTGTGTATGTGTGTGTTTGTTGTCATCTCCCTTGTTTATATTAGAACTGTATATTGTGACTCCCGTTCTACAGTTAGGCGTGGACGGCTGTTTGGCCCCCATGCGTCACTCTCCAGGCTGGTTATTTATCTGTAAATCGGTGGCCAGGCCTTCCCAGGGAGGTGGCCACCACTTGTCCCCGCTGAAAATGGGGGGCAGGTTTTAGCCAGTTCACATTTGCCATGGCTTTAGGAGTGTGTAATGGAGCAATCTGCCTCTCCCCTGCAACACCCCCCCCCCCCCACCCCCCCCACCTCCCACCTCCACCCGCTCATCGCATCCCCAGATGGCTTTTGTGGTATTATTCATCCCTTCAAAAATTTTCCTACCTTATTGGTCCCCTGGAGCCACATTTTACTGGGCAGTTGACCCTCATCCTTTATATCCATCTCTGCATCAGCGGGCGCCTATCACGTTAGATCCTCCCTGTGGGCTTTGTCTGTGTTTCACACTCACTCCCACTCCTGTGTCGAGGTCCCATACACACCGCATAGCCGTGCGGCAGAGTCGTTCCATTTACGGCTGAGAGGAGCTCATTCGCGATGAGAAGACATGAGCCGGGTGCTTTTATTTCAGCCTTACCGCTCCCTAACAGTATATTTAAGTGTTACCATTAGGCTGCATGAAGTAATGCCTACCACCACTGTGAAAGCATGCTTTATGAATAGGAAAGGCAACCTTATCAAAGAGGCCATGCCCGGGAAGTGAGCAGGACCATGAAGAAGGTGTAAGAGGGCGAGTGATTGCGCTATAACTGCCTACACCGGGAGGCAGAGAGAACAGGCCGTGTGACGTAACGGGAACGTACGTATGTATTTTTACCCTCTCGTTAGCCCTCTTTATGCTGGCCCTTTGGGGGGGCTGGGGGCAGCACTGGGGGAGGGAGGCATGTGAGCTGCGCCTGCGTGGGAGGGAGCAGGGCGCTTCACACACCAAGCCCGGCTCTGACTCACCCCGGTGGGCGCAGTTCCACGGAGCAGCGGGGGGGACACCCACGCCGTGCACCCACTGTGGACCAATACAGCGCTCTACTGCCCTGGGAGATACCACCGAGAAGGGGGGGAGAGGAGAGAGGAAAAAAGTGGAGATAAAACACAATCTTTCCCTTAGCTGGGTATAAATAGTTCACTGCTGGTAAAATGGTTTCAGATAGGAGGATATCTCGGTTGCTCCATTCGAAATGCTCTGATCTGTGTTATCGATCGCAGCAGAAGTTGCACGGAGCAGAGTACTTTTACAGTGATTCCCGGGTTTTCGCCGCAGAGGGTGAGCTGAGCAGAACGTGGCTCTGCTGTTCAAACGTCACCCTCTGCCATGTCACTGTGCCAAAGGTGGCGAAGGAGTCGGGTTGGACTGACTACTGTGCTACTGGACTCTAGAGAGCACATGCGTACTGGGAGCCTTTAGCGCCTTCCTGCAACACATACAACAAGGAAAATATAGATAACATATCTTTAAGAAGTTGATTTACATATAGAATAAAAAAAATCCAAATATATCTATATATATAAAATAGCCGCTTAAGGACATAATCTAATAATATACTTATTTGTCTGTAAAAATTCATCTACACCTAAAGGTCAGATAGAATTAAAAAGTCTCTCTTGTTTGTTCAAAGACAGAAAGAAGCAAAGTTTGAACTGATGATTAAAATCCTTTTCACCCCTCCTGCTCTCTAAAAATAGTAAATCACAAGTAAAACAAAAAACCCCCTCAGATTGTAGCATCTTCCAGGTTCTCTCTGGCACCATCACCGGCAACCTGATAATAAACTGGTCCAGTGACAGAAAGGAGGTGGTGGTGGAGGTGGAGGTGGTGGGTGATGCAGCTGTATTCTCAGGCAGACAGCAAGGCAAATGCTAAAGTGACAGCGCATGTGTGGTGGCCGGGCAGCAGGAACAGAACTACGCCACGCCAATTATGAAGACGCTCACTTGCACTGGCTAAACGCTCCACCAGGTGATGAGGAAAGGCCAGCGAATACAAATGGAGTCGCACTTCAGGCCCACAAAATCGAGCGGGTTAGCGGAGAAGCGACACGAGTCACTTTCTGCCGGGTCAGTAACAATTAAGGGAGATAATTACCCAACGCCGAGAGCGAGATGTTCGTGTGGCATTGCAGACCATCTTTGTTACGGGGCTAATGGATTGTAACAGCTCACGTTAAGATGTCAAAACGAGTTCATAATGATATCTGGCAGAAATTGGCCCGTGTCGAATTGTTTGTTTATCTTGTGCCACTGTCTGAGTGCTGTCAGATGTGTCAATGATTTGGCAACTGATCATTTGTAAAATGCTACTGCAAAGCCTTCAATTCAACACCAAGAGTGCACAGAGCTGCATGCCACTTTTAATTTAGCATTTGTAGAGCCTCTGGTGCTATTCTCAGACGTGCCTAAGCACCTGAAATTAGACCACTCTTGTCCATTAGTTACTTGGTTACATTCTTTCAAAGCCACCTTCAGTTGGAGAATCCTTAATAAACAAATAGGCTACTGCCAGGCCATCCAGCGATCGATCTGAGTACTCCATTCTACTCTTGTGCGACCCTAGAGCCACAACACTACGTGTGCCCCTGGTGAATAAAATAAGAAAATGATGGCTCTCAGTTATGAGTTTATACTCGCAGGAGGAGAGGCGAGATTATCAGGTTGGGCTGGCTGGGCTAGCTTCACCAGAAGGGACCTCCTTCTCCTGTCAGGTGGCTGGTGTGTAGGAGAGATAACATTTGGAAATCCTGCATGCTGTTGTCAAGCAACCTCGACCCCAGATCCCGGCTGTCTCGTGGCTCTTCCAGACAGAGATGATTAATGCTCGGGGAGTCAGTCCTGCACCAGCCACAGACTCTACCATTGTATGTGCGCGGACCGACAGGAGAAAGGGAATCTGGGCAATTAAAAAGGGACACTGCTGGCAAGGACCACATTGCTCAAAGCCTTCGGTATGGGAGGGGAGGGGAGGGATGTTGTTGGGGGGAGAGGGTCTGAGAGGGGGCGGAGCAAAAAAACAAAAAAACTAAACAAAAATATAACGTCTGCTACGGTAACAGGGGATCAAAAGAGTTGTTTTTTATCATAGTGCCAACATTGTTGCACAGGCTTCGCGAATCACAAATAAAGCAGCATCTCAGTAAGATTAGAATGAAAATGGCCAAGGTTATAACCCAGGCAACAGAAGCCAATAAAACCTTCAACTTTGATTTGCGTGGCCCTGCCAGACACGTAATTGCAGAGCTGTAGAATGAGAAGCTGGCAGAAGGAAGCAGCTCAACTCTTCCCATCGGCGGCTGTCATGTGTCAAGAAACTTTGTCATGCTCATACTTCGCCGACATTGGAAAACTTTTAACATCACAGCAGGACTGGGAAGGTTGTTTCCAATGACCTGGTTACTGTAATGGTAACATAATCCCGAGGATTACACAATACAATTACTGTTGAATTACATTTTGTTTAAAGCTAATACTGAAGTATAATGATTGATTGTTGTGGTACATTTAGCAGCACAATACATTTAAAAATGGGGGGGATTCTTGAAACTGTTGTACAGTCGTAGATGCAATGAGAAATGAAAGTGAGAGATTGTACAGTATAGTACAGTTACTACGGTACATTCTGTTAGTGTCCAACCATGTTGTAAATGCTCGCAGTGGTGCTGAGGCACAATGTCATACAGCAAACCTGTTCTGACACACCATGTCACCGTGTCTTTTAAGCCTCCATGATATGAACACAATGTTCTGAGAGCTTTTGTACCATGGCCGACTTCCGAGTGATCACCAGCTCCATGGATCCCATTCACAGAAACAACACACACCAGCAATGCGGATCTGACAGCCTTACACTAACACAGAAAAAGATTTCCATTCAAGCAGTATTTGAAAGCAGCTTTAAAAAAGGAAATGAAATCCTTTCATAATTTGCCCCCTCTCACACTACATCTGTGACAAGGTTGGAGGAAAAGATTCTAGTGCCTTTAATCCACTGGGTTGCTACACACCGCTCCTGCAATGGTGGAAGACAGACCATAAGTAGGAAGTTAGCTGTCAGAAGCTAATCAAGCATCATCCACCACCCCCCCCCACCAACCCCCCCTTTGTCCTGCTGTTGTTTATGTTTGATTAATTGTGGAGGCGTTTGGAGAGAGGAGGGAGCGGATAGGGCCTTGCATCTATAAAACAGCATTTGCTAATGCAGCTTGGTGAAAGCTGTTTGCAATCCAAAATGATTAAATCACACTGCACTTGGAAGAGTATTTCTTTTCCCTCTTGTGATTAAGCTAAATCATTCATTACTGTTCAACCACCGTTGTGATGTGATTTTCATGAAGGTGGACATGTCTGACTGTCACAACCTTCTGCTTCAATTAGTACACTGCAATCAGAGACAACTCTAACACTAACACACTAATGCTTCTTCTTCTTCTATTTTTAGCCAGAGAAAACGTCTTGAGTGTGCCCATATGTTCTTGCAGCCAATTTAATTATTTGCTTATTAACTTCTTTTTAATTTTTTCTCACTTATAGAATTGGTGTCATTTTGAAAGAGAGGGAATTTGTCAGAGATTGGTATATGGTTGGTATAAGTCACTCCCTTTCTAAAATTATTCTAGGTACAAATAAAAACAAACAAACAAAAAAAAATGACCAGTTGGTTTGATTTTTATTCAGTTACACAGTTTCAGCTTGCAAGTTTAACTTTAGTCTTGGGAACTAGAAAAACATAATGATAAATGTAAAAACAATACTGTGTAGCGCCAGTGTGTGCTTTTAATGGAAACCTGCAGTTAAATCCTCATGTCCTTGTGAAGGAAGACTTCCACTTCAGAAAGACAGAGTTCAACTTTTGATGTTTGTTTTAAACAGAGACGAAGAACAAGTGTTTTTCATTAATGAGTATCTGAAATGTCGAGGACACAGTCAGGGGGCACGTGGGCAAGGTGACATTTATTCTCTGTGGTTTGGATTTCGAGAGCTCGACGACGGAGCTTCTCTTGACACGGACTCTCTCTTCCTGTCATTTAATTAACCTTGGCGCGGATTAAAATGTTATCCACCGTTATCTACAAGCGAGGGGGGCGGGGGTTGGGGGGACTGTAGGCACTGAAATGACTCCACGTTTGTTAAGATGTCGGAAAGTGAGATGTTCCCAGCTATCCTAGCACATTAGAGTAATACGCTTTGATATTTGAAGGAGTTATTATGAACAGTGAAGAGGGAGCAAACAGGTTGTCTTTTGTCTCCTGTTGCTCCAGTTCTGACACTACGCTGAGGGTAATCCGCAGGGCTCAGTAAAACACTAAAGCCGGCCAGTTCAAGACATCTCCTCTCGCTCTTTCTCTCCGAGTTTGGGTCGAGTGGCACACTTGTGACACGTTAAATAAATCTGTAGTAAAAAGAATTCAAAGCCTGCTTATAATGCTACTTTGAAACTCAAACTCAATAGCGTCCAGAACTCAAACGCTGAAACTGGTGCATAAACATCACAGAGTGACCTGATAAAAGAGAAGAAAAAAACATCCACCATACCATAAACTCCCACCATGTTACATAAGGGTTCCTTGAAATAAGGCTGAATAATTCCATACTCCAACTTCATAACCTGCTGTGGTCTTGCAACTTTCCTTGTCTCATGGTGCTAACTCCCCCCCCGCCCTAGTCCCAGCCCGGTTCTGGCCGTCTCTATTATTAAGCACGGGTCCTGGGTGCATTGTCTTCAGTGTGACTGGGGCTCCTGCACCTGCTGACCAGGTGCAGCGTGGGAGGACGCACCTGGAGGCACTGGGCGCTTGCTCCAAGTCAGGCGCTGCGTAAGCGGAAACGCAACACCCCTTCTGTGTGAGAGTGCCAGGAAAGGCGGGTGTTTGGGGACCGAGTGAGAAGCTAGTGCAAAGTCAGACACTCCGTTCTCCAAAGGGCACGTGCCCCTCTGCTTCCTGGCACCAATTAGGAACAACCTAAACTGGTCTCCAAACTTCCTCTGTCCCACCACATCTACACGCAGCCATATGTTAAAGATTCACTGGTTTGTAGCCTGTTAGCTATAACATTAGACAGCAGTGTTATGGCTACCCTAACAGCCTTTCAGTGTTTCACTAACTATTACAGTATTCTCAGTGTAGCCTTGTCTGTTTTTGGACTGTGAATAATATATACCATAATTAATTATTAAACCCGTTTCGGTGACACTTGCTTCTGCATTAAACGGATAATGAAAAGCTCTATGTATAACCTCCCAGGTAAATGTTTGTTTTTTCTTTCCGGGTCGTGCATAGGCTGTGGACACACCTACCACTCTCATCGCCACAAGGGACGGTAAAAGCTGTTGTCGGATATTAAAGCACACATCTCCACTCCTTACGTACCCCATCGCCTCCTGCCCACACCCCAATAATGTTCCCCTGTCAAGAGACAAGCACAGCGGTGCTGTCCGAAAGAAAGAAATGGGCAAAAAGCGCTGACATGCAGGTGCATGAAAGATTGATGCCCTGCACCCTGGCCTGGTCGTGCCTCGTTGTGTCGGGCTGCTTGTGAGCGAGTGGGTACGCTCCCCCGGGTTCTCAGCGGCAGCTGCTGAATCTTTTATGACTCCTCTGCTCCAGGGGACCGAGGTGTGGCAACGTTTGGTTCCCCCCCGAAATTGTGCCCGGTGGCCCCCTGGGGAGAGAGTGCAGGAGACGATGCCCCTGAAAGGGGAGGACAGTGTTGGTGCAGGGGGGTAGGACATGGATGTGTCTGCCACTCCTCATCTCATCTGCTGTGAATGTCTCTGACAGGTGAGATGACTGAGAAGGGCCAGTGCGTCTGAATAACTGGTTGGGCCGGTCACACCAGAAGCGCAGCATGCTAAAGCTATTCATAATCTTTTAATAATAATCCACTGCAAGTATACCATGAATTTTTGCGAACAATGAACACTACACAGCTGTAATTAGATTTCAGGCGTATAGATCTGATGAACTGGAAAAGTTGTAGAGATTCCACTGTTGGGGACATGAAGCAATTTCTAATGTGCACGTACACATTGTTCTGCGAAGATGAATTAGTTTGAGACACTCGTGTCTAAAGAAAGAAATCTCACAAACTAATGAGTTCTTGTTGTTATTGCAGAAACGCTCTCTCTCTGCGAGAATTTCAACAGCAGGCTAAGTTGACCTATCTGTCGCTACCATGGTAACATCGGAATGGATCTCTGATGTTTCCTGCCAAGTGCAGATATTTATAACAACCCTGAGCTTCATGTTAAACTGTTAACCTGTTATTGGAACAAGACGCTATCTTACTCCTGATTGTAGGCAAGTTTCAGAAGGTTATCAGGAAGGAATATGCATTTAATGCTTGTTATAACCTACAAGACAAAATTTTCCTTTCTTAGAAAGATTGCAAGTGAGAATAATATTTAAATCTCAACCTAAACTCAGAATATTTGTGTATTGGGGAAGGATGTTTTTTACAATCCAATCAAAGATGCAGTTTGGTTCTGTTGAATGGACTTATTCAGAAACAGTAAGAAGTCACGTGGTATTAGTGGACCTGACTCCAAAATGTTATACAGCTATTGGAAGATTATTAGAAGATATTTATTGCAAATATAGGCAGATTGATTTCGGCCAAGATAGAGGATTAAGTTAATTCGTTTCATTCATTTTAAACTGCCACTTGATAATTAGAACAGCTGAGAGCAAATTAGCAACTAACATGGTTAGAAAATACATTTATATTATAACTCACATAACTGATGAGTTACAAATACATTTACGGCAGATTCTTGGTCAGGACACTGACTTGAACGAGGAAGGAATTTTGCTGAACTGTTTCTAATTCAGTTGGTTTATTCAGAGGATAAATCCACTCACACAAGCTGTAAGTCATTCATTGCCTTTAGTTGTTTGTCTTTTCACTTACTTTTACATATTGCTTAATTGCTATATAATTCTAATTAACGGTGCATATTGCATAGCTTTAATTACACAGGCACTATTTAGAAGAACACAACAAATTATAAAGTATAATGATGCATGATTTCCATAAATAATCATAAGGTGGGCGGAATAAGAGTTGTCTTATTTGGAGTGTTGGCAATCATATTATCATGTACAAATTAAAATCTTTTCAACCTTCGATAGATTTTTGAAGCATCACCTAAAAAAAAAAAAAAACTCCCTGTCACTGTACACAAACACACAGGAAGCTTTGTCTCCTCTTTGCCTCACTTAGGTAAACGTATCACTGACAGACACATTCATTCAAACCTTCCCAACACTTCTATTTCGCATCGAGGCGCAGTATGGGGCCACAGGACCCCGTGCTGTGACTGCATACCAGCAGCACCATTTAAATGCGGCCCTCCAAATTGTTTGCCATGACATTTGTGGGCCAAGGCAATCCATGGCTCATTTTACCTCTCTGGGATTATATCAAAAGACCAGCGCTCCATTAGATCAATACCGGCGAGATCTCCCCGGCCCACTCCAGCGTAAATATCACGTGTGCTCGGCGTTTGTCGGGCCAGAATTAGATGCGGGTGTCTACACGCTGCTTAGGGCTTTGATGAGAGCAATCAGGCGTCTCCGAAACGCACGTGGGCAGCACAAAAGCAGACTCGCAGTAATTGCTAGTTATTAAAGCTCGTAATCACCCCCAGCGCGCAATGAGGTATAATGAACTTCACTGATGGACCCATCTCAGAGGATATGAACGTCTTGTACATGCAAAGGGGAACGAGAGTGAGACTGAGTGTGTGTGAGGGGAGAGGGGTGTGGGGGGGAGGGGGAGGGCAGGAGTCTTAATTTGGGAGCACAGTGGCACAGGACTGAAAGTGATCTCTCTTTGTGTTTGTCTGTTGACGTCCTTAAGGGAAGTAATCAGCTGCAACCCCAGAAGTGTGTTTCCCCCCACCGGCACTCGAAGGGAATCAAAACGCAGTTGACTTGAAACGCTCTGTTACTGCTGCCCACGCGCACACACCCACACATGTCCACCCACAGTCTCCTCCAAACCCCCAAACAGCTACCGCATGCCCGTTTGTTCACAATGAGTCAAGCGGATTTATTTCCGTGGAACTTTGAAAAGAAAGAAAGGGGGAAGAGGGCCAAAGGAAAGTGAAGAGTTTAAAGTGAATGGAGCTTCGCATATGTTCATTATCGTGAACAAAGAACCTTGCGATAGTTAAGACAGAAACAGATGTTAAAGACCAAAGGTGCTAAAAAAATGCGTTCCACTTCACCCTGCCGGGCTGACGTTTTGGCCCCCACAGGAGTCTGACTGTTTTGCTGCCCCAGGTGACCTGCCTGACATCTCACATCCACACACACTGCTGGCGTGTATTAATGAACTTGATTTGTCATCCCTGACTTAATTGGGGCCATCTTTATTCATCAGCAATTTTTTTTCTTTTCACTTTTTTCCCACAAAACTAACAGACTCAAGGGGGATCGAGCCATTTTAATTGCAAGGTGAGGACTACGGATGTACCACAGGAGCATCTCAGAGGCTGTTCAGGCATGTGTCAGTGCATCCCCCATGTCACCACATGTGTCAGTGCATCCCCCATGTCACCATATTCACCAACATTCACAAAAACCAGTGAGCAGAGTTTTCTTGGCCAGAAACGCTGGCACACTTGGTGTCCACACACTTTCCACATCTCCACATCTGAACTATGTTGAACTAGTTAGCTGTAATTTTTACATTAAGTTTGGATTAAGTTTTAACATGCACTGATTACATGCTGAACTGCTAACCTAATTGAAATGCAGACAGAACACAAAATATTATACAGGCCATGTTTTGCCTAATTGCTTGCCATTATGATTTGGGAACCTGTGGTAAAACTTGTTCAACCCATTATGATTTAGTAACCTTAATATACTAAATATTTGGTTTAGCCTTTAACTAACCTACTCAAATTGAACTTACATAGCCTACACATAGCACACCGTTTATTTGAAACATTTGTTAGAAATGTAATTTTTGTCACGACTATGGTTACGTCTGAAACGCTCTACTCATTTATTCATCGTGACTATGGCCACGCCATAGCCGCTACTGAACTCCACCCATTCCACACGCGCCTGTCACACACTCTTTCAATTCCAATGTCTCAATCACGGTTTATTGATTATTCTCCTCACCTGTCCGTCGCTGCGTTCTCTTTATTTACCTCCCACAGGTATCCGAGTCCATTGGCACACTAGCCGTTACATGCTGTCTAAACCTGTTCGCTATTAGCAACCCAGACTAACGGACTCACGCGTCCGTTGAATCTCATTTGCGTTCTCACTTTACTTTGGTTTACTTTACGTTATTTTTACATATAATAAAAACCCGCTAGTAACACTCGCACCTCGCTCCTGATGGAGGGATGCCACAGCTAGACAGGGAACCCATAAAGATAAAGACACCAGACGATTCAGACCATACAATCTTGAGCCGAAAATCATTCTGACCTTTCGTCGAGCAAACTATCAGCAATAAGAAGACTAGCGGTACAATTATAGCACACTGAAGCGATTTAGTGATGTTTTACAGCTTCAAATATGTTTTGGCGTGACTAATAATACCTGGGAGTACAGCTACGTCCCTGTTCCCTCTAATCAATAAAACTGAGTGAAATCCTGCAATGCTTATTTCTTGAGCCCAAGCTTCGTTTATTCTCGTTCGAGTCACATTAACACACCGTGACAGTTACTTCGGGGTTCACCTGAAATAACGGTGCCGAACCTGTCAACATGTCTGTTATACTGATAATGCTAAATAAAGCGCTACCATCTGCCACAGGAAACGTTGTGCATTGTGGTACTGTTGCCTGTAAGCAGTGTACATCACTTTTCACATTTATGGTGCACTGTGGGTAACAATAAAGTCAACTATACAAGAAATATGAATTGTACACCGAGCATTTGAAAACCACTTCAAATTGCTGACACTTTAAATAGAACACTAAACTGTAAGTAGGATGAGATTTAGGACACACTTTATGGCCGTGCACTGTTAATTTTTTCCATCCTCCGATTTCATAATCGGACAGCCTCCGACACCACCACCATACCACCACCACCACTACCACCACTAACACCACCACCACCGTTAGCTGCATATCTGTGGGTGTCTCAGCACTCTCAATAGTAACACTGACATGGGAAAACCCAACAGGCCTCCCATGTCACTGTCATGTCAGTGTGTCATTGTACAAATATAAAATGGATCTGTGAGGCAGCTGTGTGTAATAGAGCCGTGAGTGAGAGCAGATGCAGGGCTGGTGTTTCTAATAAAGTGGGCAGTGAGCGGAACAGTTCGGGATATGAATGAGGGAAGATGGCAGAATTCTCTTCCCTGCGGTGCCATTACAGCATCCTAATCAATCACCTGCGTAATTCAATCATTTAGGTTGCACAGATGACTCAACATGGATTTATATAATCCCTCTTTCAGATTTATATAATCCCTCTTTCACAAGACCTAGCAGTTTATATGAATTCACCACACTAGGCCAAAATGAAGAATGGCAAATAACCTGCAACCAAAAGTGTGTTTGGCCCAAACCAGTTCTGGTTTCATGAGTTTTTTCCCCCTGTTTTTAGCAGCATATGCATCATTTAACAAGCCCCTCTATCCAATTGGAGCCTCATTTGCTTATGGAACACAAGATGGCCGCCGACGTCAACATGTTATCAAAACATCACACCTTCTTAGAGAAGACACAAACTGTTCGCAGTGAATAGAAACCCCCTTTGAAATGATAATATACGCTGAAACGAAATGTAAATGAGCCATACTGTCCATTCAGCGGAGGATCTAAGTAGCCTCAGCACGCTGTGACGCTTTTCCCCTACGCGGTTTCCATCAGCCACAGAGCGTTTGAAATGCAGCGCACCTGTATTCATCGACAGGCAATTTGCACAAGTTAGAATTCCTGCGGCTCTATCGGAGACTTATAAGGGTCCGATTGTCCCATGTGAATAAGCAACAGCATGGGACTGTTCCTGTGTGGGGACCGTTCCTGTGTGGGGACCGTTCCTGTATGGGGACTGTTCCTGTATGGGGACTGTTCCTGTATGGGGACCGTTCCTGTGTGGGGGCTGTTCCTGTGTGGGGGCTGTTCCTGTGTGGGGACTGTTCCTGTGTGGGGACTGTTCCTGTGTGGGGGCTGTTCCTGTGTGGGGGCTGTTCCTGTTTGGGGACTGTTCCTGTGTGGGGACTGTTCCTGTGTGGGGGCTGTTCCTGTGTGGGGACTGTTCCTGTGTGGGGGCTGTTCCTGTGTGGGGCTGTTCCTGTGTGGGGGCTGTTCCTGTGTGGGGACTGTTCCTGTGTGGGGACTGTTCCTGTGTGGGGACTGTTCCTGTGTGGGGACTGTTCCTGTATGGGGACTGTTCCTGTGTGGGGGCTGTTCCTGTGTGGGGACTGTTCCTGTGTGGGGGCTGTTCCTGTGTGGGGACTGTTCCTGTGTGGGGGCTGTTCCTGTATGGGGGCTGTTCCTGTGTGGGGGCTGTTCCTGTGTGGGGACTGTTCCTGTATGGGGGCTGTTCCTGTATGGGGGCTGTTCCTGTATGGGGACTGTTCCTGTATGGGGACTGTTCCTGTGTGGGGGCTGTTCCTGTGTGGGGGCTGTTCCTGTGTGGGGACTGTTCCTGTGTGGGGACTGTTCCTGTATGGGGGCTGTTCCTGTATGGGGGCTGTTCCTGTGTGGGGGCTGTTCCTGTGTGGGGACTGTTCCTGTATGGGACTGTTCCTGTATGGGACTGTTCCTGTATGGGGCTGTTCCTGTACGTTCTACCAGCCATGGACCTTTTGGGAATTTCAAGAACCTTTCACACTAACATCCTTGCCACTCGAAATAGACAAGGTCTCTCTCTCTCTCTCTCTCTCTCTCTCTCTCTCTCTCTCTCTCTCTTTCTCTGTAGTTCTCTCTTAGATGAGGAAAAGCAAAAGAAAGAGGGAGGGAGAGAAAGACAGAGGAGATAAAAATAGAATCCATTACTCCATTATTACAGCCTATCGTCTGTTGCTAGGCAATGGTATCAGATTAACACTAATTATCATTTTATCACACCCCCCCTTGACATTCTCTCTCTCTCTCTCACACACACACACACACACACACACTCTTTTTCTCTCTTTCTTTAGCACTTTCTTTCCTCTGCAAAGGCTGAATTGTCACTTTGAACATTTGCATTGAAGAACTGTCGGCACACTCCGAATCCATTTACTAAAATATCTATGTTCAGAAGCATTTCATTTTGTGCTGTTATGAGAGGGGACTTAATGAATAGAAGGAAGCTAATATCAGCTCAGCTGTTATACACCTTCTATCCTTTGGAAATGGATGGGGGAGAGAACACCAAATCCCATCTAGAGAAGAAAAAACAGAGAGAGAGGCACTCTTAATAATAACCCTTACTGTGCATCTACAAAGATATCCAGTGTGTTTGTACTAGCCAGGGCTACATGACTAGCATGGTGCATTGTGTCTTTATGTTGTCGTTGGAAAAATTGTAGGCTATAGTCCTTTTTGTTCTCCGTAAAATGAATCCCAGCGCTAATTAAAGGTAAGTTGTTGGTGGCATTTAGGATGTGCCGTGTATTCACTGTGTGAACGGAGGAGAGAATTCAGCGGATCGCCCACCCCTGTCCCAGCCCCCAGCCCCACGGCACTCTGGGTGATTTATTCCTGTGGAACTCTGGCACTGGTGTAGGCCAGCGCTCCGGGGCACGCGCGCCTTGTTCCCAACCTGCCCATTGTTTCTGCGTACAGAGCCAGTAATGAGAGAGTGGTGGGGAGCCAGGCTCAGCACCGCTGTCAGTGTGAACAATGCAGGCGCAGCAAGAGAGCGTGTGTGAGCTCACACCCGCCCGCGCGGACGGGTACACGCACGCACGCACGCTCGCACGCACGCACGCACGCACGCACGCACGCACGCACGCACGCACGCACGCTCGCACGCACGCACGCTCGCACGCAGACATATGAGCGCAGACATGCTTTCTCTCTCTCTTACATGCGCGCAGACACACAGGCGCAAGCCTTTTGGGCTAAAAAATGTTTAAATGTGCTTGCACGTACCTTTGCCTCTGCCTGTGGATTTGCGATCAATGTCTATATCAATTTCTTTGGATGGCATTGCCAGAGATCTCCCGCTTGGAATACATTACCCTGCAACCAATTACTGAATGTTAAGGGCATGTGTAGTTAAATCTTTAGCAAAGCATCAGAACTAGAAAGAGAAAAGAAAGTGATAATGTGGAAATACAGATGCACATAATGCAAACCCCCCACTAACGTGCAAAAGCACAAGTGAGTCCCACCTGCTGGGGGACCCTAAATCATACATTGTCATTCCACATTGAGGCTCCTCTAAGTCTTTGTCCAATTAGGGGTTGGGGCATCAGGGAAACTCTAATATGCATCAGGGAAACTCTAATATGCATGAGCATAATGAAAACAGCGGCAGACTAAGTCTGTTCAATACTTCATCATCATTTCTTTGGCTATCATTTAAATAATGGATTAAAGAAAGCACCTACTGTGTATAACGGGACAAAGGGACACTTATTTACCACCCCTGCTTACAACTGGACAGGGGGCATTGTGTTTTGCATCATGCAGTGTAACTCAGGATTATCTCATTCGAGGATTTGGGGGAAATTTTGAAGTCAGGGTGAGACAGTCCACACCAGGGTGCCACACTTTGAGCATTTATAAATCTGAATGTGGCATACAGGATTCGCCCTAATTTAGATTAGCAGAATCCAAGTTCATCTTTATCCAGATCTGTAGGCTTACAATTACTGCACGGACGGTCCTCTGCTGGTCTTCAGTGGCCCAATTCCCATTTCCTCGCTGCAAATTCCCGACTCGCCAGCTTCCCTCGAAAACGGGCTGGTCCTCACCTTGAAAATGAGCCATCCGCCTTTGATTTATGGCGTCGGAGCGGAGAGTTTCCATCTTCGCCCCCCGAGTTGTCACGCCGTTCTATAATTGGCCAACGCGCGTGACCGACCTAGCCAGCGTTGTTCGGCAGCCATGTTTGGGAATTTTTCTCCGCTTTTGCCATGGCGCGCTAGCAGAGGCAAAAAGTAGGACGCCGGTCGACGCCGTCCGCATTGTCATTAATCGTCCTACCCTTTCCGGCACCCAATGGTGGATGAGGGGAGGGAGGAAGGTAGAAAAATCAGAGCACAGTGAAACAGAGCCTGGTCTGGAAGAGGAGCTACCCAGTTCCCCATGTCCTCCAAGGAGAGAGGAGAGGTGAGTGAATTGGGATACTGGCGAGCAGCGTTTACGCTTCTCAGGATACTGCAATGCTCGTGCTCCTGTCGCCCTCAAAGTGTCATTTGACCGTGAGATGTTTCTGTAATCCTCCCCTCCTCACTGTGTTGCTGGGTGGAACAATGTTCTAGCTGCAGCTGTTCCTCACGACACTTTAAAGCAGATGTAATGATGTCTAATGCAGTTAACAGCGAACTCTTTAAAGTTGTCAATGTAGCTTAAAGGCCTTGATAAAAGAATAAATGTTTATCACTCTGTTGCAAAGCTTTATTTAATTAATATGTTCTTTCTAGATGGAAATGGTTGAATGGTAAATAATGTTTATCTCACACCATGGCCATTTTCTACTCCCATACACTACCCATTCTACACTCTCAATTTTTTTCTCAATGCAAGAACAAGTCTATTTACATTTTGAAAGTTTTGCAGACCTTGTAATTTTTTTTTTACTTCTTTTTTTATTGCCTCTGGCTCCTAGCATCAATATTTACCTGTATCTCTAAGGCACTGTTAGTTACTAGTAGAGCAGTCTCCTTGTTCAAATGTGCTTTGGGTCACTGCAGTGTGTATCTAGCTCCCTTGGGAAAGTGAAACCAATTAGCATACTGGTTATTTCATGTTAATTACTTTCACTTTCCTGATTCTCCTTTTTTGTGGGAGCTCAACCAAAAGAAAGAAGACTGTAATTTATGGTTGTGTCACGAAGATGCACTATGTACAGACAATACCACCTATAGGAGGCTTTGAAGAGGATAAAACATTTTACTGAAAAATATATCAGCAGCAGAAAGTTTAATTTGGTCAGAGCTATGACACATCTGAATTCAAGAGCTGTTGGTTCATTTAACGGTAGTGGACTAAAACGTTTACCACTAGGGGGCCAGTTAAATGTTTATACTAGCATAGCACAAAATTCAGCACGACCCCTCGCAACTCTCACACAGCCCCTCCCAACTCTCACACAGCCCCTCCCATCTCTCACATAGCCCCTCCCAACTCTCACACAGCCCCTCCCAACTGTCCAACCCTGGGTGGAGACTGGGGTCCTTCCTGAACTGCTCCATTCTCGATGTGTCCGTGAACACCAATTAATCGTCTGCCTACTCATTTTACTGTTGCTCCGGTTTAGGAAAAATATAGAAGTTCCGTTATCTCACTACTACAAAAAGGCACGTTGATTCATCCCACCTAGAGGCTGCAGATCCTCCTGTCCATCTCCTTTTCTTGCATGTTTTTATCATTCATCAATATCCAAACGTGTCTTCCAAAGATATAAAAGCAGTATAACATGCTGAATATATGTGTTATTGCTTAAGAAATACTGTTTATTGTAAACCTGGGTCTAGAGTAATTTCCATTTACCTTTAGCTTGTACACTCGGTGGGGATGGAACAGCTTTATTGAATCTGGTATATGGTCCCTTTGGTCTGTACGGCTCATAATTCATGATGAAGCTTTTAATCTTGTCATCATTAATATACATGAAAAATATCCATGAGAACTCCTGGCCTGGCAGTTTGGACTTCGCTGTGGGGACTGTGCTATGTGCCTGGGCTCGAGACCAGGAGGCTACTGAGCACAGGGCCTGTGGTCGTCTCGGGAGGGATGAGGGAAACGGAGGAGATGGAGACGAGGGTGGAGAAGTTGGAGGAGAAGAAGTCTTGTCTCTCTCGAGTCCCACGCCTGCGGCTGCAGGGCCGGTGGGAACGCCACATTCAGCTGTCATGCTCACTAGTGTGTGCTTGACTGGTGCTACAGGGTTACGCCAGCTTTCCCTTTCAGCCTGGTGTCTTTGCAAACAGAGTTGCTGCCTTTGCCAAGTAGGCCTACCAAGGCTGTGATGCAAGTCTGGGTGGAGCCGCACACTGAGTGTGACTGTGTCGCTGTATCATAGATATCTTATTTCTTTATGTGTGTTTATAAAATGCACACATCACAGTGACAACCCCAGTGATTGGCTGTTGCCCTGGAGCTGAGGTGCCAAGTCCTAAGCCAGTGTTTTGCCTTCCCAAGTGGAGCACAATGGGTTGTGCAGACGAGGACACAGCAGGAACTTTAACAGCCTGCGATGCCACTTCATCTGATTTGACAAACAATCAGGAGAAGATCTAAACCCACCTCTTCTGCTCAAACTCTTTCATCCGCGGGAAGAGATTTCTCACGTTTGCGGGCGAAGGCCAAGGGCTCAGCCGCTTAAGACAGGAAGCGCTTTGTGGCAGGGGGACGTGTGTATGGCGCGCGGGAGCCGAGCCTACGGAGGGGTGTGATCCTGGACGCGGCTCTCCGAGAACTCTCCTTTACTTCTGGCAGCTGCACAACTTTCCGAGCCATCCTCCTCTCTCTGAAGTGGTTGCCATGGCAACCCGGGGGAGCTGAACTTTCCTCCTCACTTTTAGAAACAAAGTTAAATTAACTGACTTCCTCTCGGGTTCAGTGAGAAGTAGCTACAGGTACTGCAATATCTCACCTAAACATGCACCCTTAAACAAATGTCTAAATGAAGAAACTGCATGAATTAGGAATACAGATATTTTTTTAAGTTATGAGGGAGGTGTAATGTGACATAAATCTTGCTGAAAAGCACACTGGGGCACTAGCGTGACTTGCAGTGATAAAAAGACTAAAAACCAAAAAACAAAACAAAAAACAACTAATCAAACAGTCCGTTGGTGGTTAATGGACATTTTGCCACAAACCTTCTTATCCTCATCCGTTCCGTTCTGCTCTTTCCCGCTCACTGCCGGGTGGGTGTTTGTGTCTCCGTCTCCTCTCCGTCGCCTTGGTGAGCCTTGAGCTGCCGGGAAACGGCTTGCGGAGGCGCACATCAGCGTTGCCAGTGCCGAGCGGATGACACGTCGCCGAGTTCACTCCCGCGTCACCTGCCACTCGAGGAGCGTGAGCGCAGAGCTGCCGTGTCAAAACACACATGTGATTTCACTTCGCTACCAGCTGCTTGCAATTACACCAGGCCCAACACTCCAACACGGCTTAGACGGGGGTGGGGGGTGTGAAGCAATGTGAAAAAGGTGTAGGTCAGAAGGAAGGAAATCAACAACTTTAGCTTTGTAACAACTTTAGATTTGTAGGTATTAGTACACTAGGGTTAGTGAATCGCCAACAATCAAGTCAAAACGTTTGATTAAAGCTCTGTGCCAATACATCACTGGAACGAACAAAATAGCTTCATAACGTCATGTGCCTAGCATCCACGCAGACGCGAAACGGCAGGAATTCGAGGCCGCGGCGGGCGGAACGAGGCTGACGTGTGCGACCGAGACGTGCTGCATAAACCCCATACGTGTTGTGTGCATCCTGCGCTAAAGCAGCACCACACAGCTGCTCACTACAGGCCACCCAGCCGGAGCAGCAGGTGACGCGTGAGCACACTGCGCCTCTGCGCGCTGTCTAGCCTGTTTCCCTGTCGCTCCCTCTCGGCAAACTCCTGAGTGACTGGCTCTCACGCGCACAGCGCCTCATACGGCATTATCACGTTTGATTCATTACACCCTCCCACCCTGTAAAGGTAGACTGAGATTATTAAGAAAAAAACAAACAAACAAACAAACCAACCCCCTCCCACACCCCCACCCCCCGACAACCAAATATAAAAAAGAGGTACTGGTTTGGTGTTATGAGTTCATTATCAAACAAGATGGCGTGTGATATTTCATGCGCGCGATTTGGGCACATGACGGTTTTGGATCTGCGAATTATGCTAGATGCAATATTTGCAAAAAAAACACCGCCTTTATAACAGCTCTCACTGTGAATACCAAAACACACTAATGTCAGTAGAATTAAAGGCAGCAGAAAAAAAATCTATCATAGACCATAATTCAGTTCTCTTCACTAGAAAGCGATGGGAAAAGGAAACGAAAAGAAACGCCTCACAACGCAGTCAAGTGCTTTTAATATGCTTGAGCAAAGATTTCATGATATGAAAAAACAATGGAAAATTCATTACCCAAGAATCAGTTCATGCAAATTAGACAGGCATGGGTAAGAGATCCCCGCCCACACACGCTACGAAGAATGCAGCACTTTCGAAGCATATCAAAAAAGCTCATGAAGGTGAATCTAACGCATTATTTTTTTGTTTTTATTTTAAAGTCAACTTGTTATGCACAGCAAAAACATGGACCCCACCTCAAAGTAATTACTGAGAGACCAAGGAGAGAAAGTTCCTCACCTGTCGCTTGGGCGCAATTCTGATGTGGTGGCGAACTGTCACCAAGGCCGTCTGCAATCATTGCTGTCTACAATTACCACCACCTGCAATTACTGCCACCTTGTCCGCTGTCATGGACCCGGCACCGTACTGATTAACAGAGCCCAGGCAGGGGGGCAGGGGGGCGGGGGGGATGCTCTTGGGGGGCAGAGATGTGGTTGCTTGGGCAGAGCTTGTCAAGCGTGTCAGGGCCCCACTCGGTTCCCTGAGTAAGAACTCAGCAATTACACCCTAGTCGAATGGCCTGTGTTAAAGCTCATTGGTTTGGCCAACACCAAACTGTGGTCAGATGAGCTGAAGTGAACTCGGCCGTGAAGCATGCGTGGCAAGGCAGATGAGTGAAAGAAAGCTAAGTGAACCGAACTGTAATGTGGACTGATGGAACTAAATGAAAAGGTCTTAGTGTTTACATCTTCCACTTGTAAATCTCCCGAGGTTTCAGAGGAGAGCTGATCGTGCTCTGGCTTTAGGGCCTTAAGAGTAAATTTGGTTCCTGCAAAATGTTTCAGGCCACTTGTCTTGTCATATATTTCCTTTACATTGTCTGAACAAATACAGGCCCTTGCATAAATATGTCATCACGATTTCCATGACGCTCTGTCTTTGAACTGCAGGTCATATTTTCATACCGTAACACCAGAGCTCTTCATTCTGTGTAGCAACTTAACAATATTTAAATATATACATATTTAAATCCATAGTTAAAAATACTCGCTTGGACTCAAAGCCAAATTTTGATTAAAAACTCTTGATATGTTTCGAGTGAGACCTGCCATAATTTGCCGCCCCACCAGTTGTCCCCATTTAGTGTCCCCCTCACCTCGGTCACCATTGTGCCACACTTGTTTCCTCTCAGTGATGGAGAGGTCGTCCCTTCAAACGGGGAGAGAAATGAGATTTTGTTTTATTACTGCCGTGTGCGCATGCATGAGACCTCAACTCAGGAAACTAATCTCCGCAACATGCCGTTAATAGCATGCCAAAAAGGTGTGAAACAAGAAGGGTGGGGTGGGTGGGGGTGTCTGCTGCTACGTGTGCAATCACACCTCCCCACGCCAGCGTTGTCACACTCTCGCATTCCTCACCTCCAATTAGCGGGGAGAGGGTCCTAAATATAGCGGCCCCAGCACTTTCCCAATCAGGTCGGACTGTGTGGCGAGAGACTTTAGCGCGAAGCAGCTTGATTAGCTGAGGACGAGAGCACGGACCACCCCCAGAAAAGGTTAGTGAGTTAGTTGAGCCGAGATCTTTACAGCGTTCATGGGCAGCACCGATTGATCCCTTCCGGAGTTAACTGTGCATATCAATCAATGGAGGCTTTTGAGCGCTGTGCACTGTAAACCATCGACATGATTATCAATGGAACCATTGATTGAGGCCGAGCTTGAGGGCTGTTGGTGACAGCTGAATACCAGAGCCCCCCCACTACCCCCCCCCGCTGCCCCTCCCAGGTCCCAACTATGACCAAGGCTCAAGTGCGAAACAAGAACGTCTTACAGATGAGAGAAGCGCTGTTTGCTTTTCTGCCAGTAGGCAGGCGCTGTGTGTATCCATGGTGATGGAACTGCCCCTTCCTAGCAACGGTGTTCACCATGACCCTATGGATGGCCATCGTTCACGTGAACTTTAAAGTCGTCATGGCTTTGCGGCGGTGCTTCCATTGATTCTGGAACAGGAGCACGTCATCCATTAATCTCAGTCTAAAACCACCTACATGAGTGTCGCCATGGGCAACTCCATTCATCAAAGCCCACGTTCCATCCCAAGCCCAATCAAAATGTGTCGGATTGCAATTAAACAACTTTCTCCCGTTTCTTGCAAGCAGAATTTCCTGGTCGAGCCACAGACCCCTCGCACGCACACCTGGGTAATTAAAAAGGTGGAGTAAAATTTGTCCCATGAGCTCACTGACTGCTCGTCAGAGCTACGTTACGGGTGGCTGAGGTGACGTGCCCTCCAGGTGCGAACGCCCTCACGTCTCACGCTCCACCCCCAGACTCAAGGAGAGGAATTCAGGCTGCTCCTCCCTGGAACAGGTCCCTCCTGAGGACCCAAGGGTGGTGCTTGTCAGACGAAAATGGGAAAGGAAACAAAACAGAATTAATTTGTTCTTCAGTGTGGGACATGGCAGCTTTCTCCTCTTATAGATGGGGTAATATAGCAGCAATCAAGGAGCTTCTGGCTAAACTCCCAGAAGGCAACGCTCTTCTATACACCCTTCAGCCAGTCACTTATTCTCAATTGCTCTAAAGGCGTTGCAGCAAACGTGCACCTCGTCTTAGGTTAATGATGTGTGAGCCATATGTCACCAAAAATAATGGCATAAACCGAAAATGTAATTTATTCGAGTGGGATGTATGATCGTTTCGTCAGTTTCGTGTGCTTCCACAATGCACATAAGGTACCAGGAGGTTGGAAATAAATCCCAGTCACAAACAAGGTCGATTACTGTATCATTACTCTGTCCCTCTGAGCCTGTCTGTGTAACTGGGAAATACAGTCACACCTAAACACACAGAGGGGCATAGATGAGAAAACCGTAAGAAGAAGAGAGGAAGGTCTCAGTCAGGTTAGCTGGCAACCATGCTGACCTCTGTCAGGAGATGGGATTGAAGACCACATTTTGCGCTAGTCTGACCGACGATGTCCTCGAGTCGGAGAGTGTGCGGGACAACAGTGTCGTCCTCGTCCTTTGTCCCTCACCTGGCCTAGTGTGCCGGCGGGCCGCCAACACACAGCTTCTCCTGACTCCGTCCTGCCCTGGTGAGAGGACATCTGTTGGCCCTGCCAGACTTCAGGCCGCCTGCCAGTCAGTCACAGGCTGCTATGGTGACCAGGGCTGAAGCCCAGGACACACACACACACACACACACACACACACACACACACACACACACGCACACACACACACGCGCGCACGCATGAGCATGCTCACACATGCTCACAAACACAGGCACACAGAAACACAAACAACACATGCATGCGCATGCACACACACACACACACACACTCACTCACTCACACACACACACGCACACACACACACACACGCACACGCATGAGCATGCTCACACATGCTCACAAACACAGGCACACAGAAACACAAACAACACATGCATGCGCATGCACACACACACACACACACACACACAAACACACGCACACGCATGCTCACACATGCTCACAAACACAGGCACACAGAAACACAAACAACACATGCATGCGCATGCACACACACACACACACACACACTCACTCACTCACACACACACACGCACACACACACACACACACACACAGCTGCACATACACACACAGTTGGCAGGTCTTGTTCCCAGAATAGAGCTGCATTAAAGCTTATGACCACCCAAAAGACGCCAGTGCAATGCTAGTTTGTGGGCCTTGCATATAATTTGCATTTATCATTGATGTTTTTTATTAAATAAAAAAAACCCAATTTATATATGTTCATATTTAGACCAGAAAGTAAATTTACTATACAATTTACAAATAAATACAAGTTGTGTAAGTGCACTTTGCGTTGTGCAACGTGCACCAGTTTTCATTTGCAGGTACTTATGCAACTTCAGCAAATAAGAAAATAGTTTTCTACACGCGTTTCTTTCCCCTTCTGAACGCCAGCACTGTCGGGCAGATCATCTAGCCAAGCAGCCTGAAATGCATGTGTTCCTCTCTGCCTCTTGTAAATGACAATCACACCTTTTTCATAACCAGAGAGGCTGATTAATTATATGCCAGCAATGCAGCTAATTAATTATTGTCAGGTAGAACCTTCTCTTTTTTCTCATTCCTCGCAGGGAAAATGTCCTGCAGAACAAGAAAAACAAGATCTGTATGTGGCCTTTCTATGTGTCCTGTACAGCTGTGTCCTGTACAGCTGAGTCCTGTACAGCTGTGTCCTGTACAGCTGAGTCCTGTACACCTGAGTCCTGTACAGCTGAGTCCTGTACACCTGAGTCCTGTACAGCTGAGTCCTGTACAGCTGAGTCCTGTACAGCTGTGTCCTGTACAGCTGAGTCCTGTACAGCTGAGTCCTGTACAGCTGAGTCCTGTACAGCTGAGTCCTGTACAGCTGTGTCCTGTACACCTGAGTCCTGTACAGCTGTGTCCTGTACAGCTGAGTCCTGTACAGCTGTGTCCTGTACAGCTGTGTCCTGTACACCTGAGTCCTGTACAGCTGAGTCCTGTACAGCTGTGTCCTGTACAGCTGTGTCCTGTACAGCTGAGTCCTGTACAGCTGTGTCCTGTACAGCTGAGTCCTGTACAGCTGTGTCCTGTATAGCTGTGTCCTGTATAGCTGGGTCCTGTACAGCTGTGTCCTGTACAGCTGTGTCCTGTACAGCTGAGTCCTGTACAGCTGTGTCCTGTACAGCTGAGTCCTGTACAGCTGAGTCCTGTACACCTGAGTCCTGTACAGCTGAGTCCTGTACACCTGAGTCCTATACAGCTGTGTCCTGTACAGCTGAGTCCTGTACAGCTGAGTCCTGTACAGCTGAGTCCTGTACAGCTGTGTCCTGTACACCTGAGTCCTGTACAGCTGAGTCCTGTACAGCTGTGTCCTGTACAGCTGTGTCCTGTACAGCTGAGTCCTGTACACCTGAGTCCTGTACAGCTGAGTCCTGTACAGCTGAGTCCTGTACAGCTGTGTCCTGTACAGCTGTGTCCTGTACAGCTGAGTCCTGTACAGCTGAGTCCTATACAGCTGTGTCCTGTACAGCTGAGTCCTGTACAGCTGTGTCCTGTACAGCTGAGTCCTGTACAGCTGTGTCCTGTACAGCTGTGTCCTGTACACCTGAGTCCTGTACAGCTGTGTCCTGTACAGCTGAGTCCTGTACAGCTGTGTCCTGTACAGCTGAGTCCTGTACAGCTGTGTCCTGTACAGCTGAGTCCTGTACAGCTGTGTCCTGTACACCTGAGTCCTGTATAGCTGTGTCCTGTACAGCTGTGTCCTGTACAGCTGAGTCCTGTACAGCTGTGTCCTGTACAGCTGTGTCCTGTATAGCTGAGTCCTGTACAGCTGTGTCCTGTACAGCTGTGTCCTGTATAGCTGTGTCCTGTACAGCTGTGTCCATCTGCCATTCGGGGAAACTGCAGATAAAAGATAATAAATGATGCACATGTGGATGTTAAATAACTTTAGTAGCTTCTAGTATATGGCTGAGTTTGTGCCAGACGGTTAAAAAAAAAACAAGAACATTTCACATTTGCACACATGTATATTAGGATGGATATGGAAGGGTGACATTTCCAACCCGTAAGTGTCAGTAGAGATGTGTTAAACGGCGTGTCATACAGTGCACCAAGAAGCACGCCAGCAGGACGCGCCTCTTGTTTGACGCCGCGTTTTTGTCGGACGCGTTTTTAATTGGCGGCTCTTCTGAATGACGCCTCGTGCTCCTCTTCTTCCACTTTGTTTTTATCAACATTATTTTTAGACCTCATCCTGTGACGTGACGAAGACCTGCGGATGAACGACGCCGCTGCATGCACACCGATCTTCAGTCAGACTAAGCAGGTCCTCTGGTGATATTAGGGGCCTCTTGATTTCCCATTGGACGTGCTGCACCAGTTAGAGTATCATAAAAATGCAGATTCTGACATTCTCTCAGTTGCCTGGATATGAGGTGAGTACACAGAGGCTGGGATGCCCCAATTCACAGTAATTAACTGATTTGGAGTTTGCGGTGTGTACCCAGTGCATGCTACTAATAAGGTGTATTGAAACGAGTGTGAATGATTCGTTATCACATCTAAAACTACTTATTCTAAATTTGGTAATGGTAGTATGTACCATCTTTGAAAATTAAGAGAATATTTATAAAGGCTAATTAATTGCAGGAGAGATTGAAGACATTGTGACTTTGTGACTGGTCAGTTGTTTGATGTTAACTAATTAACAACAACTAATTTAAAAGAAAGATCTGTCACACCACATCCACCACTTTACGTTGTGTATTGTGGAATAGAATTATTATTATATTACTATTATCATTATAAATGTATAATATTATTGAAAACCACAGATAAAACCAATTTAAAGTTAGACGTAACCCTAAAAACATAAAGAATGGAACAGAAATGATGAAGCACCTTAAGTAGTTTGATGGTAATTTCGCAGGGCAGCTCGTGGTTCAGCTCCCCTTTCCGCCCATGTTAGCCAGACGCCAGCGCTCCGTGACTGCGTCTCAGCTCGGCCTCGGTTTCCTGGCTCTCCGGCAGGGAAACTCCACCTGCCTCACTCCCAGACCCAACATGCAGCAGCACACAGAGATGCCTCCAATCTCACCTCCTCGCATCAGAGACCTTTTCCCCAGGAGCCCAGAATAGCCCTTTGTCTCCTTCATGCTGGACAGCAGATTTTGACTCTTGAGTGCCAGGCTGTTCAAACATGCGGAACGGACGGCCGATGATTCGTAGACGCCACAGCCGAGCATCTGAAAAGAAGTGCTAACCTTTAGCCTCTGCTAAACGAATCTACCATGCACCTACAGCATGCTGGGAAATAGCTGCACGTTCTCCGCCCAGCGCCACTGCTACACTGTCAATAACCACAGTGCAGTGTAAACATTTCATTACTTCAGAAAGGCCAGTGTAGCAAAGCACAAAGCACTAGGAATGTTAGTTCAGCTCAACCTCTGAAGAGGAAGAGGAAGAGTAATTTTTATTTACTGCGTATTTTTCCCTCCGTTTTTTTTTATGTCCCAGCAACGTTTCATAATATCAGGTAGAACATCCACTGAATATGTCTAAATGGTACCTAATAATACAGTAATCCCACATTCCTTGGACTGAATTGCCTCAGCATTGTTCTTGCTTGTACAAAATGTCATGAAAAGTTTTTCAGTGGCATGTAATCATTACAGAGGATCCAGTCACAATGAATGAGAGAAAAAGGGGAGAAAGGAAGGAGGGAAAAAAAAAAAAAAAGGCGACAAAAAACTTTTTTCACAAGTCAGTCCAGGTGATGGCGGCCCGGAGCAGCAGAAATGCACAACGAACCTGAAGTCTCTCACATGTTCCTTAACAACCTGGCAGCTGGGAGACATCTGATTGGACAGCCCTTATCGCCGTGGCGACATCGCAGCTGCATTATATTTTTAACCTACGAAGAGACAATGGAGCTCGGGTTGGTGTCAATCACAAAGTTTGGCCCGAGTGCTGATGAGGCCTCCAAGTTGGTGGAGTTTTTATCTGTGACACATCAGCGCTCACTGTGCTGCACACACACACTGCTGTAACTCTCACACAACACACACACTGCTGTAACTCTCACACAACACACACAAAGCTAAAGTTTCCCATCACACATTAGCTCGCTAAACTTCCCAACTGGCTTCCCAGTGCTAAACTTGCACCAGTGGGAAACACCGCATCACTTCCTCATGGATTAAAAATCTAAGGAGATCAGTGGTTATGACACAATGTAAACAGAGTGTTCAGAATCACCAAAAGTGGACTGCAAACACCAGGTTTAATTTCATAATCACTTTTACGCCTTGTGTTCGTTCCTCCGGCAAAGATGCAAGATACATTAGGAGGCAGGCTTTTGGGAACATCATTTAAATAGAATATTATTATTGTATTCTTATTATTGTTATTTCTACACTGCTTTTATAACAGATATTGTCTCAAAACAACTTTAGAGAAATGCAGGTTTAACACCCTAGTGCATTTAAAAAAATATATATTAAATTCTTAAATATATCACTAGGGACTTGTGACTCATCGGTCATGCCAGTAGGGAAGCTGGACTTATATTCGAAACTAACCTGTTGTGGGCTTGAAGAAGAATGACTGAAGAGATGACCTTAAATACACGCACTGCAAATAGAGAGAGAACATAGCAGTTCTGCTGTAGCCAAAGAGGAAGCCTTGGAAGACAGCACGCCATGTGAAAAAGGCTGTTTACATCCATTTTCCCAAGTAAAAGGTTGATAGTGAATATTTAGTGGTCAAAGTAGCTTTTCCAAGGACCTGTATATTAATAGTAATTTTTGCATCACCTTTAACTTTTATCCAAGCGCTTAATACATATTCAACGTCCACCACCATTGGCACTGTATTACTAATCTATCATTGTAACGCATGAATTTCCAAGCTCGGAATCTTCTTCATCAAAGATCATTCAGCACATCAGTACTGTAAGCCCCAGACCCTGAACCGATACGGGCCCTGATCAGTGTAACATACTCTCACTGTGATCGCTGAAGGCTTCTTTGCACGCCGACACATTTCCTGGTTTACTGGTTTTGTGATTTTTTTTTTTTTGTGAACTTCAAAGGATTATCTACATATTGCAGCCATAGATACAGGTCTGAGTATCACATCTAGTACATATTCTCATAGATGCATGCTTGTCATTTTAAGAAGAGAGATTTTATTGTTTTGCACCTATTTATGCAATATCATACACTGATCTACTGGCGTATCTGTCATGGTTTCTAGCAATAAAAGCATAAAGGTCAATTGTATTACAAGTCAGATTTCACTGCGTGGGTTATCTGTAAACCCAGTGTATCCCATTTACAAAGTCATAAACACATAAAAATACAAATATTGTTTTTGAAATTTTACCTTTAATATGTATAATTTTTTTAACGTTTCCCACCACTGTGAATAATGTGAATAAATAATGGCCAGTAAAGAGTGCTGAAGTCTCATTTAGGTGTATTTCCCATTTACATTTTTACAGTGGTTAAATCCACCCAACACTACACTAGACAGAACCTGAGCCCACATCGCACTAAGGACATGGTTGTAAGTGAGAATTACCAATCGAAAATGGCATTCTTAATATAGAAGTAGGATAAGGCATGTACTCTTTCTCTCCCTGACTTATTACCCATCGGCGGCAGAACTAGGTTAGAGGAGATGTGCTGTATGCTTAGACGTAAAGCCCAATGTCACCTTGGATTAAATGCTGCGGCCCTGAAGATGAGAACTACCATAGAGGGATTGTGCTCTTCACCACTTCACCACAAGAAAATGAACATTAAAATGATGCTTGCATGAGGGAAAAAAAAGGCCCCCCCAACCTCTATTTTCCCTTCTTACAATCTCATCTTCAAATGAAGGCACACATGCTCCCAAACTCAAATAAATGCACGTGTGCGAATCTCATTCAAAGCAATCAGGCCGAGACCTATACTCATATAATTCGTTCCATCACTCATCAATATCATCCTCACAGTAATATGACAATCTGTCCTTACATGGTATGTGGGCTCAGTGTCACTCTTAAATTGGATGGGACCGTTGCTCTAGTGCAGGGTAGGAGTGTCACATTAGGCTCTGCTGCACTATACATTTATGAGTATAACCAGATTTTAAAAAATGTGGAATATTTCATCTGAATATTTAAAAAATGTATTTATAGGTGTGAGCTGCACTGAGAGGCAAAAGCTATACTTGCTATGTGTTATGTTGTTCTGTTATGTTATGTTATGTTTTGTTATGTTATGTTATGTTATGTTGTTCTTTCAGCCAGGTTTTCTCCAATGTGAAAATATACAATTCTAAGGTATACTAATTAAAGTGTTTCCAAATGTTTTATTTCATTAAAAACATAGAAATCCTTTGAAAACATTTGTGTTCGCTGAGACTGAGGACTGAACTTCAGACATGCAATTACATGAAAATAAGAAGACTAGAGAAAAGCTGATGCGATGTCTGGAAATTAATTAGTGAATATTTATTAGCGTCATTACCCAAATGAACAAAGTGATGAGCCATTGCACCCAGACCAAAGGGGGCTGTTCGTTTAGTTGGTCCTGGGTTGAGCAGCTTCACCCATCTAGCTTGTAATTTCAGTGGTTTTATAACAATGTCCAAATGTCTTCCTTTGTTTTCCTTTGATATTCCCAGAATGCACCACAGTGGACCAGCTGATGTGCTTGTGAATTTGTTGGGGATAGACTTACAGTCAGCTCATTAGCTAAATATCTATTACCTAATATTTTGCAAAGATCAGCTAATTTAATCACCAGCCGTAGGCCTATATACTATGGCCAGTATGTATTGTATTTATACTATATGAGGTGTAGACATGTTTCCATGAAGAAGAATTAGGCTTCATGCATCACCTCTAAGGGAAAAAGCTCTCCGAATGAATTATACATGACTACACAGATGAGCTCGAAACATAACAGAATTCATAGCCACTGGTTTAGTGTCGTTTGTATGACCAATCATATTCTCTCATTTTCACATGATGTTTTTAAATCCTCCCATGTTGGCACATGGACTTGTGTTTGTGTTCTTATGTTAATATGTAACTTACCAATTATGTTAATTGTCACTTGTCGATGGCTTTCCTCCTCTTGGATCATTTCACCTTGAGGGAACCTCCCCTGGAATTCCATGGGATTGCCTGGGGCTCCCAGGCTGTGTCCACTGGGGACTGACCAGTTCCCGTTGGATGGGTCCACTGGGTGGCCAGGTGGTACTGGTATCGCCCTGAAGGGAGCCTTGGTATTCATGCCATTAACTCTCTCCATTTTGTTCCAGGTGTGGGCACCCAGGAAGTGATGGCCCCCTGGGGCCCGTGAGGAGGGCCGACTGGCACGCCTCTATCCTGGGCTCTCCTCCTCTGTCTGGTGGCCTACGGCAAACCTCTTTTCCATGTGCTCCTGTGGGCACGTCCTCCTGCATGTCCACCAATGGAGTGGACAAGCCTCCCTAGTGCATCCTGCACTCCCGCTGGTGTCCACCAGGGTGGTTGCCATGCCTCCCGCACCACAGCGGATGCGCGTTCCAAAGCCTAGGCACCAAGCCCAGTCCAACATCAAACTCCACCCACCCTACCCAATGAATTCCATCAGTTTGGCGCTACTCCACTGCATGCATAACCCATCCATATTATGGTCTTTCAAAGAACTAGAAGCCTTGGGTCATCAATGTTTCAACAGTTGTGTAACTATCTGCAGACCAATCAAAAGGCCATGGAATATGTTTTCTCCACTGCCAAAGCAAACAGAGACCAATGGGCACACATGCACACATAGGGGCTCGTTTATCCATTCACCTCAACTGTCATGGCTGGTTTTTCTTTGTGGAAAAATGGATGGTGGGCCTTGCGTAGACAACAGGGCCCTCATCAATGCCACCGTGAGGTTCCCTTATCCACTAACATTCATCCCCTCAACGCACGACAAACTCCACCAAGCCACCATTTTCACAAAACCTGATTTGAGAAAT
Organism: Brachyhypopomus occidentalis; assembly: GCA_020368025.1. NCBI lineage: Eukaryota > Metazoa > Chordata > Actinopteri > Gymnotiformes > Hypopomidae > Brachyhypopomus > Brachyhypopomus occidentalis. The sequence goes on along the minus strand of JAGXOD010000005.1, from coordinate 1,392,571 downwards.
GCATACCAGTGCAAACCAGACTGGGGGGAAAACAGCCTTCATTACTTCCAAGGGTCACTTCAAGTATGTGGTGAAGTCATTCGGCCTTGCAGTCTCACCTACTGTCTTTCAGTTATTCATGCACAGCACATTATTTGACAAAATTGATCAACTCCTCATACCGTACTTCCACAAGCTTCTAATCTATTCCCCCACACTCCCCCGACACCCCAGAATACTTACATGTCCACAATGGTGGTAGCATCTGCCCTTCTCTACGTCTGCTGGGGGTGGTGGACGCTTCCAGCGGACAGGAGCAGGACAAACTGGTGCGGAGGTCGAGCTCTGCTGGGATGTCCTCTGGAGTCGGTGGTGGTGGTGGGCGAGAGGAGGATGTTGGCAAAGCTGACATGCATTATGGACAAACCGCCATCACCCTCTGCATGAGGCCGTGGGTGACCTGAGAAGCTCCTTCAGAGACTGAAACATATTCGCCGTGAGACTGTATAACGCATCATAATGTCATGAGTCACAAGGAGATTTTACTGCCATCACTTATGCACAGTGTACTTTACATATGGTACATATACATTTTTACTTATCTACATTCCAACCCATAATGCATACTGTGTATGTTGTGTACAACTTGCAAATTACCGGCTACAAATTTATATAGTGTTTTGATGAATATGTTTATATGTGTATTGATATATATTTTTCATGCATATAGTGTTTTCTATTCTATTTTTATTTTATTTCATCCTTACCTGTACTTGAGCTTCTGTAATGTACAAATTTTCCTGAGGTGGGATCATTAAAGTCTTATCTTATCTTATCTAATGTTCTCACCAAACTTCCATCTATCCATTCATCCATCCAGAGTCTATATAGTTTTAAAAAAATATTCACACACACAAAAAAATTGTGACTGTATAAATATTAATCTCCATTACATCAAAAACACCAGTAGTACAAGAGTTCTAGTCCAACCAACTGAAAGATGTCCCCTAGTTATTTTTGTAGAGTGTAATTAAGATGTCATATATGTCTCAAAATAAATATACCTTGTCATGGAAGAAAGCAGAGAAAAATTAAAAATAATTAATGTATTGATCAGGGGGTGGTTATAAAAAAGTTTAAGTTTGAACATTCCACTAAATCCCTTATTAAGAAGCGTAAAGAACGTCGTCATGCGGCTCCACCAACATCGTACGTCAATCGCACAGCCTCACACAGTCACCATCACCATGGTGATGCTTGCTTTTGTCATGACTACATTTCTGGTTTATCCCACTATAAAATAAAACGTTTTGGTTCTACACCTGCCTGCCTCTCACCAGTTCTATGAAGTCACAATGTCACATCCACAGCTCTGTCCATATAACGCTGCCCATCAAAAGACAGTGATTGATTAAAGGAAGGAAATAATCATAGAAGCAACCAAGGTCTGTGTCTGAGATGGAAGAATCTGTGGATAGGACAAAAAGCTGGGTTTTATGGAAAAAAAGCCATTTGAATTCATTTCCAAACTCCAATGGAGTTTGGCAAAAAAGGCATGATGGACACTCAGCAAAATAAAAAAAAAAGCCTTTAAAAAGCCTCTGATCTACGAGACTAAAATATTACTTTATGGCTTTGTTGAAAAGTGTAGCGTACAGCACAGAACAAACACTGGTGTGGCACCGTGGTTGGGGATGTTCTCACCTGCAGGCAAAATTAGCCGAGCTGAAGTTGGATGAAGCGAAGCAACGACGCCTGTTAGAACAGGCAGATGTGTCAGGCTCCAGATGTGCAGCGTTGATGGAAACATACACCTAAAACACTTGGAGCTACAACTGTGCAAAAGGTGCTGTGACCAAGTATTGATCTGGAGGAGGGGTGTGTGGTGGTATGGGGAGGGGGCTTAAACTGAGATGAATGCTTATGCAATGAACAGATGTCAGATTTTTAATGAATACTTGGGTCACAATAACAGTCCAATTACTGTAAGTTAGTTTTTAATCCAATTTGAAACGCCACACAGGGGTGGAGTGGTGGTGAATGCTTATTTTCTTGCACTGTGTGTGTGTGTGTGTGTGTGTGTGTATACTGTATATATATATATATATATATATATATATATATATACACACACACACACACACACAGAAAGAGAGAGAGAGACAGAGAGAGAGAGAGGGAGAGAGAGAGAGTCCCTATGATTGCGCTCTTGTGGACTGAGATTGATGTTGTCATTCCTGGGATCTCCTCCATCTTAGGGGTCACGGCTCCAAATGGCGCTACCACCACTGGGACAACCTTCATGTTAACCTTCCACACGCTCTATCCTCCTTCTTCCTTTCTACTATGTTGTGTTTCTCCATGTATCTTCCCCTGCCAGGATCTTGCACCCTGCTGTACTGTCAAAGAGGCCCCTCTGCAGTCTGTATCCTACACACACACACACACACACACACACACACGCTTCTTGTGTTGACTTACAGAGCTTAGTGGTTGATCTTGCTGCCATGATTTTCCAGTCATTGGAAGGACATATATAGGAAGGACATTGGAAGTATATATTACACTGGATATATGTGTGTGTGTGTGTGTGTGTAATACCCAGACAGGCTTTTCACTTTCTAGCACTAAACAATTCAAACTAAAGAGCATCAATGCAGAAGTTAATTACAGGAAAAACAGGCAACTCCAGTGTGTCAACAGTCTCAGTTGAGTGAACAAAAAAATAGAACAATAATAGATAAATAAATAAACAGATACATAAATAAATAAATAAATGAATGAATGAAAAAAAACACAAGCCAACTTTCTAGGGACAAGAACAAACTTAGAAAAGCAAGATGACTGTCCCTAAAGTATGAAAACTATTCTGCACCCAAAACGTCTGAATAAAGAAGTGAAGGACAAATAAAGCATGTTCGGTGTTATCCAGAAATAACAACACCTGACAAAATATACATTTGTGTAAAAAGAAAACCACCTGCACTGTTGGTAGAAATAAAAAGTGTAAAATGCAGTAGACAATGAGCAGATTTCAATAACACAATGTAGAGAAGTGAGTGGAAACGTCTGATGAGAACAGACCGGCTTTCGTATCCAACTGGCTCTTTAGATCCCCATCTCCAGCCAGCTTAATCAAGGTCGTCTTCACAATACACCATATCTGGTTCTTACTACACCCAGGTTGGGATGGAAGCGTGTGGAACTGGAGTAGGAGAGCTCCCCTTGTGGCTTGGATGGCTGCTTTGTCATTTAAGTTAATGAGCTCAGAGGTTGTGGTCCTTGACTCATTACCCTCCTGTTCCGAGATGCTCTCTATGGTGACGTGCTGGTGTGGGAAGGCCCTTTGTTAAGAGCTCTCACAACAACGGTCACCGAGACCCTTTAGGCACAACAACTGAGATCTTCCATGCATTTCACTCACTTGTAGCCCTCTGGCTTTGAACGATTACTCTCTTTTGACATTGTGCCCTGGTTTTTCTCGATTCACATGAGCGTTCGCACAGTTTGGAGGTTGTTTATATATTGTTCTCTCTCTTGGGCTGGCTAACTCTGCGTAATCTTCCAGTATTAAGACCTCTGCTGAGACCTTTCCCCTCGTCTCGCACCTCTTGGTGCTCTTGTGCATAGCATGCTTAACGGTCACTGCAGCTAATGTTTCCATACGGTGTCCTGTAGCTGCTTTAAAGTACGCTGCAGATTGGCGGGGATATTACAGACTTCAGCTCTCTGGCACTAAAGGGAAAAAGGTTTTAATTTTTAATTGTTTGGAGGGCTCTTCTTATCACCAGACTCTTACGAGCTTCTTTAAAGCGTGATGGACTCTGGCACCTCCAGATGGTTCCCTGTGCTTTGCCACTAGAGCCCGTGTGTGTTTGGATAGGTAGACACTTCTAGCCTCCATTACTAAGCATTTACAGTCAATTTTTGGTGCTTGCCAAAGTTAATCCAACCTAAGACGATATGAAAGAAGCAAATGTCAGCCTGCTATTTTAGTGCAAATGTTTTTAAGATCAAATCAAGTCATTGATACTATACCACTCGAGCAGTGTATTATTGCTATTATTATTATTAATAATAATCATCATCATCATTAAAAATTATGCTTTAAATTAATAGAGTCTGTGTTGTAAAGAGAGTTCAAGATAGTATTTCTATAGGCACCATGTAAAGTAAACCTAGTCAGTGTGCTGTAAGACAGTGGAGAATATGGATTGAACATAATTGCTGGTAATTTCCACACTAAGAACTTAAGGGTTTCAGTCTTGCAAGAATCACTCTTAAGGTTTAAGGTTAGAGCATCTTTTGTTCAGGTTTAAAATAATCAATCTATATATAGCAACGGCAAAGAACAGATTTGAAATGAAGGATATGAAAAGGCATTCAAGGATGAGTTGTTAGCCTCTGTCTTCAGAAGCACATCAATTTCTCTCGCGCCATGTGCTGATGCGAGTATTCTATGCAAGCTGAGATGTCTGCACACTTTGTCCTATGAAATCCAGGGAAAATGGCCTGGTTGGTTGGCAGTAGCAAGATAAATAAATATGTGATATGTGAGGAGCTACTCAGACGTGGCTGTCAGTGAGTGGGGAAGGAGCTGGCGGCTCTGGGCTCCAGGGGACCACGAGACCCCAAACTCTCGTGACATTTGAGAAAATCCATACATATCCCTGGCCTTTTGAGAGACAGACTCTCGGGGAGGTAAAGACAATTAGTAGTGTTTCTGCAGAGCGGCAGAAGAAAAAGAGGCGACATGTGGTCTTTGTCCTGTCTCCACCACCGCCTCCACCTCCACCACCACCACCACCTCCGAAGAAAGGTGCTCCCCAACACACCGTGGCCCAGCAGGAGCCTAAGTCAGCAGTGCTGGACTCTCTGAACATGTGGTTTTCTCTTTTTAGCAATCCATCTCATTCAACACCAACCGCTTCTGAAGTGCTTCTAATTTGTGGTTCACACTGGTGGATTAGAATAACTTAGAATGCTTCACACTATCGCAGTGCTTCACAAGACCATGCTGAAAAAGTAACCGTAATGAACGCCCATCTGAAAATTGACACATTGACACGAGGTTGTCACATCCTATCGTGCACAGCTCACGTGCTATCAGACGCAGCCACAGTGGTCTGTGTCAGGGCTCAAACACCTGTTCCGGATGTCTGCAGCGCGGCTCCAAGTGAGGTGAGTCACGTACAAGTAAAGCCAACATCTCTCATTAAAAACGACCTCAACTTAACCACATCAGTTGTTTAATTGTTGGACTTTATAAGACATACTTTTTATTATATTTCTAACATAGTGTCTTGTATATTAGTGGAAGGCCATAAAAACAACTTACACGTACTGGAAAATGTAACTTCTGTTTGGTGTATAAGGTGTAAGACATTGATTGAATTCTAGTCATTATGTGTTTCCATGTGTGTCTCTTCATTATAACTATAAATAATGCTACATATCAAAAAAACAACCCAGTCCAACGGACTAAACACTGGAACGTAAGTTCAGAATTAAACATTATAGATGTAGTTTTTAAATGCGGCAACCTGTCCTGTAGTATGTGAATTGTACACAAGATGAGCCTCATTCCTGTCGCTCATGTTGTAACGTGTCTGGGTGAAAACAGACCCATTCAGTGCTGTGGTACCAAATGTGACTTGTAGTCTACGCTGTGGCCTTGTGAGCATCTGAACAAACCCGCCTATTGTGGCCACAGGTTTGGATAAACGTTCATGGATGCTGACACTCACAAATACATGCTAATCCTCATTGACAAAACACATATTAGCATATGTGGGTATGCAATATTATTGTTGCATTTAGCCATGCTATGATTTACATGCAAAATAACCTTTAAAACATAGGTTATAAACATTTTTAGAGGTGCTTCATTAGTTATGTTTTACCCTTACAGGTCAGCATAAGGGGTGTTTCTATCCATAAATTAGAGGGCAACTTCCAATAACCTGTAGCATACAACATCAAAAAAGAGTGAGCTACTGTCTCTCTTAACGGGCACTGACGCACATCAGATTAATTTAATGTGATAAAACCAGCAACTCTGTTTCAGTGCAGTGATTTACCTTTGCACACACAAGCTGCTTTTTAATCACATCATGTGGGCGCTTTGTGTCACTCATGCTGCATTCAGAGAGAAACAGCAATCTTATTTTTCATTCAATTAAAACCAGTACATGCTGCTCCCTGCCACACGCGTAGAGACTAAGAATGTATCTTTGTAGTCATACATGGCCACAAGTCTTTAGCTTTCGTTTAATCTCACAAATGACGAGGAATTGTGTTTGCCTTCCTATACAGCTTATCCAGTCTCAGCATCAATATAACCGGATATGACCGGATTTGTGCTGTTGTGGGTGGTATATGAGAGATGTTTTGTTTAATTATTAAAATGTTTAGGCAAAACAGCAATCCAGGGTTGACTTGAACAGACTGGATTCTTCTGACTTTAATGGAGAAGAAAGCTAGTAAATCCTCTTTGGCCAGTTCTGAAGAGAGCGGACACAGCAGTCTGCTTGTGCTGGAGGTCACAGAAGGTTGTGTTCTAACGAGTTGGCAGTGACCCACACTTTCAGTTCCATCCTCACACTAGAGGCATCAAAGATCTAGTGTCAGCTCACACCCTGCAGGTACACACACACACACACACACACACACACACAGGATGGGGGCGGGGTGGCGGTAGGTGAGTGAGTGAGAGAATGACCAGGACACCTCCAGCACCAAATGTGAATGGAAGCTGGAAATGGAAGCAGAGCAGGAATAAGAAACAGACACAAAGACCAGAGAGCGCGAGAGGTCAGGAAGGGAAAACAAACAGTGTGTCGCAGGGCACAGGAAACGGGCGGCAGCCGGCGGGGGGGGGGGCGGGAGGACCGGGTGTGCAGAAGGACAGAAGGTCACGGGAATGAATGAGAATGCCCTTTACTACATGTACAGCGCTAGCCACATAGATATCAGCACTCCAATTAACACCTGCAGCTCCCTGCAGACGTCTCCCTACATGTCCCCAGGAATGAGGTGCACTCCTCTTTGTGAAAGGAGCTGGAAAGGGGGAAGGGGGAGCGAAAAAATGGAAGGATCTTTGACATAACTTCTATTTTCCTCTGTCTCACCTGCCACTCGTCTCCGCTCTCGCCGAGGAAGCAGACAGCAGAGGGTGAGCAGACAGGCCTTAATGGCCACTAATGGTCTGACGGCTGAGCCCCGGCTCTTTAAATCACTGAGCCAGCTTCCTTCTCCGCCTCACAAAAAGCCCCGCGGTAGCACCCAGGGTTGGTTCATGGGCCGCTGTTGCAGGTGCGGAGGTCACAGGCGCAGTTTCCCTGCAGGCTGTAGGCAGCGTTAACAGAACAAGCAGCTTCACTAGAATGCTTCAGATTTGTTGCTATGATTCATGGTTCATGTTTGCTATTTACATTTTATGCTATAGAAAATACATATGATTTTCAAGCAAATCTAAAAGAAGGAGGCGATGTTCACCACCATGTCTGTTTTAGATACAATAATGTTCCAATTACGCAGCCGGTTCAAAAATAATCTACACCACAGTGTGTGCTGCAGTATACAGGACAGTAATAACAGCACCAGGATGTAGAGTGAACTTTTGCCCACATGTATGCAACAGTGTTCTTTGCAATCTCTGAAGGATTTTGCTTGAGGCTTGAAATCGCGTTCAAATGTAGTAGTCAGCATTTTCATCCAGTTTCATGCTAGAGGCCTTTTCTTTTAAATTCTCACAATGCGCTCATAAGAATCATGAGTAAATGAGATTTTGCAGCACTTCCTGCCAATGCAGACCAAGATGTCATCAGCATGTAGCTTTTCACGAAACTCATGTACATTCCTCCAATTTCGAGTCGGTGCTGAGCGCGTCTGCTCAGTAGGCGGTAACTAGGTTAGCAGTGCACATGACCTTTCTGACATGACAGTATAGTCACTCCGTACCCAAAGTGTGAAGTCACCTGTAACTGTCTTCTCAGCTGTCTTCTGCTAACTCCCAATTCACCCCCTCGGGTGCCTCAGGAAGCAATGGCACTTTGCAGAATGGCTCCGGTGTTCCCAGATCAGGACTGTGTTGGACGTCACTGTTCCCGGATCAGGACTGTGTTGGACGTCACTGTTCCCAGATCAGGACAGGTCATGCTGCACTCCTGTTACTGCACCACGACTACTGGACTCCAGTGTTCCTGGACCAGGATGTGGAAGCGTCTTACAGTCAGACTGAGAGCTGAGAGCTGTTCTGGTACCACCGCCCCAACTCCCTGAGAGACCTGCTCCTCCACTATACTGGCATTCAGGATCAGACAGGTGTTAATCCACTACTTAGTACGCTTTGTATGGGGGAAGAGGTTTTGCACAGGGGAAACCGTTGATCATATCAATGATGGTGGCTGAAGGTATAACAATTCCTATTGTAGACCTGGAAAAAACACTAAATCCCTGTTCAAGTTCACAGCCGAGGGAAAATGCCAGATACCTGACCTGAATGTCACCGTGTCTCAGCTGGTCCACCTGAGCAAATCGTCCGCTAATGAGCTCTGGAATCTTAATACAGAACTCAGCCTTGTCCCTTCTTTACATGGACACCTTGTCTCTTTCTTTTTTTTTGAGAATAAAAGTCATAAAGCAATGCAAGATTAAAGTAATAAACTGCACCTGCTGTGTATTTAATTAGATAAGAACAACTTAACGAGAATGTTGCTTGTTCACCCCATGATAGTTTGTAGCACACTCAAAAAAAAAATAAGATAGAAAAAGAACAATTAAAATGGTGCTGCAGAAGGTTTGAGAAGAGCTTTCCGCATGCTTATCCCAGTGTTAATGTAAGGTACAAAACATCTCTCCTCCGAAGGTTAGTCAGGGGTTGGTTCTGGTGTGGAGAAGCTGTACCTCACGCTCTACTGCGTAAGTACTACACGTTCTCTCATTTTACACACGATTCTGAATGTGTACGAAGAATGAAAAGGAAGAATCCACCTATTAATATCACAGGGAACAGAAGAATGATTAGAAACACCAGATTTTATTTTAAACTGAAAGCACCTTTAATCATCTGCATCTAATTCTGACATGTGACAGTTTAAAAACAAGTGAGCAAACCACCTGCTGTACCTCTGATCTATTCTGGTACATTTTGAATGCGACAACAAGTAAAGAAAAATGTGAGTATAGTGTGTGTTATGTTATATATATATATATATAAACTATATATATATATATATATATATATATATATATATGTATATATATATATATATATATATATATATATAAACTGTATATGTATATATATATATATATATATATATAAACTGTATGTATATATATATATATATATATATATATATATATATATATATATATATATATATATATATATATATATATATATATATATACACACACACACACATACATACAAAAATCTATATACACATCTCTCTCTTTCTCTTTCTCTCTCTCTCTCTCTCTCTCTTTCTCTCTCTCTCTCTTTCTCTATAGAGTCTGGCAACCCTGAGTGTAAGAGACCATGTGTATGTGGCGTGGCGACCATCCTTAAGTGACCCAAGGTTTCCTTCTTCCTCCCCTTGAGAAGTTTCATTATATTCCCGGCGTGTCAGTCCTCCTGCTCTCTGCTGCTGGTGGGCGTTGCTCACACAGGGGGTTTGACTTAATGACCAGAGGAGGCGGACGTGAGGGGAGACGAGGAGCCGTGCTGTGGTGTGGCGCTTCTGAGCAGTGCCTTAATGAACAGCAGCGCCTGTGCACACGGTCCCGCGTCTCCGCCCTGACAGCCAGACGCAGCCGCCTTACGCTCACGCCACGCGTCTCTCATGCCCAAAAAGTTCCTCCTGCAGCCGAGACGCTGACAATATCTGTCTCCCGAAGAGGGAAAAAATGCACGGGGAAAAAAAAAATAATAAAATGCCGTGTCCCGGAAACATCTCGTCTTCTCCTCCCGGTTTTTTGTGGTTTTTTCACTTTCTTCCTCTTCCTCCACAGCCACCAGGGCTCGTCATGGCTCGTCAGGGCTTGCCAGGGCTCGTCAGGGCTCGTCAGGGCTCGTCAGGGCTTACACCTCCCTCCAGTTACTGCTGGTGTTCTCAATGCATAATGCAAAAACACAAGGTGCAAACATGTTGCATTCACAGCTTTGGACTGCGATCAAAATCTAAAACTCATCCCTGTGGTAATTAACATCTTCAGTGCATTGAGACACAGTTGGGCCAATTTAACTCATAAAATGTTGGCAGTTTAATTTCCTTGATGAAGGGTCTCTGAAGACCTCTAAGCCCCTTTAATGTATGTGCGGGATATAAGTGTATTTCTTGGGGAATGCCTCCTTGTCAAAAATGACACATTGTGAAAAACTGCGAGGTTAAAAATCTATTTCCAGTTCCTTATAAATTCAGCTGCCATGTGGCTGAGCGTTTCAGGTTGCACAAATGCCCCATCATGAGCTTTCAAAGGAGGCTGGTCTGCCTTTGAGGCGTCCTAAATTCCCAAAGAAAAATTGATGGTAAATGAGAAAAAAAAAAAGTGACTCAATCCACACCCGCATCCTTATCTGCTCCAGCGCAAGAGATGGAGCGCTGCCCTCCCCAAAAGAAGAGCTCAGGATAAGGAGTGGGATTACGCTAATCCAATAGGCATTCTACATGTTCTCCTTTTTCCCGTCTGGCACTGGATCTTTTCGGAGAGGAGCCATTCATGTCCCTAATGAGATTACGAGAGAGGGAATGGAACTGAGCACTACTAGGACTGGGTTTTTTTTTCTTTTTTTGGTGCCAAAGTGAGGAGGTATCTGGATCCAACTGTTCATTCCACCAGCTGTCAGTTCCATCCAGCCTGATGGCATTCAGAAATGTTCGCTTGATCTTTTCCAAACGGCTTCCACCAGGTGGGGGTGGAACGTGAGGGTCAGAGAGTCTGCGTCCGGCATCGATCAGCAATTTGTATGCAACGCAACGTAGCAGAGGCTGTTTTTTTTGTCAGGGTAAAATTGTCTTTGGTCGCGCGTGGGTGTCCGTGTGTCGTTAGGGGGCTCTCTGCTGCCTCCTGCTCAGATATCGTCCTCTGAAGGATGGCGTAATCCTCCTGGGCTGAGGGAAAAAAGGAGAAAATAAAGGATTGTGTGGTGGGAGGATGAGCAGAGGAAACGGTGGAGGAGGCTGAGGAGCGGGGGGAGCTGCTCGGTGTCGGGGCACCTCGGCGGGAGGGGGATGTTGGCACCGGCGCACATCGTGGGAGGAGGAGACGATGGGAGCGAGGAGTCTCGGGAGAGCGTGTGCTTCCACTGGGCAGTCGGCTTCAATCCCGCATCGACAGTCGATGCTTGACAAGTTGGTTTACATTATGAGCCACTTCCTGCAAAGCATCATGGAACTGGAATATAGTAGGTGTGAAAAAGTCCCATTCAAAGAACTGAAGAATTTGGAACTGGGGACTTTTCAGTTCTTGGAAAACAACGAGGCCTCAAACTCCTTCACGAAGATCCTTTGACAATATTACAAATGACTGGAAAGTGTTTTTCAACAAAAAGTCATTTAAAGTTAAAGCACTAGCAGGTTTCGGAGGTTTAGGGCACCATGCTAATGGAGTCCATTTAGATTGTTAGATGTTAAGGAGCAACAGTGACTGACACTGTTATGAGCACACGAGTTCCCATCTGAATAAATATATGGCGTCACAACAGAAAGAGAGACCTTAAAACGTCTCCTTTTTAAATAACGCATCTTTTAAGTTTTATAAATAAAAAAAAAACAGATATCTTACATGTTAACTTGGTCATTACTGTACATTTTTTAAATTACTGACAGTTTTTAAATGAACTGAACATGGATAACACTGTAATACTAGACACTAGGGTTGAATCAAGGCTGAGAGCACAGGAGTGAAATCCCTACCAAGCACAGAGAGGTTCCTATTACTGCATAAGTGATGTATATGCTCAGTGCAACATAAATATTCCATTTTATGTAAACATTGTACTACTCAAAAGCCCCTCAAAGGCCATACAAGGGCTAAGCAAATTAATACACGGGAGAGTGTAGGTCACATTAAAAGGTTTCCATGATAATGTTACTTCTATTAAAATGGTATCTTAGGAGCCTATTATTTCAATGTCATGATGAACCACAAACAAGTAAGAAGCTTTGCAGTTTCTGTAAAATCCCAGTGGCTGGTTTGGCATAACAGACAGTCCTGCGTATTTATTTCAGTAAAGCACAAATGCTCCACCACCGTCTGACAACAGGAAGTGGTGCTTCTCACCGATGGCTGCCGTAGGCGGAGGAAGCAGAGACACTGTGGACCACGCAGAGTGGCACAACCACCGCAGACAGCGCAGTGGACAGAGAGATTGTGTGTGTGTGTGTGTGTGTGTATATGTGTATATACACACACACACACACACACACACACACACACACACACACACACACATTCTTTGACCATTTCATACTTCAATACTTGTGGGAGTAGTATTATTACGCAATGGGCCACATTTTAAGACCTACCACCAGATTTTATGTGATTTTAACAGTAAATACGACCACGGTAACAGGGCCCCTCATTAATAACGTTGTTTTTTAACCGTTTGTGTGATGTACCATGCTAGCACTTTTTATCCTCATTTGCATATTACCTCAGATTCATAATAAAACACTTCAGTATAAAGAACATCACCTGAACTCGTCTATCTTCTCGATACGCTGACTGAGACTGGATCTTTTCCCTAACGTCGGTTCCACACAAGCAAGTCATTCGCAAAATTCTGCACACGCATCCATTTTGCTAATTGACAATAAAACACTTAAACTATATTTAAAGGCAATTTTTTTGGCCGTCTGGAGTAAGATGGCAAACTTAGCAGCTGCAGTTGTAGCAGTACATGCAGAGGAAGGACTTGCTCAGGCAGAATCTCATAATGCCACAAACTTTTGGCACAGGAAGTGGAATTGCTAGAGAGGAAGAAGCTATAAACAGACAGAGGAGGAGCAGGTTAACACCTCTGCAGCTCTGCCATGATCTGGGAGAAGTGCTGAGCTCCTCATCACAGCACAACCATGCTGTTCCCGTCTTGGTGAGCATTACAAACGCGTTGCATGTTTATGTAACTGGCAGATTTCAGCATACCAACATTCTCATAAGTGAGATGAGTCGGTCAGCTGTGGGTATTTAATATGCGTGGCCTCATTTGCATGTCTGTTTAGATTGACTTTCACTTAGGGCCACAGGTGAATTTAGAGGAGCGGTAAGCAGACACTGGTGTGGTAATGATCTCCATGGTAACTTTATGAAAATCCTGTGTCGCAGTTTTAGGAGTTTGACCCAATGTCTCTTAGGTTATAATTATTATTATTATTATTATTAGGTTATATTTTGAGTTCCCTTCATATATATATATTTATATATATATATATATATATATATATATATTTATTGACATTTATTGTTTATTTATCAGAATTTCTAGATTCTGCAAATGGAAGCTATGGAAATACCCCCCCCCCCCTCACATACACAAAACAGACTTGAGAGGGGTCACTCCTGGACTGAGAGGGGTCACTCCTGGACCGAGAGGGGTCACTCCTGGACCGAGAGGGGTCACTCCTGGACCGAGAGGGGTCACTCCTGGACCGAGAGGGGTCACTCCTGGACTGAGAGGGGTCACTCCTGGACTGAGAGGGGTCACTCCTGGACCGAGAGGGGTCACTCCTGGACTGAGAGGGGTCACTCCTGACCTGTCCAGCTCTTTCAGACAGCAGGTCGGCCTCAGCCAATGTGCAGTTTGTCCACTCCCGTCTCGCTGACCCCACGTGCTGCGTGGTAACAACCCCTTCCTGAGGGAAGCCATGGCAGGGCCAGTCGGGACTTTCCTGTGGGCGCTTCATCCCCTCAGACCTCCGCTGCCATTGTGACTTTTGAAGAAGAAGAGTCTGCCTTTTGTGAGGGAGCACTGGGGAAGAGATGTAAACCTCACTCTGCCTCCTCTCCGATGGACGGGTTTTTTCTTCGGAGTCACTTTCGCCCGTCCCCATCCAAACATACCACCCCTTCTGCTTTTGTGTCTCTTTATATAATATGCTCTTGTATTTGTAATATCCTTGCGAGTGCAGAAAATAAGAAAGACATGCTCAATAGTGCCTTAAAAAAGGGTTCTCAACAGCTGTGAGTAACTTTTGACATCTTGTACTACAGAGAGAACTGGGGTTTCATGACAGGTTGCGCTAGTCATAGTATCCGCCGAGGGGAAAAGTCCGAGCCAAAGTTTACAAACTGCTAAGCCCGGAATATAGTCCACGAGTTAAAGATGATGAATGCCTACACAAATGTCCCCAAAATGGAAGCAGATTGTCTTCCAAAAGACTGTTGGTTGTTATTGAACAACCAGCACACGTTACAGTGTTATATCCTTGGTGATTATATAGAAAAAAAGGACATTATTAATAAAGTAGAAAATTGATCTAATGAAAAAAGCAACTGGAGTCATGTGCTCCACAGCGCTCAGGTGAGGCATACACCTGTCCTGTAGTGCTCCAATGATCTTCTCTTCATCACACTGTTCACCCATCAGGCATTAAACTATAGAGTGGCTTTATTGAAGCTGTAACTGTAAGAACTTCCAGATGCATCCAGAACTTTCTGAAGACTGTTGCCCCCCAGCCATGCAGGCAGTTTACAAATGAAAGAAAGTCAGTACATCTGCTGCTCTGCCTCCTCTGTATATCTGCTGCTCTGCTGCTGCTCTGTCTCCTCTGTATATCTGCTGCTCTGCCTCCTCTGTACATCTGCTGCTCTGCCTCCTCTGTACATCTGCTGCTCTGCCTCCTCTGTACATCTGCTGCTCTGTCTCCTCTGTACATCTGCTGCTCTGCCTCCTCTGTTCATCTGCTGCTCTGCCTCCTCTGTACATCTGCTGCTCTGTCTCCTCTGTATATCTGCTGCTCTGTCTCCTCTGTACATCTGCTGCTCTGCCTCCTCTGTATATCTGCTGCTCTGTCTCCTCTGTATATCTGCTGCTCTGCCTCCTCTGTTCATCTGCTGCTCTGCCTCCTCTGTTCATCTGCTGCTCTGCCTCCTCTGTTCATCTGCTGCTCTGTCTCCTCTGTATATCTGCTGCTCTGCCTCCTCTGTACATCTGCTGCTCTGTCTCCTCTGTACATCTGCTGCTCTGCCTCCTCTGTACATCTGCTGCTCTGCCTCCTCTGTACATCTGCTGCTCTGCCTCCTCTGTACATCTGCTGCTCTGTCTCCTCTGTACATCTGCTGCTCTGTCTCCTCTGTACATCTGCTGCTCTGTCTCCTTTGTATATCTGCTGCTCTGTCTCCTCTGTACATCTGCTGCTCTGTCTCCTCTGTATATCTGCTGCTCTGCCTCCTCTGTACATCTGCTGCTCTGCCTCCTCTGTACATCTGCTGCTCTGTCTCCTCTGTACATCTGCTGCTCTGTCTCCTCTGTACATCTGCTGCTCTGTCTCCTCTGTATATCTGCTGCTCTGCCTCCTCTGTACATCTGCTGCTCTGTCTCCTCTGTACATCTGCTGCTCTGTCTCCTCTGTACATCTGCTGCTCTGTCTCCTCTGTACATCTGCTGCTCTGTCTCCTCTGTATATCTGCTGCTCTGCCTCCTCTGTACATCTGCTGCTCTGCCTCCTCTGTACATCTGCTGCTCTAGTGTCCTACCAAGATGAGTGCAAAGGCACTTTAGCATTTTGGAGAAGCCTCAAACAAATGACGGGGATCCGAACGTGACAACTAAAGATCTGTTTTTGCCTCCCTTACGTTACTGGACCACATCTGCGTTTATAAAGTGCCTCTCAAGTTTGTTAAAGACCAGTGTAGCAACCTCTGCACTAGAGCACTGTTCTGTGGACACAAGTAGCGCTTAATGGTCAATGTACACAGGGATTAGATTTGGAAACACTGCACAATATCGAACATCAAAACCACACCTGATGGAGGGAGAATAATGGTGTGGGGCTTTTCTGACCATTTTGGTAAGATCTAAAGAAGGACCTTGAAGCACGATATGGCACAATTAAATATTAACTGAAGCTTTTTGTCTAGACGAACATGCCAGAATAGATTAATAATTTACAAGTTATAGAAAACATTTGGCGAAAGATCATATAATTTTTCCATTGATCTTGAATCTTTGAACGTTATGTTGAATACTAATAATAACATGGCAACGTAAAATGTGTGAAGCGTTTATATTAAAATGTCCATCATTATGGCTTAAGTTGTGTTGAACTTCTATTAGGTGCCAGTAATGCATAAATCCAGACAATCCTAAAGGGTTCACAAACTTTTTTTTCTTTTTTGTTTGGCAACCATAAATCTCAAAAACTGTGAAGCTTGCAAGAGCAAAGCTGTCATGTTAGCCACAAAAAAGTCGTCTTCAAGGCAGCGCTGCTGTGCCCTCGTTGGTGGCTGTGGCTTTGATGCAGTACAGACTGACGTCTTGCAACCTGTAAAACGTGACAACTGCTGTGCCCAACACTCTGCATCCTCACTGAAGGAACCGGCACACAAGCTTCATACGCTTTATCAGAAGAAAGAAACCAGACCATCAGAGGTTCCATAGTTTGCCATGCCAGTCCTTTCAACATTCTGATGCGCGCACAATGGAGTCAGGAGATCACCAGGGTCACGGTGCAGAGAAACAGTGGGATCTGAGAGTGATATGAAAGTGCTGTGAGCTTGATCTTGACAGACAGTGGTTCTGAATAATTTCATAAGTAATGACCCTCTCAATATGCTCTTTTTCCACATACGAAGAGAGCCATACTGTAATAACCAGCATGAGATGCTCTTCAATATCAGGTTATTTGACTAAGTATTCCCATTTCTCGCTAGAGAGGCCAATATGAAGCTATAACTGAGGGAGGGAAGCGAGAGGGGAATCAAACATCGCCCACTGACTGTTTGCTCTTCCAAGCTGCTTCCATTTCCCAAGCTTTTCGGGTGTCACAGGGATAGAGGGGGGGGGGGGTTCCATTTCACATCAGGTTCCTGAAATCTGTTAATGTTCTGATGAGGGAGGGTGAGGAAAACTCAATCAACCGCCCAAACAGTAAGTGTGGTCTCATTGGCTGATGGACGTTGCCTAGGGAACAGCGATGGGATCGGCAGGCCTAGCGGGTCCAATAAGAACGGCCCCCAGAGGCTTCTGGGAGAGGCTGAACTCTCTGTGGTGAGGCAGGTCAATGGGCTCTCACCAGTGGGCCCTAGAGAAAGAGTTTCCCCTCGACAAAAGCGGAGTACAGGCGCTCGAACAAAAAGCGTGCATTACAAAAACGTTCGAGCACTCAAAAACAGAAAACGTGTGTTTGAATTCAGTACCACCACTAACAAAACCTTCTGGAAACAGCATAATTTTATCCACTTTTCCCATTACACTACAGCAGAAGAGCAAATTCTGTGGCGCAAACTGAAGCAATAACACACCTTAGTTTAATCTCAAAGTTTCACAGATGGTCATAGTTCCAAATGTAATATTTATATTAGCCTATGGCACTACGATCAAATTTACATCATGGCAACTTTTTTAAAACTGTACTGTGGCCCTAAGCTTCACATCTAAAGGTTTCCATGAAATGCCATTTCATCAAGACTTTAGCTTCAACTTTAGTCGCTGTTCTTTGTGTTATTCTAACCTGCCAAACCACCTTGTCAGCCTTCACATGTGCCACGGTTCCTCTCCGCCCCCCACCATTAACATGTAAATGTCCCGACCCTACATTACAGGGCATTCACATGTTACCCCCTAACCCCAGCTGGGAACGTCAGGCCTCCCCCCAATAAAGTAATTGTGTTCAATGGCCACATGAATTAATTAAGAAAAATATTACTTCAAATATTGCTTTGTCTGTGGCTTGATGCTACTGGCTAGGCTGCTATAAGCCAATGAGAAAGGATTTGTGTACAGGGGTCCGAGCCATTTGGTACATAAAGCAGGAGAAGCAGAAACATTGTGTAGACATGTTCGGTTTCAATTTAACCAAAGTCTAAAGGACAGACCGTTGCTGAATTTGTGGTGGTGCTGTTAGATGGTGTCTTTAATCACCAGCTGTGTAGTTTCCAAATCAGGGGGGCTGTATTTTGGCTGCCAGGTTTTTCCGCCGCACAAGCCTTAGTTTGAGCTGGAACCAGCGAGACGGAAAGACTCGCAAACTGGATTAAGAAAAAGAGACCATCTGAAGGCCTGTTGTCCAGGCACCCTGATGACCATTTGTGACAGGTGTACTGAGAAGAGTGAACATACAGCTCAGGACACGCAGCACCACCACAATTACAAGCGCAAATGGAAGAAGCAACATTCTCGAACCCTTCGCGTCTCTCACCCGTCTCTGCTGGAGCTCATGCAACGTGAGCGTCGCCTCGCCGACAACCAGAGGGAGGGGCCAGGGGGAGGGGCCAGGTAGCGGCAGCATGGCCTCTATCGCGCCCGCGGTCTGGTGCTTTGTGTTGAGAACAGATAAACGACGAGGAGCCGCATGGGACGCCTTCCCACAGGAAGCTGGCAGCAGCACCAAGACCCCAGTGAAGGATGCGGGTGGAGAGTGGGGAGAGGGCCATGAGAGGGAAGACAACATGTCTGCCTGTGCCATCAGAGCAAGTTTGGAAGATTCTCACAGAAGCAGAAGAGGTTAAAAGGGAAGTGATGTAATGGGATAAGCCAGTGAGGGGCTGGAGCTGCTTGGTGGGAATCATGATCCAAAGGTCCAGTTGAAGCAGGATTGATTCCCCCCTCCTCTCCCCTCCACTTTATTTGTGGTACTCGTTGCCATTTTGCCGCAGAGCCTGGAAAAGACGCTCTTATAGAAATCAATGGCTGGCAGACCCTGCTACCTTTGGGGAAATAGCCAGGCTAATAAATACTATCGGTGCGGCCCATGATGTGTTCTGCGCAGGAAAGGATCGGGGCTGTCCCCGAACACAAAAGTCTGGCACAGAGATCGCTGGGTTCGTGCCGAGGGAGGTGAGGATGTTGGAAGCGTGCGTGGAGCTGGGACGGCGTGGGGGCGAGTGTGCGTTGGGGAGATCGTCACACCCACTCACAGCCACTTTATGGTCCATGGTGTCCCTGCCCTGATCTTCAAGCAGAGTCCCAGCCAATTACCAGCTCGCCACGCCGGAATGCGGATCGATTTCTGCCGCCGGACGCCTCTCAGGGGCGTCTGTGTCTAAAGAGGTGGATTGGTCTGCTGGGTCAGAGGTACAATTCGAAATGGCAACATCCACGTTGGCGCGGTCCACTCTGGGGTTTCTGGGAGCGCTGGGCTCCTGGCTGTTTGTATCCTCAAGAAACAGATACACTTGTTTCGCTAGTAGTGACAAGGCGGGCATGAAGAAATCTTTACATAATACATCGCTTCATGTATGCCCCATACGCAGCTAGATACGCCTTATTGTAAATCAGGAGGCCTCATGCAATGGATTTAATAAGTGAGATAAGCTCTCGACCTCCAAGACTCTTGAACACAAACACCATAAGCATGCAGGAAAACTGAAGAGTCTTGTGGTCTGACCAGCTGAGCAAGTCGTGTACCCAGAAAGGCTTTCAGCACACAGAATAGTGTGGCACAGACTAGCGCTTACTTCAAACACAAGGGCTGCGCTACTTTGGTATGACTAAGGTGATAAGGTTTCAAGTAAATATACAGACATTTTTCATGACAGTTTCAGCTTATGTCCCAGTGAATGGCCGAGTTCTAAATTGGCTTGAAGACAAAGGAGGGCTCTGTGTGTGTGTGTCTGTGTCTGTGTGTGTGTGTGTGTAGGCCTCCTAGGAGACACCAGCCAGCTCACATTACCTGTCAGTCCTCAGTTAATCAACATGCCCACACTTTGCTCTTAATTCGTCTCCAGCAGTCATGGTCTCCGTTTCCCGCCGCCGAGGAGAATCAATTTTCAGGATCTCAAAAGATCAACGGAAGAATATCGGCAAACTCGCAAATCACACGGCCCAGCGCGTCTAGCGAGCACATCCCTTTGTCCGCAGCGCCTGAATGGGCCCGGTTGTGTAACTGCCCCCCCCACACCGCTCTTGGCTGGTATAATGGAGAATGTCTGCATGGCACAACGCGGGGCGTCTAATTGGCTTTGAGGCGGCTGCGTAGCGGAGTCATCGCTAACCAGGAGGGGGGGCTGCACCTACACACCGCTATCTGCTCCCATTCAGGAATCACTTAATCCTGACACTAATCTGTGCGTCTGCCTATCACAGAGAGCTTTAAGCAAAAGCCAAATCAACAGCATGGATCCCATGTGGACCTGCCATCATCATCAAATTAGCTCATATATATATATATATATATATATATATATATATATATATATATATATGGCATATTGTAAACTTTTTTTCCTAACAATCGTAAGAGATCACAAGTTACTGCTGTCGATGTTCTCAACTCCCCTTAAAACTGAGCACTTGACGAGTTCGGTGCTTTTTCATTGGGATCTTATGTAATCTGTTTCACGTGGGAGTTCTGCTTTTGAGGCGCAGAGCCACATTTAGCTGATCCTATACAGTGCTTCCTACTCTAAAGAACTTGTTAGAGTGAAAGTTAGCGCTGTATTAGTGGAGGTCAGTGCTGACCCAAGACTTGCCTCATCCAAGCTGCTCAGGTGCCCGTGCTGGTGTTCTCATCATAATGAGCCAATATGTCACTGTAGCAACAGCAGTGTTGGTGGATCTGTACGCCTACATTGTCAGGAAGACGTCCGAGTGGCTTGTACAGGGTGCAAAAGAAATGTTTAAAAATAGCCTCCTATTTATGGAATTACTAACAGATTACATACTAGTGTATATGCCGATTCCTGTCTGGTGAATATAGCGTGTGCAGAAGCTCGTGGTTTGCAACTCTGGTTAGAATCTGTCTTACTTAAGAGGACACATGTGAAACAGCGCTTGGATAGCACTGTTTACATCTGGTCTCCTGCACTGCAAACACGCATCACAACTTGGGTGGGTCAACACCTCTTCAAAAGCCCCGTCATGAAGGCACGCCGTGTTCCTGCCCTCCAACACACGCTGCAGCTCCCACATCACGAGCGCGGGACATGACGACGGCTTCCTAGATCGTGGGCTCCGTTGTTCTGTCGTGCGACTCCGACCCTCTGGAGGGGGGAGCAGTCGGCAGCCCCAAACTTGCCTCAGTCTCACTTGTGTTTGCCGCTGTGCTTATACAGATCGACCTGTAGCTCTGAGCGCAGAGGTGAGGTGAGAGGAGATTTGTCCGAGTAAAACCCTTCTGGCTGACAGTTGCCTTGGAGCTCCGTCACTGCTGAGCGGCAGGCGCTGGCATCCGCCATCATCCCGCCCGCATCCATCTTCCTCACTGAACTGTGTTTTTTTTCCAGTAGAGCTGAGCGGGGTTTGATTTATGACAGGCCTCTCTGGGTGGGGGTGGTGTATGGGAGAGGGGTATTCGGTCTGAAGTGTCGTCGCTTCTGAAACTGGAGCAAAACTTTGTGAAATATGGCTTTGTAAAAAAAAATAAAATAAATAATAATAAAAAATACATATTTTTTCCCTTTCCCCTCCCTCTTGCCAAAGTTATTGTAACATCTTAGCCTTGTTTGGCTTGGATACAGCACTAGAAAGGGGAGGAAGGCTTTTAAACTAGAACAAAGCAATAAAGTTCTGAAGCGCTTTGTGTTTGGTTACTCTGTGTCACTTTGTTCCCGATGCCTCAGTCTTGCGCGTGGTAGCAGCTCCACGGCGGACGCGTGTGACTCTGGACAGCACTTGGCCCGCGAAAAGGGGATTCAAAACAACAAGACCTCCGTCCTCCGCACACGCAGAGACGAAAAATCTGTCCAGCGTCCCTGAGAGACCAGTGGACGTGTGTATGTAACGCCACCCACGGCTTGCACAGTCAAGATCTGCGTGTGTGTGTGTGTGTGTGTGTGTGTGTGTGTGTGTCGGTATAAAACAGAAATGGGGTGGGAAGGGGGATGGGGTAAAATAAATAAATAAATAAAAAGTCAAGAGAGGTTGGGGACAGAAGACGGGTGGAGAGGGAGGACGTGGCGAACGTTGCCATGGCAACAGGAGCGGGAGAATGAAGAGCGCTGTTGGAGAGTGTTAAAGCGTTTCGCAGCCATATCTCTGTTTATGGAGAAGCTACAGGACCAGGCAGCAGACGCCGCTCAAGCTGTGAACCCCCCCCCCCCCCCCCCCCCCACAGCCCCGCCCCCCCCCACAGCCCCGAGCCCACTGTGCCCAGCCAATCAGATCCCAAGCTGGCTCACGTTTGCAATGGCAGGGGAGGGAAAAAGAGGAGTTAAATAAATAAATAAACAAACAAATAAGCAAATGTGTGGGAAAAAAAAGTTTGTTTTTTAGGGGCTTTGGGTGCAGTGTGACACGCTGTACGAGCGCTGTAGGACATTTAAAGAGGTCATTACCCTAGATGTTGGGAGGTTTACTTCATTTCTCGTACAAAAAGCAGATAGATTCCATGACTACTCCATAATGTGCCATTACTCCAGCCCCTCTGACCAATACCAGACTGGCTTTGCATGCATGACTGTGAACACATCAGGATGTGGAGCTGGTGAGATATTTCAGAATGAAGCTGAAAAATGACGAGCATTTGGAAATAGTTTCAGTGGACAAGATTTCTTTGGTGACATTAAAATGCTTTATTTCATCCCGGGAAAACAGGTAAACTAGTAATATCTTACATTTAAGACCAACATTTGACATTTAGACACTTTGGCCTGTTCCAATGGTGGAACCCCATCATGATCAAATACTAATGGAACATGGAGACCTGCACAAGATCGTTTGAGAGAATTACTGTGCAACTGGATAACTAGCAGCACATACCACAAGGTAAATTGAACTCTGAACAGGAAGTACAGCTCTCATTGGTAAGGCTACAATGCACAATCTATAATTGCACTTTAAAGCTGGATTATATTTGTTGATTTAATACAAACCGTGAAGACATACTGCTGAAAGGGTAACTCATGGCTAGACGCGCACTAGGTGAGCGTTCTGTGATTCAGTGTTTCCCTCTAACAGGACGTCAAGAAAGAAATCGACAGCCAGAATCATTGTGATTGAGTGCAGAAGAAAGCAAGGAAGAGCCAAACTTTACATAGAGACTCAGGGCTGGTTTTCGAGCTCATGCAAGCGCTCTGGGTGACACTTCAAGTGTTATCTGTTTAAAAAGGTTTACGCAGCTATAGTCAACAAACGACCACCAGTTAGTTCAGTTTTAAAAGCTTTTTTCTGAAGCAACAAAATAATATAATGAATATTCAGATATGTGGGTTCAGGTGCTGCATGTTCTAAACCTGAACTCCATCTCCTCTTTCACGTATACTGCCTATTTTTAGCCTAATTTAGCCTAGAAGATTTACATATAGTCTTTAACATAACTAACAATTCTAAACACTACAAATGTCTCTTTCTTTAGCAGAGTTTAAGGAATGAAGTCACAGAGATAAAACATGATCTCATCAAGTTCTCAGTGGGGGAGAAATTGAGAGGCTGATCGTTCAGAGGACATGACCTAAGAGATGTGAACAGATCTCAGATCAGAGGCAATGACAGTCCTCAACACTGTAGCCCAGAGGGACTGATCTAGGATCAGCGTTCTCCACCAGTTATGATCCTAATTAGTACTGCTACCTCGTCTGCTCTTCAAGGAAACTGAATCAACACTAACAGGAACGCAGGGACCAGAGGGCTACACTTCCGGGAAAACACGCACGTGTATAATATGGCGAAATGTGTGTGCCACTTGAACCCCTCTCGTCTTCTGCTCTTCCCACGTCGGACCCCTCAGAAGAAAGACGTGTCGGACGAAAATGCCCCGGCAAGCCGGAAGTCCTCCCTCATGAGGACGCAGTAGAGTCTCTGGGGCAAGGCCCTGGAGTACGGGGCAGGACGCGGCACACAAGTGCGCAGAAGAACCTCTCGTCCAGCCGGGGGCGGGAAATCTGGGACACCGCCTCCTCCCATTGGCTTCCGGCCATCAGACCCTCCTGCTCGCCCGCCTTCTTCCTCATGCGGAGCCAATTGGGCGGCCTACACAAGTTGACAGACATTTTCAACCTTTATGAACCACAATCACGGAGTTTCACAGGTTTTAGGATTTGTAGGTTTGGGGTTTTATTCTTTAATGGACTGTTTGCAATGCCAACCACTTTCTAAAGCTCTGCTTACAATAGTTCTTCAAATAAACGCTGAAGTTATTAAGGAAGTCTGTTTTAAATGAGACAATGTTCAACATGTTTTTTCTTCTAACATGAAAGTCAAGGAGAAATGAAGGCAGGAAATACTTTGCAAATTCCATGTTACATGCCCTGAGACTTAAACGAGCGTGCCGGGACTGGGAAACTAGCAAATTGGCACAATCTATTTTTTTTTCCAGCCGAGGAACAAATCTCACTAATTAGTAAGCTGATTGCAAATTAGCAAATGTCTTATCACATCCATGAGATTTCATCTAATGAGGGGGGGTGGGGGAGAGGTAAGAAAGCACACTCAAAGGACATATTCAAAAGGCTCCTGTGAAAATGGTGGCCATTTCTTTAAGAGCACAAACACCCATGAAAATGCTGAAGCTTTGGGTTGGTGCGTCTTCACGAGGGGAACTACAACAAAGAGGGTCCTAATGCCAATCAGCACTTCTGTCCTAATGGCCCCACATTAAAGGAGAGGGGGGAATTAGCCCTCGGGCGATACTGACCTCCACGTCCACCATCAAAGCCCCGTTATTACACAGTGCCGGCAAGAAGATGAATGAGAGGGAGGCAACGAAAATGAGCGATTATTGCAAGGCAGATCGCCTTGTAAAAGGCTGAGAAATAAAATGAACAGTTTAAAGAAGGTAAGGGATACTGTGGAGGCGCTGTACCTGTACCTAACCCCCCCCCCCCCACACACACACACACACACACACACACCCACACACTGTTCATTAGAGAGCTGAGGACTGATGGCTGCTAGCTTTAACTTTAGCTATATACAAACGTTCTGCAAGCCAAACGGACGGCCGCAGGGCAACCCCAGAGAGGGAGGTGGAGGCAGAGCATTGTGGGAGAGTGTGCAGCTAGTGGTTACCTCATCACTGGAGTCGGCCAGCTTGGTAAAGGGAAAAGCCGCATTTGGAGAGACACAAAACAAAACAAAAACAACACAAACGGTCTCAGGTTTACACAAATTTTAAAATGATGTGCGGTGGCCTGAAAGTGGAAAACAAGCAGGGTAGGTGTAATTCATTGTCAAAATAACATGTTGGTCAAAAACCTAAATAAAAAAAAGAAATAACATGGTGTAAAATTGCAACTACATTAAGCAACATTTACACATTTTGGAAATGCACAGAAATGTGTAAATATTGCACAGGGCAGGTTTTGTCTAGTGATGTGGATTAACAATTAATTTCTCTCACAAAAGAAGTAAATGCTGTTTCTGCAGTATCTATTTTTGTGACGAGCGGTGTGAAGAGCGATCTCACCCCACACTCGTCCCCACACACTCGTCCCCCCACACGTTCACACCACAACTCCACACTTCAAACAACAATGCAAAACGGGCCGCTGACGGGCCTTCACAGTGAGCTGTGTGTCTGCTGCTCCAAGCTGCTGCATGCCATACAACATGGTGAATGCATGCGAGCGTGCACACACACACACACACACACACACCGCAAAAACACACAGACTCACAGACACACACACACACACCGCAAAAACACACAGACTCACAGACACACACACACACAAATGCAGATACACACACACAAACGCAGACACACACACACGCAGACACACACACACAAAATGATAACATGCAGTTCCGTGTCAGTCTGTCAACTCAGCGGAGTGGTCAAATTTTAATGACAGGATTTTAGCTGGGCCGCCATCTCTCCTCCTCCACATTGTTCCGCCCTTCCCTCGTTCACACACTCCTCCTCTCTCACTCTCTCCATTTATCTCGCTTTCTCTTCCAAGGAAGCTCACCTCATTTGAATCCCCGATTTCACATGATTTACATGAGGATGCTCAGGATAATTATTGCCTTTCTATTTCCAGCTTGGCAACATACAGGGTATAATTTAACACTCGCACACACACACACACACACACATCTTGCAGAAGGGAGAGAGAGAGAAAGAGAAAAAACAGACAGCTAGCGAGAACAAAAAGGCGGATTGAGGGAGAGTTCAACAAACTTGATTTCAGACAGTTCTTATCTGAGGAAGACGCGTGAACCCTAGTGGCCTTCACGTGCGCTCACACTGAAGAACATGTGTGTATTCAGCAAGAAGAGACGTAGTTCTTTTGCATGTAAGCAGCGAGGAGTTAGGAGACCTGGAGGAGCTATCAGACACGAGGCACCCGCTTAGAGGTCACTTTATTAGCACTGATCAGAACTAACCTGATCAAACAATCACCATCGCAAACACCAGTTGCTGGGCAGGTGGATAGGTACCTGCTGTAGAACTAAGACCCCAGTGGTACTAATACCATACTTCAGATGTTCCAGTATCTTTATTAACAGATACACGAAAATTCTCAGTAATCAATCCGACATAAACGACCAGGAGACCACGAGTTTTGGATCACGTGAACGACATGATTCATCTGGAAGGCCTCAGCTTATGGGGCTCACAGCACACAACATTAACCCGGCTACAAGGATTCATTTGTTCTTTTGTATATTCCACATTAGACTACAAACTGTAACCCAACACCTCCCCTTCATGGTTGCCCTCAATTCGATTGTTTGCACTATACAAATTATTATTATCAGTGACATCCAAGGTACAACTACACTGTATGCACAATTGCCCAATTCATACAGAAATAAGCGGTTATATCACTGCATTATATGTCTCTGTAAGTCCATATGTACGTTATGCTACATGCTATGGATCTATATTCTTCTTTAAACCTCGGTGCTCTTTCACTCTCCTTAATAGTCCAATGTGTCAGACTGTATGTTACATGCCCACTCACATGTGTAACTCATATATGTTACATGCCCACTCACATGTGTAACTCATATATGCAACATGTCCACTCATGTGTAACACGGATGGTTCTGAATGCAACTTCCTGCAGGATCATAACTGCAAAGCCTAATACTGCGACAGCTATGAATAAACACCACGTCGGGCAGCCTGACGTGATATCTGAGCCGTTTAGCAGAGTACTACCCTCTGTCCGCGTTTCCACATGACTTACTGCGTCTCACGTGCCACCCCAGCCCTGGTGCCATCATTCACTCCCCAAACCACGTTTCCAATTAAACATGATGCTTAACCGCGCCAATGTGAGTCTGCTGTAGAGACACGTCACACGCAAGAGAAGAGGCGGCTTCACCATGCCAACGAACTGGAGTGGACAGTCAGATTCTTAACTGGATGTTTCATTTCTCACAATCCTGAACCCGTCATCAATCTCTGCACAGATAGCGGAGTGAAGATACATGGTGCGCAGTAATGCTTTGGGCCCAGGAGGCTTAGGTGCATCAGATCGCAAAAGTCTACGTTCGAAAGTTCAGCTGAAGGTAAAACAACTTAACAACCTCCCAAAAAAAGAAAGTTTCGAGGTTCGTCATCAAGAAACGTGAAAGTGGTGAGAATGTCATCAAACACCACAGAAGACGAGCCATTTACACCTTCCTCTCGCTGAGGAGTGTGTGTGTGTGTGTGTGTGTGTGTGTCCCCACCTTAAACAAGTTACTCAGCGAGTGTGTAAAGCTAAATGAAATACAGACATCTGCTTCGTTTAATTAATCTTGTTAATTATGACGAACAGCTAAAAACAGCTCCTTTATGTCACTCACAAGTGAGTGAGTGAAGAATCCAGTGTGCTTCAGGTCTCTACTGGCTTTGATAGGTTTTTCATTTATGATTCACTCCATATAACGTTATCAGTTCTAGGTCCAGATACACAAGAATACATGACTGTTTACTTGGGCTAAAATAATCTTTTCTTATAATGCTAAATAATGCCCTTATAAATTTTAAACTGTCCATAGACTGACCATACATAACTGCACTCTGAGACCATTTTGCTATGGTAACAGTCCTCCGTCACAGGTTCAACACAGAGCAGACCAGCAGTGCCACTCTGCTGGTAATAATCACCTTACATTATGGATGATTAAATATGAATTTCACACTTTGTGAAAAGCTCCAGTAAAAAGACAGCGTGGCGTACGCCACTGAGCTGACGTGAGACTGAGAGGGAGGCGCGTTCACACGGAGGGGCAGAACAGGCAGCAGCCTCGTTAGCCACGCCGAGCGCGTCTGGGCCCTTTAGGCCCCGCCTTCGATGGGTGCACGTTTTGCGCTTGCGCTGTTTCTCGCCTCCCGGGGCCCCAGCGCTGATGTGATGCGCGGCAGGGGCAGCATTGGCGAACATGCCCCCGCGGGGACGGGGTGTGTGAGAGGGAGCAAGCCAACGTGCGTGTGTGAGCGTGCGCTGGAGGGGCGTGTACCCGCTGAGCGCTGACGAACAGCTTGTGGATGATGGTGCCGGCGGGACCCCGTCCTGCACCAATCACGGTCACCTCCGGCTCCTCCAGCAGAGAGCTGACGAACCTGAGAGACACAGGGGGAGAGAGGTGGAGAGAGAGGTAGAGAGAGAGGTGGAGAGAGAAAGAGAGAGAGGTGGAGAGAGAGAGAGAGAGAGGTGGAGAGAGAGAGAGAGAGAGAGAGGTGGAAAGAGAGAGAGGGAGCGAGAGAGAGAGAGAGAGAGAGGGAGAGAGAGGGGGAGAGAGAGAGAGAGAGAGAGAGAGAGAGGTGGAGAGAGAGAGAGAGAGAGAGAGAGAGAGGTGAGAGAGAGAGAGAGAGAGAGGTGGAGAGAGAGGGTGGAGAGAGAGGTGGAGAGAGAGAGAGAGAGGTGGAGAGAGAGAGAGAGAGAGAGAGAGAGAGAGGTGGAGAGAGAGAGAGAGAGAGAGAGAGAGAGAGAGAGAGAGAGAGAGAGAGAGAGAGAGAGAGAGAGAGAGAGAGAGAGAGAGAGAGAGAGGGAGAGAGAGAGGGAGGCAAGAAAACACAAGACAGATTAGACATAGATACACATGACACATTCAAGCTTCTCACTGAGGCCAATCAGAAACACAGACAGCGGCAAAGAAGAGGATGATGAGGATGAGGAAGGCGAGCCTTTAAGCATCACGCCAGTAAGGCCAAACCCTTACCCCCCTAACTCCCCCAAACCCCCCTAACTCCCCCAAACCCTTACCCCCCTAACTGCCCCAAACCCCCCTAACTGCCCCAAACCCCCTAACCCTTACCCCCCTAACTGCCCCAAACCCCCCTAACTGCCCCAAACCCAAACCCGTCCAACTCGCTCCGAAGCCTCGACCCGGTAACTGAGGCAGGAATAAGTGCTGCTCATTAAACCGCATGCACAACAAATCCGAAACAGAGCCGTGCGTTTGCCCTTCTGCTTGAGTACAGACCGACCCGTTTAAAACCTCTCCGAGTTGCACACTGTGTCTGACGCATCTACATTCTCTCCCCACACATCCCTTAACACCTGTCCCCCCCCCCCCCAGGACCAGCTCCAGGTCTCTCCTTAATGAGGCCGGGGAGCCTCTCGTGACCGCCCCCCCGGTGGCCCTGCAGCTCCCCCCGGGGACTAACGAGGGCCAGGAGCCTTCGCCTGACGTGCCCCCGCCTGGCCCTGTCACAGCGGAGCTCGCTGCCTCCACACACCACCACTCCAGCTCCTGCTAGAGGAGCCGCACGGCCCATGTTAAAGGGCAGGTTCAGCTACGTCCTGGGAGCGGTGCTGACGGAGCACATGACTAGCACTTAGAACTGGGCCACGTTTTTTAGCGTCAGGCTAAATCTGGATGGAACCTTCAAATGATTTTTAGCAGCGAACGGGAGGAAGACGAAGCACAGAGTCGGATCTGGCAGACTGGCTGCGTCCAGGAGAGGAGGAACCTGCTCGCTTCAGAAAACGTGAACAAGGGAGAGGAAGTGATTCATCTGTATGTCTCATCTGCCCATTAATCACTATCTGAGGCATTAACAAATGGGCACACTGACGTATGAGAGGGCCGCATGGGGGTCGGAAACGTGGGACGCGGAGCACAGATGTAAACAAGGCCACGGAATGAGGACAGAGACAGGGAGGGAGCACAGAGACGGGGAGGGAGCACAGAGGCCTGGGAAGGAGCACAGAGACAGGGCGGGAGCACAGAGACAGGGAGGGAGCACAGAGACAGGGAGGGAGCACAGAGGCCTGGGAAGGAGCACAGAGACAGGGAGGGAGCACAGAGACAGGGAGGGAGCACAGAGACAGGGCGGGAGCACAGAGACAGGGAGGGAGCACAGAGACAGGGAGGGAGCACAGAGGCCTGGGAAGGAGCACAGAGACAGGGAGGGAGCACAGAGACAGGGCGGGAGCACAGAGACAGGGCGGGAGCACAGAGACAGGGAGGGAGCACAGAGACAGGGAGGGAGCAGGACTGGGATCCTGGGTCATCAGACTCTCCCCTCACCAGACCCTCCCCTCGCCAGACCCCGCCCCCCTCATCAGACTCTCCCCCATCAGACCTCGCCCCCTCACCAGACCCCACCCCCCATCAGACCCCACCCCCCTCATCAGACCCCACCCCCCTCATCAGACCCCTCCCCCCTCATCAGACCCCTCCCCCATCAGACCCCTCCCCCCACGACGGTCTGCTCTGCTACACAGGGCCACTTCGGGGACCTATTAGTGCAGGTGTCTTTGATAGTGCCCGACAGGCACTATTGCTCTTCACTTTGAGAAGCATCAAGTCGTGTTGGGACCCCCGAGTCATCGTTTGATGACCACTTCAGTTATTACCACACGTTTAAAAAAACACACACACCTTTATTATAAACCCAGAAAAAGCCACATAAAAGAGGGAAACCACAGCAGTGTCACTCAAACACGCATATAAATAAGGAATAAATGAAATCAAATCTACAGAAAGCAGATTTACTTCTCTAGGTCGTCAGAGTCATCCCCTCTCTCCCCCCTCACAAGGCCAAACTTCGCTTTGAGGGAGCGTGAACGTGCCACCACGGCCTCCAGCGCCATGATCTGGGCGATGGTGTCCTGGGAACAGAGCCAGAGGGAGATGGAAGCGCGTGTGCTCGTGTGCTCGTGTGCGCGTGTGCTCGTGCACGTGTGCGGCTAGCGGTGGCTGAGATGGCCTCACCTCCAGCTTCCTGCAGTCGGGGGTGGGGTGGCGAAGCAGCTTGCTGGCCTGAGAGATGATGCCCTGCTGGAGAGTGTTACGCACAGAGGGGATGTCCTCTGTCGCCTCTGTGGGGGAGTGTGTGTATGAGAGAGACGCAAAAGATGAAAAGGTGTGTGTGTGTGTGAGAAGCAGAAATAGAGGGACAGAAGATGTATAAAAATCAGGTGAAGGACAGAAATCAAGGTATAAAAAGCAGATATAATAAGGGGCTTCTTTTGGGGAAAAACGTTCGTCAGGGACATGACCTGGCCCATGGCATAACCACACACACACACACACACACACACACACACTAGGGCGAGTGCACACACCTTCCTCCTTCACCTTCAGTATGGCGGCGTGGAGGACGCAGGGCAGCAGGTGTCTCACCAGGTCGGCGGGCTTCTGTACGGCCAGGTAGTGGAGCACCTGGGGACCAGAGACACCATGAGCGCAGCCCCAGATAAGCAGCGTCGTCCTGGCGGGTGTAACTCCGCCCCCCGCCACGCTGGCCACACCCCCAAACAACCCGCATTTTGATGCTACCGCCGTGCCTTCTACACGCCACTCGCCGTGTTCCGCCAACGCGCAGGGCCTCTGCGTCAGACCGCCGCCAAGTTTTAATTGCTACGAGGTCATTCTGCGTGATTTAGTGCGATATTTTCTGCGCCCCCCCATAAATCCATCCCGATCTGGAACATCTGACATAAAAGAGCCTTTGTGGCTGGATGACCTGATTTCTGCTCCACTCTTCGCCGTGACCAGACCAAAGGAAAACGCGGACGCTTCTGTCATTGCCTGGGACGAGCTACTGGAGCAGACCAAAGGGGAAAAAAGCCGCGAAATTAAATCAGCAAATTAATTCAAAATAAACGCCGCACTTCAAGTTTCCCCAGAAGAGCTCAACAGACGGTTGAAGGACATGGAAAGATAGTGACCTCCAATCTGGGCAAGGTTCCCCCGAACTCCCCTTCAACTCTGCGTGGAGGAACCCGTGGAGGGGGACACCTTGCATCCACCTCTTCATGTCCTAACCCATTTTCACGCCGGTTCCGCGTTCCGATTGGCCGGGCGCACAGCCGCCCGGGACGCGCATTGGAGGCCGGAGCTCCGTTTGATCAGTGCAGCCACTGTGACCGGGCGCGGTGTTTATAGCGCAGGTGGCGTGCAGATGGAGCAGGGCTTCAGGAAGGTCTTTGAAGGACCATCGTCGTCAATGCAGGGAAACCTTGCAAATTCGCACCATGTTTGTCACGTTAAGAGACCTTGAAGCAACTACAATATGGCAGACCGGCGCATACGGAGGAAAGAAACCCTGCTGTACAGGAATATAACAATGTATAACAAAGACTAGTTTTACTTAAAAATAATGAATAACCCTAAAATGTCAATGATTTTAGAATCATCATTATTCACATCAATCTGTCCAACATTAAACAGATTTTACTGTTTTTTTCTTATTTCTCTTGACAGTTTGTCAATGACATGCTGAGAAACACATGTTCAGAAGGAGAGGCAAATACGGAAATCTGTTGAGTTAAAAAAAAAGAAAAAACATTGCCTGTTCCTTCTCAAAACATTTCTCTCAGAATATCAGTGAGCTTCAGGTGAAATATCTCTTTAAATCTCAACAAAACGTTTGAGCGCCCCTATTGTCTGCTCGGAGCATGCGGCGGTAACAGACGTCTACCCTCTCTGCCTCTTTGGTGTCGTCGAACAGCCTCTTCTGTCTGTGTGCCGGTGTGGCCCTGGCCGTCTCCCAGGCCTCCAGCCACATGTTGCCGGGGATCTTCATCCTGGCACTGAGGTCGCCCTGGACGACCGTGTGTCCGCGCTCATCAGTCACCTCCTCCTCCACGTAGTCTCTGGGGGAGTACCAGCGCACAAAGTCCTCCAGGGACCCGCCGGGGTTGGCAGCCTGGTGGAGTTTAGCCACACGCATGCACACACACACACACATACATACAAATGCACACACACACACACACACACACACACACACATTTGGAGGGCCAACAGCACACCTTCCACCTGTCTTCAAAACGTTTCTTCTGTCTCAGCCATTTTGATGTTCAATGAACAAATTCACAAGCAGCAACAAAAGCTATTGGCTCATTTCTAAACAAACTGTCAGCATGAAGTTGGCATTTTTCACATATCTCATACAGTGTACTATGAAATAATTTGAAAGTATATAAAAAATGACATTGGAGTGTACTGCTTAAAATGGCATCGCAAACTTGGTAATAATGGCA
Organism: Brachyhypopomus occidentalis; assembly: GCA_020368025.1. Classification (NCBI taxonomy): domain Eukaryota; kingdom Metazoa; phylum Chordata; class Actinopteri; order Gymnotiformes; family Hypopomidae; genus Brachyhypopomus; species Brachyhypopomus occidentalis. Next base: position 1,359,109 of record JAGXOD010000005.1, on the reverse strand, counting down.
GAGAAATTTCTTTTTCAACATACTCCAAACAGCGGGAGAAACAGAGCAGTAATGAACACCTCAGTACATCACAAATGAGCCATCTTAATAAATAAATAAATATGAAACAACACAAGCACAAAAATGTCAACCCTTCCGAAAGCCTTTTATGCGTTTACTACAATCAATCTGGCTAAACTGGAATAATGATTCCCCGAGTTCCTTACAGAGGCAGAAAGTCTGTTTTCATCATTTACGGATCTGTATTGCTGGGGCTAAAACGAACCCCAGAATTGTTTCAGAGGTAGATCTCCGAATGCCAGAGACAGTCGAAACTGTGCAGAATTCTTACAACCGGACGTTTTACCTGAACGTTTAGAAGCGCCGTCAGGTTTGTATGTTGTGTGTTTGTACGTACAGGGCAGGATAAGCAAATGTAGCGATTGCAAACACTGTGTGTGTTTTCCTTTACTGACAGGTCCGCGCTGAACAACGCTACACACTCTGGTTTCAAGTGAATTAGCTTTGCATGACTTAACATAATCTGACACATAATGACACAAATACCGCAGACGCGTTTTGCCTGGATCATCAGGACATTCCAAATCCTATGGATATGGTTCATATCTGAGCGCGATGCAGTTGTCACGGTGAAGTGCAGCTCCACCGTGTCCTCACGGACCGCCGTGTGAGACGGTCGTTTCCCTCCAGCCCCACTGAGCAGTAGGAGATCAGAGCTTTGGGGTACCACCTTAAGAACTACATGAATGGTTAGCCACTCAAAATGTGCATCCTCCCCCATCTAAACCCTGAACGACCTCGAGCTGTCTCGTACCATTCAGTACCCGTCAACAGGCCAGGAGAAGGAGGAGGAGACAACAGTCCAGGAGAAGGAGGAGGAGACAACAGTCCAGGAGAAGGAGGAGGAGACAACAGGCCAGGAGAAGGAGGAGGAGACAACAGGTCAGGAGAAGGAGGAGGAGACAACAGGTCAGGAGAAGGAGGAGGAGACAACAGGCCAGGAGAAGGAGGAGGAGACAATAGGACAGGAGAAGGAGGAGGAGACAATAGGACAGGAGAAGGAGGAGGAGACAACAGGCCCCTCGCTGCCGTAAACCAGCTGGCTTTCAAATTCTAGCGGCAAACTTTGTCTGCGTGACCTTTCTGGACGCTGGTGAAAGCCCCACACATCCGTGGTTGATAATTACTGGGAGATGGAGCGGCGAGACATAATGATGCGGGTCTTTATGGGGAAGAGACAGCTCGGAGACTTAAGAGAGGGAGGAGAGGGGAGGGTAAAGGGGAGGAGAGTGGGGAGGGGAGGGTGGAGGGGAGGAGAGTGGGAAGGGGAGGGTGGAGGTGGAGAAGCTGCTCTGCGGGCTGATCTGAATTTCTACTCAGAGACAGCCACTCAGTTCAAGTGCTACAGCACATGGGCCAAAATTCCTGACCCCTACATTAAACGCGTCTCAAATCTCATCATTTCCCTTCGGTGGAGTTTGGCAGAGATCTCAGACTCCTTCCAGCTGTAGATACAAACCATTAATGTTACGAAACAGCAGTCAGAAGCCTCCGTTCTAGTCTGAGTGGAGAAGAGGTGGAGACGCATGATTACATCAGTGCAGCTTGGGACCACAACAGATGCACAGACCGCACCGAGCTGTGGCCTACACCAGCTCCTACCGCAGTCCCACGGGTGATGGCACGGGGTTCTGGTGAGGGTGGGGACGTTGAGAAGCGGTGGTGCTGAGGGTGGTGTGGGTGGTGTGGGCATCTGAGCGCTGTCATATTGTTAAGTTCGCCCATTCATCATATCCAAGACTCTCGATTCTCCGCCCAGAGGGAGACGGTAATTAAAGCCAAAATGCCAAATTATGCTTGGCTAAGCACATTGAAGACAGCGCTTACGCTAAATTTAGAGGCCGTCTTCGGCTAAGGGGGCCATTTACTGCGATAGCCACACTCACAGTATTTATCTGCTTCAGCCTCAAACACAGGAGCTGTGGGGGGGATGGATGTGTCTCTGCGAGAGCATTATTTTTGGAGCAGTCGGATCCGTAGTGAAAATGCAGTGAACACATCTCCTTCCCCTGTCCGATTTTCCCCCTGCTGTCTGAAGCAAACCGGCAGCACGGGGGATCCATGAACGCACTAGAAACAAGAGTCTGTTCATTTAAGGAACCCTCCAGATCTCCTGGGATGGACCACACTGGAGCACTGCTGCCAACTCCCAGTCATCTGACAGACGAGGCCGAAGATCTCGGAGTAAAGAGCTGAAGAAGAACCGTAAGGAGCTGAGGAAGAAGAACCGTAAGGAGCTGAGGAAGAAGAACCGTAAGGAGCTGAGGAAGAAGAACCCTAAGGAGCTGAGGAAGAAGAACCGTCCTTTGGTTTAGGAAGCAATGGACAGCTGAAAGGCTTTTGCCTCCAGTCTCTGCCAATATCCTCTTTGTTAAAGTGAAACAGTTCAAAATGACGAGCTTCTAAGGGCCGCAACCTCCTCGGGTCAATGAATTCTGCCCCACGAAGATTAAAACAGAGGAACGGACAGAGAGGTTTCCGATTCCTGGTCCGTGGAGGAGGGCCACGGCCTCTGTGATCTTGTCATCGTTAGGTTAAAGGTACGGAGTGATATTTTAACCTGCCTTGCACAAGGCAACATTTCACCAACAGGAAGGAATGTGCTGGGCATGATGGACGTACTTGTTGGGCAAGCAAAACTACAGTGAGTTGCCGTTTTAACCGAACACCCAAAACCAGAAACATGACCCAATAGAAAAGAAATGAACTTCACCGACGTCTGTGCATGATGATGGAAATTTTAGCAACAGTATCTCCTCTGATGATGGGGAAGAAGAAAAAGAAATCACTTAATGTGGATTTATCAGCTAAATTTCCTACCTTGAATCACTTCAACATCAGATATAGTAATTCATTAGACCAACTACCTCTTGCATTCCAAATTGAAATTTCTGTTAATTAGCCGTACCCTCCATGGTGACAGAGATATCAAACACAATTAAATTAAGCACACAAAGGCGGCATCTAATAACATTTCTCCTTTTATACTTAGACACATTATTCCTGTTGACGACTTTGTTAACAATCGGTTTCAGCTGACTGAGAAGCTGTTGAAAGGCTGATAAGAACGAAGAGGGGGGAGATCACACGCTCATCGTTCTGCGGTGGGAACGTTCGAGGAGCCTTAGACTTCTTACACTTTATTTTTTACAAACCGGCTCGCACGATCAACATGAAGACCGCGGACTACAAGTGGCATCATTGCTGCGTCCCGAGCGGTCAGCTCCATCTGAACATATGGCAGATATTTGGATGCGGGGCAGATATCTGAACTCGGGGCAGATAGCAGGGCGTGGCCGTTAGCCTCTTTCTTCCATTCACAAATGATGCCATCCCAGGATGTTTGACACACTCCTTCGACAGGCGTTTGTTTGAGACGCGACCTTCGCGCGCTCCAAGCCTGAACGGGGAGAGGTTCCCGCGCCCTCCTCACCTTGAAGGACTCCATGTCGGAGAGCAGACAGGCGCTCTGCATGCGGGCGCGCAGGTGGGCCCCCTCAGCAGACGTGCCTAGTTTGGCCAGCACCTCCGACTGCTCCTCCAGCACATCCTCCGTCATGGGGGCCGGCTCCTGTGGGAGCAGAACAACAGGGTAAAAGATCAGAGCCCCCAACTCCCCCCACCAGGGCAAGCGCAAGTGCCCGAGGCCTTCAGGAAACGTGGGCGGGAGCCTCTTTGGAAGACGTTCAGGAATCACCAAACTCAAAGTTAAGTTCAAGCAAAAAGTGAGGTCTGTGATTTTTAGATATACATGTGTGATCTTTGATGAAATTTTATAAGGCCAACGTGTATCTTGCCAATAAATCAAGTCCTCCATGGTTACGCTACATATCCTGTGTCTCTAGGTGGGAAAAAGGCATTTGCAGGTCTGGTCATTCAACTGGACAGGGACTGATCCACCTGTCCGTCAGCACACATGGACCAGCTGACAGCTCTATAGAGTCATTATTGTGAACCTGACAAGCTGTCCACACCTGCAGCACCCGAAAGGTCCAGATTCAGACCTTCGAACCACTAATGACCACAGAGCCTCACCAACACGTCCTCTGTGGCAGTCCAGAGAACTAAACCAGACAATCCAACAGGATACTGTGCTGTAATCTCACCAGTGTTAAACTGGTAAGAAAAACGCAACTAATCTTTTCTGAATGAGCATTTTTGACAGAGCCTCACTAAATGAAATACAACACTGATGTCTTTGTAGACATCTGAGGAAGGGAAGCTCTAAGAGGTCTTTACGAGCGCGACCTTCGGTACACAGCTCAACTTGTATCGACCGCTCGTGTTCTGGACTCTGTCAATCAGCGGCGGAGGTGGGGACGCTGGAGCGTCACGTCCATCCCTTCCTGGAGGAGCTGGAGAGGCTTTTGCTGCCATGGTCGTCAACAGAGGTCAAAGGAGGTCGTCCAGCTCCGGCAACGGGAGTGCAGTCACTTGACAGTGTGTGTACGTGTGTGTAACTACCCGCAAAAGGGGTCAGGAAGGGAGAGAATGAAGATGTGCAACAGAGAGGGAGGGAGAGAGGGAGTAGAGTACAGACGGAGGGAGGGAGAGAGGGAGTAGAGTACAGACGGAGGGAGGGAGAGAGGGAGTAGAGTACAGACGGAGGGAGGTAGAGAGGGAGTACAGATGGAGGGAGGGAGAGAGGGAGTAGAGTACAGACGGAGGGAGGTAGAGAGGGAGTACAGATGGAGGGATGGAGCAGTAAAGACACAGCTGGACAGCTGGGATCTGTGGGCCTCATTAGCACTGAAGAGCCACTGCTAAGACACGCCCCCCAAACGGGTGCAGAGTCAGTAAGACACGCCCCCCAAACAGGTGCAGAGCAACTAAGACATGCCCCCTCAAAACCTTTGTGTGGGTGCAGAGCCACTAAGACACGCCCCCCCCCAAACGGGTGCAGAGCCACTAAGACACGCCCCCCAAACGGGTGCAGAGCCACTAAGACACGCCCCCTCAAAACCTTTGTGTGGGTGCAGAGCCACTAAGACACGCCCCCTCAAAACCTTTGTGTGGGTGCAGAGCCACTAAGACACGCCCCCTCAAAACCTTTGTGTGGGTGCAGAGCCACTAAGACACGCCCCCCCCCCAAACGGGTGCAGAGCCACTAAGACACGCCCCCCCAAACGGGTGCAGAGCCACTAAGACACGCCCCCCCAAACGGGTGCAGAGCAACTAAGACACGCCCCCCAAACAGGTGCAGAGCCATTAAGACACGCCCCCTCAAAACCTTTGTGTGGGTGCAGAGCCACTAAGACACGCCCCCCCAAACAGAGCCACTGCTGAGACGGTGGACGAGGGGAGAGCAGAATACAAGGGAGCGTGTGGACCACACAGACAACAACACGGGCATTAATGAGGAGGAGCAGCTCAGAAGGAAACGCAAACGAGTGCTGAATATCCCGGCGGGAGGCGGGCGGGCAAAGGCATGAAGAGAGTGAAATGAATTGTAATAATGAGAAAGAAAGAACAGATTCAGCCATCACTGCACCCCCAAAACAAACAAACCAATAAAAAAAGAAATGTGCTGACACTCTCTCTCCTCTGTTCCCAGGCCAGCCATTATTTCTGTGCCTCTGCCTTCCGCCCTCTGCTCCCCCTCCCCAGCAGATCCCAGCACTGCTCCAGGTGTGTGGAGGGAGATGTCCTTCTGCACAGCAGCAGGCCCTGGTAACTCGGCAGGGGGGGACAGACGATCGGCTTCGTTAGCCTCGGCGAAGCGAAACCGTCTGTCTCCAGATGGCAGTGAGGATCGGCGGGGGAGAAAACACGCAAACAAGCAAGCGACACAACAAAACAACAACAACAACCCCCAAAGAGGACACAGAGGCAGAGGAGGAGGACACAGAGGCAGAGGAGGAGGACACAGAGGCAGCGGGGGACACAGAGGCAGCGGGGGACACAGAGGCAGCGGGGGACACAGAGGCAGAGGAGGACACAGAGGCAGAGGAGGACACAGAGGCAGCGGAGGACACAGAGGCAGCGGAGGACACAGAGGCAGCGGAGGACACAGAGGCAGCGGAGGACACACTGGCGCTGAAGAGCCGACGTGAGTGTAGCCCCCACGTGTGTGAGGATGATCATCGAGGGAGCTGATGCATCTTTGGGGGTTCGGGGTGTGATGGCGGGTATGTGGTCTCACAACAGAAGTGAGCAATGATGTCAAGTGCTGGTGTTGTGCACCTGTGCCCCACTACTGAGTGCTGACTAACTGTGGCCCACTACTGAGTGCTGACTAACTGTGGCCCACTACTGAGTGCTGACTAACTGTGGCCCACTAACTGTGGCCCACTACTGAGTGCTGACTAACTGCAGAACAGCCCAGTTATGTTCTGAGCTGCGTTTACATGATTGTGATGTAACTTGATTTGAACTCCTGGTTTTGGAGCCAAACAATCTGCATTTAATAATTATAAAAAGACAAAAAAAAAAGTGATTTGCAAACTTTTCGCCATCTGTAAAAGCAACGTCTACACTCCATGTGCTAAAGGCTTTTTTTCTGCATTATTGCATAAGTAAGGAGCAGAAACACGAATATAACCCACATCACACCACCACCACCACCATACCTACACCACCACCACCACCACCATACCTACACCACCACCACCATACCTACACCACCACCACCACCACCATACCTACACCACCACCACCATACCTACACCACCATACCTACACCACCATACCTACACCACCACCACCACAACCATACCTACACCACCACCACCATACCTACACCACCACCACCACCACCATACCTACACCACCATACCTACACCACCACCATACCTACACCACCACCACCACCACCATACCTACACCACCACCACCACCACCATACCTACACCACCACCACCATACCTACACCACCACCACCACCACCATACCTACACCACCACCATACCTACACCACCACCACCACCAAGTCCCAGGGCTTCCCCAGAGGGGTCTCGGATGGGGCGGGGCTGGCACCTGTGGGGGCGGAGCTAAGGAGTCCATTCTCAGAAGCCGCCTGCTTCCTGTCACGGCCACTGTCTCTTGTTCTCTTGTGCTCAATGCAGCAGTTGAGCATCTGCATTTGGGTACAGGGGGGGGAAACATCCCCATCAGGTGTTTGTGAGGGAGGTTACTGGGGGGTAATAATAAGCACTACGTAATTTAATGTGCACTTCTACATCTACAATGATCTTCTTCCTGAATGTGACCAGTCTCAGTGGCGAATCGCTCCACGAATTAGATGGACCTTTAAACAGACCTGTAAACCCTGCGACGGTGTGTTTAGCTAGACAGGTACACCGGGCATCTGACCAGCTCCTCTGCACTGGGCCTGAAACAGGGCATGCTAGCCCCCCCACCCCCCTCACACACAATCACACACCCCTGGGATACCACTTTCTTTCCATAAAATTGGCTTGAAGAATTACACTACAGACCCCCCCCCCCCCATATATATATATATGAATGTAGTCAGTGAGAGAATGGTGTGAAGAGAGAGACAGTCAGACAGAGAGATAATGGCATCTTGGGTTTATGTTTCTCCCTTTATGACCACCGATTCCGTCTGGGTGCCCAATTTTATTGAGGTGATTGCAGATAAAGAGGCTCTCTCTGCTTCTGCTACCCAGTCCGATATTACCCCCGATATTACCCCCTTCTCTCTTTCCCTGTGTGCATTTCTACCTCCCTTTTCCCTCTGGATAGCTTTATTAAAGTATCTCTCTCTCTCTTGCAGGTATGGCATAGATGAGTAAATAAAGTTTCGATGCCTGACTACGTCGAACGCAACAGAACAGCAGAGGTCATCAGAGGACCCACTGGACCTCCGTTTTAAATCAGGCCTTTGGTAATAAACACTTGGGTACTGTGACTGAACTTGAAGCAAAAGGGAGGACTAGCTATCGTGACACTGTTACGCTATCAGGGACTGCAGAGTTGCAATGTGCTATTTAGACTCATTTAGCTACTTTGGGCAACTTCCACTTTTAATGAGACACAGACACTACACACAGTGCCTTTAAGTGTCTGGATCCCATGTGGTTCAGATTTCCATTAAGTGATTCTGGGGTCTCCAAGTTGAAATGACGCAAGGGCCCAGCGCGCCAGGAAAGGCAGGAGAAAGGCAGGAGAAAGGCCCAAAGAAGAACACAAATCACGGGTGTTTACCTGGAGCTTCTGGTGGAGGAGGCAGCAGCGGAGATCGGGGGGGCCGCCAGCCAACCTGAAAATGCCAGAGAGAGCAAAGGGGGGGGGGGGGCAACAACAACAACATTAGCAGACGCCGATGAAGCATCAGCACACGGACCGCCGCACCACACAATGGCCTTTCTGCGCCCAGTTTCCATCGATGCGTTCGACAGGCACGCCCCGCATTGACGGCCGTGAACAGCGCCGCTCATTTGCACACAATGACACGGCGGGGAGGGGGCGGCGGGGAGGGGGCGAGAGACGGACCGCCCATTGTTCCCCGGGACACTCCATCAACAAGCGGGACGGGGGATGGCTCTCCCCGCAGACGCCGAACAAAGAGCGGCGCAGTGGTACAGCCAGGTGCTGCCACGCAGAGGGAGTCCACCGGCACGGCTGCCAAAGACAGCTGAACTAGACGCGCCTTTGAGCGGGGACACGGGCGGGGACACGGGCGGGATATTGGGGCCGTCTCGGCTTGTGGCTTAAGGGTTCGCAGGAATCAGAAGCGACTCAGTGACTCAGGCACCGTCTCTCCATTAGACGTCTCTCCATTAGACGTCTCTCCATTAGTGAAGTGCTGGACATTTCGGTCTTCACGCTTCCATGTACCGTGTCCTTGTTCACATGAATCAGCAGTGAGCTCTGCTCGTAATGGAGATGTAAATTTTATCCTTATTGATTTCATCATAAATGTTAATGACGGATAAATGGAGCAATTAACAAAAGCATCTGTGTACAAGCTCGTGTCGAACTACCTAAGCATGTGATCTGAATTGACCGATGTGGTCAAAACCAAAAAAAATAAAAAATCCAACCAACCAAAAAACACACGACATTATCTAAAACAGTAAAGCCTTCTGCAGGAAACATGAGGTCACATTAAGGTGGAAAGGCTCCTGTTACCCATAGACGAGGCAGTTGTTCTCCCAGCGGTAACGCATCTCCAGGACGAACTCCTGCCAGAGGTGGGCCACTGCCCTGACGCCCCCGTGGTAGATATTGACCAGGCACATGCAGAGGGCCAGGCGGTAGGTCAGCGTGTCGGAGGGAGCCGACTTCAGCAGGTTAAACAGGTTCTGTGCGTGGTGGAGAGCAGAGATGAGGAAGGTGTGCGAAGACAAGAACATTTGGTTTTCCCGATCAGACGGGGTGGCCCGAGTTGGGTCGAACCGGACCTTAGTCACGGTGCTCACGCGGTTATCAATGACAGTCACAGGGAATGAACTTCAACACGCAGCTCAAGACAACGAGGAACAAATGTGACGGCTGTTGTGTAAATTCAGAAATGCATTAATGCCACTCTGTATGGTTAATGAAGAGATGTCTTATATGTCGCTACTCTGCAGTGATTGGCTGGCTTCAAGCGACAGTGAAGATGACAGTGATGTGATGGTTGAGGCAGGAAGGGCAGCTCTTACGTAGTCGTCCGTTTCTCTGTCTTGTTCACTCCTTCCCCCTGAACTAGACTGTGGGGCTTTGGCATCAGGTAAATCAGACTTATCCACAGCTGCATCTGGGAAGAGATACTAACAGAAGAGAACGCGCGCACACACGCACACACACACACACACACACACAAACAAACTCAGCAAGTGTGCCTTCTGTGCTCAGACAAGCACCATATTTCCAAGAATATTCTAAATTAAACAACTGCACAGAGTAACAATGTAACACCTACGAAAAAAAAATGTTTTCCACGATTGTTTTTGTGACTTTGCGAGAAATCTAATCCACCACAAAGGAAGCGATTAGTTTCAACTCTTAATTGGGCTCTAGCATAGGAAGATTCATTAGCAAAACTTTTTTACTTTAGTTTCTCACACCTCCCATCCCCTAAGTGCATGAGTCCTTATCTCCATGACTTTGTCTGTAAACCACACTATGTAAATGTATGAAACACTCTGCACCATTCACAGCAATGTTTTATTCATTGATAAGTCACTGCTGAGCCTCTGGGCCAATAAGATCGAGTCGATGACTGATGAATTAAACATCAACTGTTTAGGCTAATTACTAAAATAAATTGCTATGTCAGCTCTATGAAATGGAGTTTCATGTTAACTAAATCCACAGTAACTATTGCTTTGATATTAATTTAACAACAGGGGTTAAAATAAAACGACACTGTAGCATATTTCTATAAAAAATACTTTCGTTTCATGCATCACTAGCCACTGAGTTAGTGGAGCAGAAGACATCACACCCATTAATACTCTTTTGTGTAAAGAGAAAACAACAAAATCCATTCACATCTCAAATTTCTTTGCTTTATTTTGTTCGATTATAACCCGATTCTCTAAATTGCATTTTCTTCAGGGGCGAGTACGCGATATAGCGGAACTAACGATGTGTTAGCATCATGGTGATGGTGTGGCAGTGGCCGCGTGATCATGTGACCACATGACCTAACCAAACCCTAACCCAACCCTAACCTTAACCCAACCCTAACCCAACCTTAACCCTAACCCAACCTTAACCCAATCCTAACCCAATCCTAACCCAACCCTAACCCAACTTTAACCTTAACCCAACCCTAACCCAACCTTAACCCTAACCCTAACCCAACCTTAACCCAACCCTAACCTTAACCCTAACCCAACCCTACCCTAACCCAACCACTAACCCAACCCCAACAGTGGAATTACAGGACCAGCTCGCACATCGCTGGTGTTGGCCGTCCGTGTGGGCCCGTTACGAGTCTCTCGGGCCAGGGGCCGGGCTCTCACGAGCGGGCTGAGGATATGGCGACTGTCCATCATCCAGACTACCATCTGTCCTTCCGCTGAGTTAAAACAGACGTGTAGAGCCAGGGAAGCCCCAGGATCGCCCCCTTCAGCTGGCCTAGTGCAACTACATTCATTCTGCTGCTGTCTGCTCGTACTGTGCTAACGCCCACGAGATGTGTTTGCAATATGCCTCAAAGAACGACAGTCTACATAAATGAAACCTAAATATGATTAGCACTGTGTATTACAGAGAACCTGCAGTATAGATGTGGCTACAACTTATTAAAAACAAAAAAACATACCATACATTTTTGTTTGTGTTCAACTATATCCATATATAAAGTATAAGGTTATATACGGAGTCAGTAAATAAAGTGTAGTGTGATTTCTTTGCTCGCGTGTAGCAGTAAGCCTGATTGCATTAGAATGATTTCATTAGCATTCACAGTCGTTTTATTGAGAGACGTTTTATTCCAGGTTGCATATGGTACTTTGGAACAAACTGTACTGCTGTAGGAGCATGTGGGACCCTGAGCTCACGGCGGTGATGTCATCCGTATTGGTGCGATTTTATTTAGAGACACTTACTCATCCTTCACTCCATCCTTACTCATCCTTCACTCCATCCTTACTCATCCTTCACTCCATCCTTACTCATCCTTCACTCCATCCTTCTTCACTCCATCCTTCTTCACTCCATCCTTCTTCACTCCATCCTTACTCATCCTTCTTCACTCCATCCTTACTCATCCTTCTTCACTCCATCCTTACTCATCCTTCACTCCATCCTTACTCCATCCTTCACTCCATCCTTACTCATCCTTCACTCCATCCTTACTCATCCTTCACTCCATCCTTACTCATCCTTCACTCCATCCTTACTCATCCTTCACTCCATCCTTACTCATCCTTCACTCCATCATTACTCATCCTTCACTCCATCCTTACTCATCCTTCACTCCATCCTTCTTCACTCCATCCTTCTTCACTCCATCCTTCTTCACTCCATCCTTACTCATCCTTCCTCCATCCTTACTCCATCTTCACTCCATCCTTCACTCCATCCTTCACTCCATCCTTCACTCCATCCTTCACTCCATCCTTCACTCCATCCTTACTCATCCTTCACTCCATCCTTACTCATCCTTCCTCATCCTTCACTCCATCCTTCACTCCATCCTTCACTCCATCCTTACTCATCCTTCACTCCATCCTTCACTCCATCCTTCACTCCATCCTTCACTCCATCCTTACTCATCCTTCACTCCATCCTTACTCATCCTTCACTCCATCCTTACTCATCCTTCACTCCATCCTTACTCATCCTTCAATCCCCGACTGTCCTGAGACCAAAGTGAAGGTAGTTGGTGGAAGATGTGTCGATACACACCCGAGGCTGAGCGGGAGGAACCGCCGTGGAGTGTGTGTGTGTGTGTGTGTGTGTGTGTGTGTGTGTGTGTGTGTGTGTGTGTGTGTGTGTGTGTGTGTGTGTGTGTGTGTGTGTGTGTGTGTGTGTGTGGGTCTGTGTGTGTGTGTGTGTGTGTGTGTGTGTGTGTGTGTGTGTGTGTGTGTGTGTGTGTGTGTGTGTGTGTGTGTGTGTGTGTGTGTGTGTGTGTGTGTGTGTGTGTGTGTGTGTGTGTGTGTGTGTGGGAGTGTTGCAGTAAGCAAACATGCCCTCTAACCAATCACTGGATTTTTTTGTTTGTATTGTGTAGTGTGAGCATCCTGACACTTCCTTAGACACTGCAGATGACTGTTTTGTGGGTGTTTTGATGAATCACAGCCTCTGCACGATCACACAAACGTAAACCATCTTGGTCAAAATAAAACAGGACAGTGTTTACATGACTGTCACACGAACGTATCTATCGCCAATCGCATCATTGGGTTTCGCTGCATCACCAAGATACTGTATATCGCAATCGTAATTTGCGGCAATGTAGCAAATTTGTCCATATTGCAAAATTCAGACCGGCAAAAAATCTCAAATAAAAAAATAAATGAAAAATCTAAACATGACAGGGGCCTGATAAGAAGCTCTGTTTGGTCATGGAGGTGTAATTTCTAGTGTTAAAAGATAGAGCATCACTGTTGGGATCCAGACACTGACCTCTGTCTTCATCCTCCACCGGATTCCTCCCTAGTATCTCTTCTGTGGACTCCTTCTGACTGCACAGTTTGAAGAACTCCATGAGAAAGTCACCTGAGGTTCAAAGGTCATCATCAAAGACTTGGCATAAACCCAGTGTCTTCGATTCAATCCGTATGAGCTTATGAAGACATGATCACTGCTACCTACACACACACACACACACACCCTCCACCCCACACACACTCTCTTAGACTTCCCATGTACCTTTTTCAAGCTTAGTAAATCTGCAATTGCTTCCAAATGCTGCTGAACGAGTTCTTTAAAAAAACGTTTTTACACATTATTCCAATCTCAGGTGCGCACTGCCGGTTACCAACTCACTTCACAACCCAACAAACATATCACTGTTTGTTGTTAAAGCACTAAAGGGTTTGGGTCTCGCATATATTTTAGATCCATCATCTAAAATATGTCCACATTCTGACCCCAGATCCTTGAGGCCATCTTCACAGCTGCCACTGTTGCTCCTGTCGGACTCGAGGTAAAGGGAAGCCATGCTTTTGCAGGCCGTGGGACATCCATACGAAGGATCGTAAGTGAATCTAGACTCAAAACGCACTTGTATGCACTAGTTTTCCAACACCGATGACATTATCTGTCATAGGAAGCGTACTTTACGCTGGAACTGTTCCTCGTTATTTTTTTCAGTCATTTTATCTAAATGTCTTTCATTGTCATACAGCATTTCGGATCAACAGCAGTTGTATAAACGTGCTGTGTAATTAAACGCTACTTACTTACTAGTTCAGTACCCTCTGCATTATACCAACATTTGCTTTTGTAATCTGAGAAATAAAGTTCTGGAAATACTCTGTTCTAGTTAAGAGGTACCAGTACACGTTGAGCCGGCCGTGTCTGATAAGATACCCTCGGGCACGGCATCAGTTTGCACACTTACTCTGCACACTGTGAAACTGGCTGGGTCAACTTCCAGGGAGAAATCCAGTGCGTTTTTCCCCCACAGGGAAGAATGATAAACAGCAGATGCATGCGGCTGGTAGCTGGACTCGGAAAAGCTGGCTAGATATGTGGAGAGTTGTGCTTAATACAGTGAAGGTGGCACAAGGGGTTTTGGTGTTACAAGCAGTGAAAGGCAAAGTTAGATATGGGATAATATGTCTGGACTGGTGAAGCTCTTGTCCCGGGAGGCCTGACCGTTGCTCTGATAAACGGACGTGAAGGCCAGTGTGAAAGACGTCTTTAGGAACCTGTGATCCGTGATCACTGTAAAACACACACGCCTCTGCTCGTGTGCTCACGCCTTTAAGTCCCACACACCTTCGCCGTTTCTCCTATGCAATAATCACGTTCGCCGGTTACGATCATCCAAACCGAACCCTGCTGTCGAAAAGTTTCTCCAGGAAATGAGATCCTCCTACCCACCCCAAGCCTACACTGAGTCATCGGACACTTGCCTGCATTCCAGTCCACTCCATTGCTCTGGCTGAATGAACCTGTTGTCATATGCACACTCATGACCAATTACTCACAGTTCTGCTTACTCCTGTGTTTCTGCGTTACAAACAACAACTTCCTAGCTAGCCTCTCTCATTACAGCAGCCTGTGAGCGCGGATCTCGGCTCAGACCGGGAGATTTGCAGACAGCTACTTTTTGTGCTTTATTTTAATTCTTCCTTCTCTTCCCCACTGTGCTCATGTGCTAATGACCCATTGGTGTGATATTTATTCAAATATAGCATTTGGAATGCAAAAGCATGCAAACTGCATTAGTGTTTTAGGCGCTTTCTTGGCTGATTGTAAAGCACTGTGGTTCAGTGTTTAATGCGTATCCGGACGCTGGAAGTGTCAGTGTGATGTTCTTACCCAGCAAGCACTGGGGGTTGTCTGCTTTCCGCACTCGAACAGACCAATGAGGTGCCTGAAGTGGGTCCAAGTCACTACAGGAGGAGAGAGTGGACACAATGAGTCTCAGGGCGCTGCTGGTGCAGCTAAGAAGAACCCGAGACCAACGCTGTGCAGAATTCATTACTGCTTATGCAGCAAAAAAACAATTAAAAAACAAAGAAAACAAACATTTATCATGCAAAATCTGCTGCTATAGAAAAGAGACAGCAGAATGGAGCAGAGAGGAAAACCCACCTGTGGCAAGCACACTTCACCTAAAGATTCATATAATTTCAAATTAGCAGCCTATGGGTTTATTCCACTGTTCCCGAGTCATTAATAACAGAGTACCAAATGCTCAGAAACTTGTAATTCACGAAAACGTAAACTTCTATGCATTATTATTCAAGGTAATCATGATGCTAATAAGCCAAAAGCAAAGTAACTTAACCCATATTCACAAACCTGTGCAGGTCTGGTAGCTAGAAAAACCCCCAGTGTCTTTTTTCCCCCAAACTCATTTTGGGTACAACAGGCCTTAGAGGTCCTCAAGAGGAAATTAAATGAGAACAGTTACGCTGTTCCCACAAGCACCCTCCGTCATCCGTCCCTCCTTATCTACAGGTGTGAGCATTTGTGCCCGTACTTCAAAAAACAACAAAAAAATGCACAAAAAAACAAAACAATAAAAAAAAAACCCTCTTCAGAAGCAAGAGCTCCGTCAGCAGTGTCCCGGCGCACTGCATGCAAATGAGGGGGAGTGGCTTAAACGGACGCCGACGACAACAGCGATAATGCAATGCAACGGCTCACTGAGGAGCCTCTCATCAACGAGCTAAAAAGCGTAAAATCATTCAGCGTGAATTAATTTCGGCTTGGGTGCCGTCCGGCGCCGGTGTGGAGGTACACGTTCCCAACACCCACCCCCACCCCCACCTCCACTTTCCACCCCTCTAAAGCTGTTTGGAGCTGCGAGAAATTATTATGGGTAACAGGTTCTGTGAGAGGTGACAAAAAATTAATTTGGCACCGACATCATCTGGGTGTTTTGATTTTTCACACCTGATGCATATTCATGGGACACACGCCCTGCTACTGATTACCTCATTGTGCTATTTTCTACACCCAAAGTTGTTTTTTTCTCCGAAGCTCCAATACTTTCAACTTCGTAAAGACACTTTGTGTTCATGTTCTACATTGCTGGAAGCATCTCACAGGTACTCACGAGTAAACGTCGTTGTCCACGACGATGCCCTCGGTCAGGTGGGGCCAGGTTGTCGCCAGGTGCAGCTCACTTAAGAAAGAGAGCGAATGGCTTTAGGAACATTTCATTTCTGTGAAAAGCACTTTCCGGAATATTCTTTAAGTCACAGGAAGTGCCAAACATTTTTATTCATATTCTACTTCTATTTTCATTCCATTAATGCGACACATTATACCTTGATTTAATGCACATACTACGCTGGCATTACATCGGTAACGCCCGGGTAAGCCACAGAAAACATGGTTTTGAAAGGCCAAACCTTATTGGGTCTTCACAAGGACCAAAAGGAAGCTTTCCGAACTCAACGCCACCGACTTCTCCAGCAAGAAGGCCGTCAAAGTCTGAAGTGGGAGGGCCACGTGACTTGTGTCAGAATCATTTTAGATTGAAGTTCGGCAATTTACCCAGTTATAGTGATACATGTCCCTCGCCCGCCTCCCACATTAATCCATTAAGATATAAATGGAAGAATATCATTAGTCTGGATAAACATTTCGAGTACGGCTTAATACAGAGGTAAACATTCATGCAGTGATGAATCCTCGAAGCAAACACAATCTTAAGATGTTCCTATCTCTACGGCAACCAGACAGGACTCCATGGCAACAACGCAAAGCTTAGGTGGTGTATCAAATAAAGATGCCGTTGTCATCTCCTCCGACAGCGCGCGGGTCCAGCTGCAGCGGACGCTGGTACACGGGTGCAGCCTCCAGCTGGGACCCGCTTTGAGCCTCAGCTGGGCCACGCGCGGCCAGAGGGTCCCTGAGCTGCCGGCTGCTACGCACTCGCCACTAAACGCTCGCCGTCTCCAGGGACGACCGCGCAGAACAGCAGTGGTAATGTGTGAGGATCCTGCGGCGCTTGTGATCAGCATGACGAGAACTGGGTGCCGTATAGCCACACGCTCACACAGGGCCGACCACGCTGGAAACTGGAGACTACGATAACCTACTGGCAAAAAATAACATATAAGGTCTGAGGAAGTGCCTAAATGTCACCTTCATCTTCCTGCTTGCCACAGAGTACAATAGTGTAACTGGAACAGATAAAAGAGCTTGACATCTCATATTAAAGCTACATATAAGGTCATGGTATCCACATGTGGACGTTGGCTTCGCTACGACGGCTGGCAAAGGCCTCTAGCATGAGAGCTCAGCGCTACAGCATGATTAACGGCCAGGGAGAAGGAGGACGACTGAAAGTGGAGATGACTGCAGCCAGCACCGTGGTTCACTTACGCACCGCAAACCTTTCCAAAAACAGAAAAGATTTCTGGCGACCTGTAAACACTTTAGAATCCGTCCGCCGTTCTAAAAACGAGCAAATGAGCTCAGGCTGGTCCAGGCCAGAAAGCGCAAAGCGCCGAGAGACTGAGAACCGGCAGTGTGAGAGCTCGATTAATCCTGCCTGTAGGGCGGGGGGTAAGGCTCTATTAAACCTGCCTGTAGGGCGGTGGGTAAGGCTCTATTAAACCTGCCTGTAGGGCGGGGGGTAAGGCTCTATTAAACCTGCCTGTAGGGCGGTGGGTAAGGCTCTATTAAACCTGCCTGTAGGGCGGGGGGTAAGGCTCTATTAAACCTGCCTGTAGGGCGGGGGTAAGGCTCTATTAAACCTGCCTGTAGGGCGGGGGTAAGGCTCTATTAAACCTGCCTGTAGGGCGCTGGGTAAGGCTCTATTAAACCTGCCTGTAGGGCGGTGGGTAAGGCTCTATTAAACCTGCCTGTAGGGCGGGGGGTAAGGCTCTATTAAACCTGCCTGTAGGGCGGGGTAAGGGTAAGGCCTGCCTGTATTAAACCTGCCTGTAGGGGGGGGGTAAGGCTCTATTAAACCTGCCTGGGGCGGTAAGGCTCTATTAAACCTGCCTGTAGGGCGGGGGGTAAGGCTCTATTAAACCTGCCTGTAGGGGCGGGGGGTAAGGCTCTATTAAACCTGCCTGTAGGGCGGGGGGGTAAAGGCTCTATTAAACCTGCCTGTAGGGGCTCTATTAAACCTGCCTGGGGGGGGGGTAAGGCTCTATTAAACCTGCCTGTAGGGCGGGGGTAAGGCTATTAAACCTGCCTGTAGGGCGGGGGGTAAGGCTCTCATTAAACCTGCCTGTAGGGGGGGGTAAGGCTCTATTAAACCTGCCTGTAGGGGCGGGGGGTAAGGCTCTATTAAACCTGCCTGTAGGGCGGGGGGTAAGGCTCTATTAAACCTGCCTGTAGGGCGGGGGGTAAGGCTCTATTAAACCTGCCTGTAGGGCGGGGGGTAAGGCTCTATTAAACCTGCCTGTAGGGCGGGGGGGGCTCTTAAACCTGCCTGTAGGGGCTCTATTAAACCTGCCTGTAGGGCGGGGGGGGCTAAGGCTCTATTAAACCTGCCTGTAGGGCCTGCCTGGGGGGGGTAGGGCTCTATTAAACCTGCCTTTAGGGCGGGGAAGGCTCTATTAAACCTGGGGCTCTATTAAACCTGCCTGTAGGGCGGGGGGGGTAAGGCTCTATTAAACCTGCCTGTAGGGCGCCTGGGGGGGGTAAGGCTCTATTAAACCTGCCTGTAGGGCGGGGGGGTAAGGCTCTATTAAACCTGCCTGTAGGGCGGGGGGGGCTAAGGGGCTCTATTAAACCTGCCTGTAGGGGGCGGGGGGTAAGGCTCTATTAAACCTGCCTGTAAGGCTCTATTAAACCTGCCTGTAGGGGGGGGGGGGTAAGGCTCTATTAAACCTGCCTGTAGGGCGCTGGGTAAGGCTCTATTAAACCTGCCTGTAGGGCGGGGGGTTTAAACCTGCCTGTAGGGCATTAAACCTGCCTGTAGGGCGGGGGGGTAAGGCTCTATTAAACCTGCCTGTAGGGGGGGGTAAGGCTCTCTATTAAACCTGCCTGTAGGGCGGGGGGTGGCTCTATTAAACCTGCCTGTAGGGCGGGGGTAAGGCTCTATTAAACCTGCCTGTAGGGCGGGGGTAAGGCTCTATTAAACCTGCCTGTAGGGCGGGGGGGCTAAAACCTGCCTCTATTAAACCTGCCTGTAGGGGGGGGGTAAAACTCTATTAAACCTGCCTGTAGGGCGGGGGGTAAGGCTCTATTAAACCTGCCTGTAGGGCGGGGGGTAAGGCTCTATTAAACCTGCCTGTAGGGCTCGGGGGAAGTAAGGTAAGACTCTATTAAACCTGCCTGTAGGGCGCTGGGTAAGGCTCTATTAAACCTGCCTGTAGGGCGCCGGGGGTAAGGCTCTATTAAACCTGCCTGTAGGGCGGGGGGTAAGGCTCTATTAAACCTGCCTGTAGGGCGGGGGGTAAGGCTCTATTAAACCTGCCTGTAGGGCGCTGGGTAAGGCTCTATTAAACCTGCCTGTAGGGCGGGGGGTAAGGCTCTATTAAACCTGCCTGTAGGGCGCTGGGTAAGGCTCTATTAAACCTGCCTGTAGGGCGCTGGGTAAGGCTCTATTAAACCTGCCTGTAGGGCGGGTAAGGGCTCTATTAAACCTGCCTGTAGGGCGGGGGGCTCTATTAAACCTGCCTGTAGGGCTCTATTAAACCTGCCTGTAGGGCGGGGGGTAAGGCTCTATTAAACCTGCCTGTAGGGCTGGGGGTAAGGCTTTATTAAACCTGCCTGTAGGGCGCTGGGGGTAAGGCTCTATTAAACCTGCCTGTAGGGCGGGGGGTAAGGCTCTATTAAACCTGCCTGTAGGGCGGGGGGGGCCTGTAGGGCGGCGGGTAAGGCTCTATTAAACCTGCCTGTAGGGCGGGGGTAAGGCTCTATTAAACCTGCCTGTAGGGGCGGCGGGTAAGGCTCTATTAAACCTGCCTGTAGGGCGGGGGGTAAGGCTCTATTAAACCTGCCTGTAGGGCTCTATTAAACCTGCCTGTAGGGCGGGGGGTAAGGCTCTATTAAACCTGCCTGTAGGGCGGGGGGTAAGGCTCTATTAAACCTGCCTGTAGGGCGGGGGGTAAGGCTCTATTAAACCTGCCTGTAGGGCGCTGGGTAAGGCTCTATTAAACCTGCCTGTAGGGCGCTGGGTAAGGCTCTATTAAACCTGCCTGTAGGGCGCTGGGTAAGGCTCTATTAAACCTGCCTGTAGGGCGGGGGGTAAGGCTCTATTAAACCTGCCTGTAGGGCGGGGGTAAGGCCTGTAGGGCGGGGGTCTATTAAACCTGCCTGTAGGGCGGGGGTAAGGCTCTATTAAACCTGCCTGTAGGGCGGGGGGGGGTAAGGCTCTATTAAACCTGCCTGTAGGGCGCTGGGTAAGGCTCTATTAAACCTGCCTGTAGGGCGGCGGGTAAGGCTCTATTAAACCTGCCTGTAGGGCGGCGGGTAAGGCTCTATTAAACCTGCCTGTAGGGCGGCGGGTAAGGCTCTATTAAACCTGCCTGTAAAGGCTCTATTAAACCTGCCTGTAGGGCGCCTGGGTAAGGCTCTATTAAACCTGCCTGTAGGGGGGGGTAAGGCTCTATTAAACCTGCCTGTAGGGCGGGGTAAGGCTCTAAAACCTGCCTGTAGGGGCTCTATTAAACCTGCCTGTAGGGCGGCGGGTAAGGCTCTATTAAACCTGCCTGTAGGGCGGGGGGTAAGGCTCTATTAAACCTGCCTGTAGGGCGCTGGGTAAGGCTCTATTAAACCTGCCTGTAGGGCGGGGGGTAAGGCTCTATTAAACCTGCCTGTAGGGCGGGGGGTAAGGCTCTATTAAACCTGCCTGTAGGGCGGGGGGTAAGGCTAAACCTGCCTGTAGGGCGGTGGGTAAGGCTCTATTAAACCTGCCTGTAGGGCGGGGGGTAAGGCTCTATTAAACCTGCCTGTAGGGCTATTAAACCTGCCTGTAGGGCGCTGGGTAAGGCTCTATTAAACCTGCCTGCCTGTAGGGCGCTGAGCAGGAAGCTTACCAGGGGGCTGCTGTGGCCACGAGTACTGCTGCCAGTCCTGGAGGATGTAGGTGAAGCGGATGGCGATGTTAACGGGGGGCAGCGGGGACAGCGGGCAGCCCTGGGCATTACAAACAGGCGTGAACCCTCCAGAAGGAAGGGAGGATACAGACAGCCCCACCCGGAAAGGGAGGGCGGGACTAAGAGCAGCAACTGACACAAAAAGCCTGTAACATCGCCCTCTGTGGCCCGGGCTGATATACACTTACAACCATAAAGTAACATGCAAAAACCGTTTTATCAGTATGACAAATAGATATCTGGGCTCTGATTTGTAATTTCAGTGCAACGGAAACGATGCCCACAGAAATGAAAGCACTTTCGGTCTCCCACAGGGCAGAGGGAGATGAGCTCTAGGGTGTGTGTGGCAGGGGGACTCACTATCTTGCCCTTGAAGACGTCCAGCAGCCCGGCGAGGTGGTTGTACTGGCTGGGCACCTTGCGGAGGTGAACCATCTCAAAGTCTGTACGGACGCCAGGACCCTGGCACTCCCCTGAATACAGCTTCCTCCACTTCTGTTGGATCTGTACAAACACTGGCACCTGGCTACACACACACCGGCGTGCCCACACACACACACAAACACACACACGCACAGGAGGAAGTGAGAAACTGTGAGAGTCCGTACGTTAATCAAAACCTCTTAATAGGTGAACCCATCATCTGTGGAACTGAACGTGACAGTCACGGTTAACAGATGTCTGTACATGAAGTTGCTCAAAAAGGTTTTTACTCTTTTTTTGTGTGCACTGACTTCAACACTGCAGGCCTGCGAAAGGTGTGCTGGGCTGTTCCTAAGCTTGTATCGCCCCCTGTGGGCGACCACACATTACTGTCACTGTTCAGCTCAGCTAATGCTGGCGTCTCCAGGAGGCAGTAGCACTGTAAATAGAAGTCACCCTCCCATTAGCAGTTCTTAAAACACCATGTTATGTCACGCCCTTAAAGACAGGTTCTTGTCTTTTTCATTTATTTATTTATCTTTCCATTTTTTTCGTTAGACAGTGCCAACTGTTCCAAATTTGTTTGCATGGCTAGGTACGCTTTTCGATGCACAACAAGGTATTTTGACCATCTGTGCACCTTACTGCAGTTTTAAGTGGCACGTCCCATTAGTTTAGCAGGGCGCCTCTTCAGAGCCATTTTACCACACGTTTGGGGGAGTGTCGTCTCCTGCAGTCGCTCAGTAAATGAATTAGAGGTTCATACCAGAGAGTCACCAAAACACCGTTTCAATCTTGTAGGGAAGCACTTTAATCTTAATGAGTTATATTTATTACCAGCATCTCACACCTGAGGGTACAGTGTGGTAGCACTGGTTCAACTCAAACGAGAAGATTTTAGCAGCTGGCCATTAGACATTTGAGCTGAACAGCTGGCCATTAGACATTTGATTTGTAAGGAAAATACAGTGTTTGTTCGGTTGTGGTTGACAGAGTAACACAAAGACAGCGCTGTAAAATAAATTAGTGTGAAGTCTAGAGGTACTGTAACCAAGCCAACATGCAGGAGTGGCTCAACATCGCCATCTGGTGGCCCAGTGAGCAATTACAGCTACTGCACTGAGAAGTCCTTAGTTAGACAAAGACTCCAACATATCATGTGAGCACCAGGCATTCTTACTTTACACACAAGCCTGATTAAAACAATCTTCAAGGGACACTGTTCAAATAATAAAGCCATAAACCATTTCTCTCAGCAGATACGTTCCTGTAAAGCGCATCAGCGGGAACCTCAGGTCAGAAAACACTAGAAGTTTTTTTTAACGAAGATTCAGACCGGCTAGAAAACCTGAAAACCCGAACCCTGTTGTGTGCAGTGCTGAGTCTCCATCCCCACACACCACCACCCGTGCATATTAAAGTCTGCCTGAGCGCTCCGTCTAAAAACAGCAGCGACCGCCCGCAGAAGCGCCGTGACCTCCCACCCCACCGGGGCCTCGTGAGACTCCCAGAAGCGAGGCAGCAAGTTGCCGGGGGCAACGCTTTCATCCTCCAGCAGCATTCCGCCGAGATGTACGGCGTAACCTATTGTAGAGCGTTGCCCTGGGAGACCGGGCTGCTGGCCTGTCCGCCCACACATGCGCAAGCACCCCCGCCTGCGCTGCCCGGATACGGCCTGTGAAGAGCCCCCCACCGCCGGTGAGCGCTACGGTAACGAGCGCTACGGAAACGAGCGCTGAAAGCAGACACCTCAGCAGGCAAGGCGAACCCGTTTTCCCCCAAAGGCAGGTCACATGACAGAAGGTGACGCCTTGGAGCAAGACACACGTACAGTCACACACACACACGTACAGTCACACACACACACGTACAGTCACACACACGTCACACACGTCACACACACACACGTACAGTCACACACACACACGTACAGTCACACACACACACGTACAGTCACACACACGTACAGTCACACACACGTACAGTCACACACACGATCTGCTTGTCTTCCCGTGTAAAATAAATTGACAGTTCATGGTCTATACGTTGTTTTGATGAGGCTAACACTGCTAACAGGAAGAGCTCTGAGCTGGAAACAGTTCCTGTCAATCACTCTTCTTATTCTTCACCATTCTTCTTCTTCTTCTTCACCATTCTTCTTCTTCTTCTTCACCATTCTTCTTTTTCTTCTTCTTCTTCACCATTCTTCTTCTTCTTCTTCACCATTCTTCTTTTTCTTCTTCTTCTTCACCATTCTTCTTTTTCTTCTTCTTCTTCACCATTCTTCTTCTTCTTCACCATTCTTCTTCTTCTTCTTCACCATTCTTCTTCTTCTTCTTCACCATTCTTCTTCTTCTTCTTCACCATTCTTCTTCTTCTTCTTCACCATTCTTCTTCTTCTTCTTTGTACATGCAGTTTTACTTTTTGGAAATTCATCTCTGAAGGCAAAAATGGTCTTGGATAGTCAGAAGGAAAAAAAACATTTAAAGGACATCAATTCCTTGGATTATTGTATAAGATATGAGAACAAAAACAGTGAAACATGCTCAGCTGCACTGGAAATGAAACTACTGAATCTTTAAACCTTTGCAGTTACTTAAATCAGAAACATAATCTAAATAATAATAATAATAATAATAATAATTGCAGAAAACATGCTCTTGTGAAAGAAAAAAACATTGCTAAGATGAAACAACTAAAGAGTGGATGAAGCACGTCTCTCTTAATTCGCCCACATTAATGTCCTAATACCATCAGGAAATGGATGTCCTGTGTTTCTTCACGTTACCATGGTGCAATAACGACCTGGACACATGCTCAGAAAGGGATGATGAGGCGCTAATGCTACATCACCTGGAGGTGCTACATCTCCTACACAACTACAGCGCCACCTTTTGTTCTTCACAAGTCTAACAGTAAAATGAACAAGACATAAAAAAACTGAAAATGTAAACAAACTTTTAAAATAAAAATCTTTAATCTGTCATGAATCTTTATTTATGTGTCACTGAAGATCACAGATGTACTACACAAATACTCTACGTTTCTATCTGCTGGTTCTGGCATGTTGTGTTTCCTTGCGAATTAGTAGAGGAGTGATTTTTATTCCACTAGGCCATGTGACTGTGTATAAACGACCAAAAATACCTCCCAAGAGAGACAGTGGTTACGCTTAATTGGCCACTATAATAAAAGTCATTATCTCCCAAACCGGTGGAACTGAAGCTAAGGTAGATTATCTTGCTTCTACATTGACTTTTTGAAGCTCCTTCTCGGCCCGACTCTCATGGTCAGTTCACAAAATTAATGCGAATACGACTGTATTTTCCCCTCTATCTTTAGCACATGCTGGTTTGTGGGGACCTTACAGTTTCATGCTGGTTTACTTTACAATTTTGGGAGTGAGACTATGGAATCGGTTTCCCGAAATTACTTTTCGGGAACACATTTTGTCTTACATGAACATGTTTAGGACGGTATTGTTTCTGCCCATACTGCGTAACGCTGTGTGCATGCGCACCACCATAAGGCCGTGTACGACATAGTGTATATGTGTAAGAGACCATAGGGGCAAATCAGGCAGGGAAGGTAGATCAGATGGATATCCACATGGTCCTAGAGTCCACTCACCCTCAAACACACAGCACACACCAACAAATCAGTGTGTGCACACATTCAAATACAGTGTAGTCTTCACAAAGGGGACCAGACTCATGCGGTTAGCTGTGGGAAGCTCTGGAGCGCCCCCTGGTGTCCACAGCTACACTGCAGCTCCCGGTCTACCCGTCCTGGGCACAGAGAAGCATTTTCCGAGGCTACTGCTGTTACTTACCAGCCGGTGTTGGCGAGAGCGATGGAGACGGAGCTGAGGAGGAGGTTGCATTTGGACTCGCTGATGATCGCCTCACAGTTCGCCCCAGGAGACACCACCACAAACTCCCGAACGCCGTACCTAGCCGAGAACAGGAAGTGAGGGAGGGTAAACAAAGGGCTACAAGTAAACTAGTTATCGTTTTTATTACCAGTTGCTGTTAAGCAAAATATAATGACATTTTAATCCATCCCTTTTTTTTGCAGCCCTTGGAGTAATTTAAAACAAACTCACACTTAAGCAGAAGGACCGGCACCACTACAGACCATGGGGCATCAGACCCACATTAAACAACCACTTTGAAATAACCCAGAAATGAAGTCCTTCATCTCACTTAAAACAGCAAGATGAACGTTTCTTCATAGGAGCAGCTTTCTAGTAACTGCCATCATCCCTTTGCCAGATTCTACACAGGGACACAGAGAATAACTACCTATCGTCTGACGTCTTGCCTGAAATACCACATTGTAGCATGAACGGTACCTAAATGATTCTGCGACAGAATCTGAACAATTCTGAAAAATCCATTAATAAACAACACACACTGGGACTCAGTGCATTCCTATCATCCCCACCACTCACAGTCTTCATAACATAGTGGACAAGTGCAGCAGGACATACAAGCAGGACCTGCTGGGATCATCACCTTTAATTTTCTCAAACGTCACTTTCACAGAGATTTTTTTTTAAATCAGAATTAGCATACCGTACGCTTCTAATGCGTCGGCTTGCTCTAGTTAAAGACATGGACTGCAGTTAAGTGGTTTACCTGCGTATGGCTGTACGCTAATGTAGCTGGACCACCTCTAAATAAACACTGGCACCTCATTTACACAAGTGCTGACTAAGAGCAGTGCAGCCCACCAGGGAGCCTCCTGTGCTGATGAAGTGAGGCACACAACACACAGTCTAGGTAAGGGAGAGTGTTGAGCACTCAGTAAGGATGTTTAAACAACATGTAACGTTTACTAAGTGATTTAAAATGTACAGTGTGTGTAGCCCGAGCTGTGTGTGTGGCCCGAGCTGTGTGTGGTTCACTTCCAATACCCATGTTCCCCTTACCTAATATCATGGTTAACATATTACAGTTGTGGGTTATGGTGGCTATTTTTACATTCTGAAGGTGGATTATTGAAAAATACCAGAATATGGTAGAATCACTTTACACAGGACTGCTTCCATAATGCAACTCGTCCACACCGTTACTGACGGACACGGACATTCCGCTGGACGAAATCAACATGTACAGCGAGCGTTCACCTCTGATGGGAGGCACGGCGGCTCAGAGCTGATCTACTAACCATCTGACGAGGCAGTGTGCTCTGGGAGGGAAGTCGTTGTTCATGCACAGCAGATCCTGCATGGCCAGAGGGAAGGCATCTGGGGAAGGACACGGGCCAGCATGAGAGACGTGGAGCGGCACTGGTACCTCTCAGCGCGCCGGTCTGGAGACGCACGGTACCTTCCTCAACGTCCTCCCTCGCCGCACTCTCCGCACTCTCCTGCTTCAGGTAGTGGTGCGTTATAGAGAATTTGAAATCTGCAAAGTTGATATCCCGGGACTTCTCCTCCCAAGTGCGGGTGGTATATTCTCCCTAAAGCAGGACAAGGAGCAAAGCAAACAGTGGCTATGTTGGTAAAAATGCCCCCTGTGATACTGAAGCAAGAAACATCGGAAAGGCAAGGAATATTTGATTAAAATGGCATTACGATGGGTATTTTAAAACACTGCAGTAAAAATTGTGGGACCTTTTCGGGTGGTTTGCCAAAGTTGCTGCCAATCAGCTTCCAGTCGTTCAGCACTTCCTCGACTCTGGATATAAATCTGTCAACAAACAATTTACCACAAAGACGTTTTAGTCCCCTCAGCAGCAGATCTCAGTGTGAAAAACAGAATACGGTCAGCAAAAAATGTCTCAACAACAACTCAACAAATCAACTTAAGTAGCTTCATTATGGCAATTTATGTAAATGCATTGTGTTTTAAAAGAAAAAAAATAGCAGTATAAGGAAAAAAAAGTGGTGTGAGAAGCTAAACAGAGAATACAGGAAGGTATAATATTATTATTAGTGTATTATTCTTGCTGTTTTACAGCTGCACCTAAACCTCTTATGTACATATATCACACTTACATACACTCACACACATGCAAATTTTTCTCTTTATTTATTTCACAACAGCAGATGTCCAAGAGCGAATCAGAAATGTGAAGAAGTGGGTAGGCGTGGCCCCAACACGAGCCAAGCCTACTGGCTACAGGAACGATCAGCAGAAGTGGGTAGGCGTGGCCCCAACACGAGCCAAGCCTACTGGCTACAGGAACGATCAGCAGAAGTGGGTAGGCGTGGCCCCAACACGAGCCAAGCCTACTGGCTACAGGAACGATGGGCTATGCATGGCTGACCAGCCGAACAGCAGAACCATCATGCCAAACTCACACACGCAAGACGGTACTGGTCATGATGGACACACACCATACGATTACAGACTGAAAAACTGCCTGTCCACATCATGGAATTCGTGTCAGGAATAGAGCTGAAACAGTTTGAAAATTGTAATACTACAATTACAGCGACAATCACGGATATCACTACTAACAAATCATTGTTACATTTTTGCAATTTACATTCAAAATGCAATTTAAGTATTATTATATCATTACTATTAATAATCCATTTGTATTACTATCTATTATTATGATTATTATTATCATCTCACACACATGCACATTTTTTGCTTCATCTGCAAATTATGCTACATTTAAGCATATGCAGTGACCCCCAGGCAAAATATATATGAAGACAGTGATAGTGATACTTACAGTGATCACACAGGATGATTTCTCATGTAGGAACAACACATTCAACATCTACTGGATTTTACACAAAATATGTTGGTTGGGTGACTAGTCATGTTATATGTTAAATGTTATGTTAAATACATATATTATTGTCTGCAATACGCAAATAGAGTCTGCAGACAGACTGTGATGCAGACAAGATGCGTGTTGAAGCCACTGTTGTTATAATTATTAGAATGTAGCTTGTATTTGTTGTTAAATATCCAGATTAAAAACTGAAGAGCAGAGATCTGCGTTTAAAATTAAGCTACTTAAACTAACATTCCCACACATGGTGTCCCAGCCGCTTAAATGAGTGTGTACGGACGTCGTGAGTGTTTCCCAGTATGTACATTAAGGATGCGTTACTCATGTTGAGTCACGCATTAAAGGAAGACCAGAGTCTGACTGGGAATGTTGAGAACACCAATTATACATGTTTTATTATTCGTACCCAGTTGTCATAAGACACATCTTCTTTGTTCTGTATTTAACTACATGTATCATTAAACTTCATAACTCTTTCCTGACACCCGTGTGTTTTGACTCTCCCAGCGCTGGTTACGGAACTCTGAGGGCTGAACACATTTATAATCCTGTTTCTGAACCCTGAAGGCCATGATATAGGCTACGTCTAGAGACGATTTCAGAAACATAAACACAGACAGCGACGCTGTGTCATTCTGCAGCAGTGCTTCTTAGCAACAAGGCAGCTAGCTGGCTAGCCGACTAGCATCTATTACATTAGCATCTATTACCGTGGCGAATTTTAGATTTGCACAATCCCTTCTGTACACTTCTAGAGGGATTAAACGACTGTGTAAGAGGCGTAATGTGACCTAACTCTGTACCTAAACCGCTCCTGACTGACGGCTGAGTAATGCATGTTTACTCGTCACTGAATCCCGCTTGGGCTTAGCTGCTTAGCTTACCTTTCCCATTCGGACGCAGTGGTGAAATCTGTGATCTCAAACACCTCAGACTCGGGCTAGAACAACGGCAGATAAGATGGATGAGCTATCAAATGAATGCAGCAAAATGACATTTCGGTTTTATGGAATATAATCCTGCTAAAAGTGTGAACTCACGTCGCTGTCGGCCGCCATAATGCGCCGTGTTTGTTCCGCTCTGTCTTCCACGTGCATTGTGGGAAATGTAGTCAGTGCGGGCTCGCCAAAGGCAGCTGATGTACAGCAGGACCGCTTGTGTAATATTACACAGGTAGTAGAATTATTTCAGTACAGCATCATATGCATTCATTAAATTGTACTTGTATTGGAGTAACGCGTTATTTTATATTACTCTACCACATTAACACTGTCCCTAACACCCAAACCCACAATAACCCACCCAATCCGCCTATTCAAACATTTACATTTATAGCGCTTCAGGCTCAGTGTTGGATGACGACTGTGATAAATATCAATTTGCGTTCGACCTACAGACTACACCAGACTGTCACCATACTTTCAGCATACAATTCCCACGATGCATTGCAGCCTTTCGCACAACTTCCGTGCTGGGGATCGAAGGTTCCGGTCGCTCTGACAGCATACATGCAACCGAGCAACCGCCACACAGAAAGTGTCAAAAACAGCTAACTGAGCAAAGATGCGTTGGTTTGACGGCTCTATTCCAGCAGCCATCGCCGCATCCAAGCGACACAATTATATTTTTGTCGTCGTCATCACAGGTAATGAGCGACGAACGGTGCGCAATACCTCGGGAGAGCTTAACGCTAACCTGCTAGCTAGCCATCTGGCTAATAGCATAGCAGCGATAGCTTAGCCAGACGTAGCTGTCTGACTAGTTACACCAACCCGGTACTTGTGTGTCGTCCGTGTGGCCAAATATGCTGATGTTTTATAAAACACGGTTCACTCGGCGAGCAGTGGGGGGGTTTTGGTCGTGTCCGTGAAGTTAGCTGGTGATATCGCCTCCTTTCTCTTTCACTTTAAGGAGACGATGAGCAGTCCGCACAGATGTTGTCGAGTTGGAAGGACGGCCGTGTAGCAGAGGCCACGAAAAACTGCTGTATCGCGATTAAGGTCGACGCCAAAAGGTGCGAAACCTAGCACGACACGCAGGCTGTCTGTGCGTGCGAAGAGGTTTACTTGCTTTTTCTGAAATTAAATGACATTCATTTTGTGTGTTTTTTTTTTACAGTGAGACATGTGTGCAGTTTTCACAGATCTGTATCCTTTCTGGGGGACTCCTTGACTTGTAGACTTTTAAGTGCGACACAAGTCAACATGCAGCTCTGTGCTCTTATTAAATCATATTTTTCCTAAAAACATGGGCGTACTAAGTACACACAGTGTTTTAGTTGTAACAGGGGTGTTTGTATATGTTTAATGACTGCCCAAAATCATTATTTACATTTTTGAATATAGACCTACTGTCCATTTTAACAAATATTCCAACAGCAGTTTTATTTATGAATGTCCATAAAATCACGCACATGATGTTTACTATAATGAATCCATCAATGGATTTGAGACAGAGATTGTTCATTGTACCCTTAATGTTGGTACTGTGTAGATCCAGTGGTGTGCATTCCATCCAGTTTCTTCATAGGAGAGAATGGCATTCCATTGGAGGTCATTGCGGGTGGCATCTCTGCAGAGGAGCTCACAAAGAGGATAGACAAAGTCAAGGAGGTATGTGGGCAGATGGGCGACCACATATTAACCACCATATTAAAGAGTTCATCTGATAATAATAGAAATAGCTCCATACATATATACTGTATATGTGGTCTAGCAATGGTAAACTGGACCATTGCTGCTTCTTTCACAATTACATGTGTTGTCAGCACATACATCATCTTGAAAGTTAAGATAATGCTTTTTTTCTAATATGTAACAAAAGCACGAGCCTACAACCCTCCTCATTAGTCTCCATATGTTCTTGTGTATAGATGCACTCTGCACAGAGGGGCGGCATGACTCAGCTTGATGCAGACGGAGCGATGCAAGTGGAGAATCCTGGTCCAGCCCCAGAAGCGGTTGCCTCTGCCTCTGAAACCCCTTCTGCAAAGAGCTCTGCCATGTCAACAGGAAACTCCTCTGCTGTTGCTACATCTAAAGGTGTCAGATGAATCTCTGTAATAATGACACTGAAAATCAACTCTCCCAAAGGTTATGTGAATCTAGTTCAGTAATGTACTTGCTTACAGTGAATATTACAGGAGATGTGATCCAGCTACTGACCTTATATCACTATTCTATACCTCCCTTTGATTCACTGAATTGAATGGAGAACCATTTATGTATGGGAGAGTGCGTAAATGATAGTCATGAATAAGATGAATGACTTTCAAAAGTTTTGCACATTTAAATGAGCAATCCTGTAATTGATAATCTAAATGTCTGTAACTTTGAAATGTAGCACTCATATGAAGTGGTAATTATGCAAATTTGACTTTTCGTGTTTCGAGTCACGGTTTCGTTTGATCGTTGGTGTGTGTCCTCAACCTGTCCCATCCATTCTTCTGTCCTGTGCTTCTGTCTTGACCTGCTTTCCATAGGCCACATCACCACATCATTGTGCTTGTCTTGTGTCTTCCCAGAATCTCTCTCTATGCCTGTGGGGGAATGTGGAGCTTCAGGTTATGTGACTCCAGGTGACGACAGAAGCCTGTCCTCTGATGACACGTCCCAGGCCTCTCAAGCAGAAGAGTCCTTAGATGCCAAGGTGGAGAGGTACATCGTGTGTGTATGCCAAGGTGGAGAGGTACATCGTGTGTGTATGCCAAGGTGGAGAGGTACATCGTGTGTGTATGCCAAGGTGGAGAGGTACATCGTGTGTGTATGCCAAGGTGGAGAGGTACATCGTGTGTGTATGCCAAGGTGGAGAGGTACAGGTCAACATTCACGTGGGTTTGCATGTCAACAACGAATTTTGCTTTCATTTTCACAAATGTTAAGCATTTTATTCCTAATAATATTTCTATATAGATATTAATATCTATAATATTTATATAAAGAAAAGTTAATATATTTAATGTTAACTTTACTTTTAAGTTGTTTGTCTTTATTAAATAGGTTTCTATAATAATGTTTTCTGTTTTAGATTGACAAAAAAACTGGAAGAAAGACGGGAACAGAAAAAGAAAGGAGAAGAGGAGGTAATTTACACGTGGAGCACGTACCAGAATCGCTGATCCAGAGTGACTTACAAAAGTGCTTTGTCATCTACTGCATCCTAGTCAGAGATAGGATTGAACTAAGTCTATATTCAGGAGTCATATAGCTAGAATTAATACAGGAGTAGATGCCTCAAAACTCACTGTATAGGTCATTCTCATTAGCTGAAACGGTAAAGGAGTTAACTCAGTGCTGCTTGTGTTTGCCCAACTGATGTCACTTCTGTTTGCTGCCCAGACTGAGATCAAGAAGGAGATGGAGAGACGGAAGCTGGGCAAAGACATGCTGGACTTCAAGAGGAAGCAGGAGGAGGAGAAGACCAAGCGTCTGCTGGAGGAGCGCAGCCGGGAGAAGGCGGAGGAGCGAGCTGCCAGGGACCGGGTCAAACAGCAGATCGCTCAAGTGAGCAGCCTGCGCCTCCCCCTGCCCACCACAGCACCCACCCCTGGCCCCGCCCTACAGCTCTGGGGCGGGAGTTGGGGCGGGGGCCCAGTGCATGCGCATAGTGTCATTAGTCTGTGGCAGGCAGCCTCTTTCTGAGTATGTAAATTATCCATAGCTACTGCTATGACAACAGCATTCTGTTGTGTGGATTCTGTAAATGATCATGGGTCATTGATGGGTTTTTTTTTTTGAACGTCTAAATGAAAATCATAGTTACTTTAATTCCTGAGTACGTGTGGGCGTCATCCTGGCGTTTGTGCTGCGCAGGACCGTGCTGACCGCGCCTCTCGCTACGCCAAGACCCAGGAGGAGGCGGAGGCCACCAGGCAGGCGGTGCTACAGGCCAGACAGGTGGAGCAGGAGCAGCAGCGGGACTCGGCACAGAGAGAGAGAAGGTTGCTCTCCCCAGACCTGTTCACCCTTGTCCTGCTGCTTGTAAAATGTTCGCTTGCTCAGTCTTCTGCATACTCTCGATTTTCCACCCTTCCCAGTGCAATTGCCAGGATCCAGTTCCGGCTGCCCGACGGTTCATCCTTGACCAACCAGTTCCCCTCAGAGACGCGGCTGCAGGAGGCCAGACAGTACGCGGCTCAGGTCGGCCTCCACACCAGGGCCTCAGCAGGCTGCTTCCCAATGTGGCACTGCTTACGTTCACTGCCGGATTTAGTCATGTTCACAAATAAACAAGAACATCCCTTCTCCATACAGGAGGTGGGCAACAGATTTGGGCACTTTTCACTGGCCACCATGTTCCCCAGGAGGGAGTTCACAGCAGAAGATTTGGAGAAAACCCTGCTAGAGCTGGAGCTAGCCCCTAGTGCCTCTATCGTCCTGCTTCCGGTGAGGAGATCCTCACTTAGGCCACTGAACTTTGTCCATCTGCTGAGATTCTGTCCGCTGAAATACGAGTCGTAACCTAATGAGGGGCCATGTTGGTTAGAGTGTAATGCAGATGGTGTCACTATACGACGTACCTTTTATTCTCCCCTCTCACTCTACTGCAGTATTGTCTGTAGCATTATCCAGTATACCTTTCGTATTTCTGCTCCAACGCAGGTCCCAGATCAGTTCTTATCGTCTTCCTCTTCTTGTTCCTCTTGTTCCTGCAGCAGTCGAGCAGGCTGGCCAACGCTGTGGTCCAGTCGTCGGGTGGAGGTGGGTTCTGGGCTTTGCTGGGCACCATCCTGTACCCGCTGCTGGCCGTGTGGCGGTTCCTCAGCGGGTTCCTCAGCAGTCCACCTCCTGGGGCAGCCATGGCGTCGGCTGCTGCGCGGCCCCAGAGACCTTCACACGCCAGGGCCGCCGCACCGTCTGCAGAACCAAAGAGGTGTGGCACTTTCTTTTGTTAAACATGGCAGAGGTACCATAAGGTTTAATTATGCATCATAATGAGCTACGGGCAGAATTCACGTTTATGCAAATGCACTTTGATCAGAGGAGGCCAAATGTTTGCAAATAGCAGTCGGCCTGCATGTTTAACTTCAGATGTCATTGACCCCCCCCCCCCCACACCCCTTTTCAATGTCAGAGAAACGATCCGCAAAAGAGTCCTAGAGAAGCGATCGGAAGATTTCAAGAAGGACGGCAAAATCTACCGGCTGAGGACTCAAGAGGACAGTGAAGATGACAACAACACGTGGAACGGAAACTCCACCCAGCAGATGTAGCGTGGCTCCCCCCCCAGCTTTCTCACCTCCGTCCACCTCACCGTCTCCCTCTGAGACCCGTCTGATTTTTACGTGCACATCTTTATGGTGGATTATGCTGATTCAGGGGCTGCCCCCCCTTCTCTACATTTGATCCCTGTTCCGCTCCCTTGCATGGATAAAAAAAAATCAATCTCTTATGACAGCTTGAACAGAGACCCCCCCCCTGTGTGTAGACTACTTGATTTTAGCTTTCAGAGTGCAACTGAGGAGACTTCTAGTCTTGATGTAAGACCTTACATTCGAGTCTCGAGGCTTGGAAGCTTAAACCCTGTGTATCTGTTGTTGCAAGGACCTTTTTGCTTTTTATTTAACTGTGTTCTCTTTGACAAAAAGAGCGGTTTCCGGTGTGAGGGGGTTTTGTTACATGGGGACCTGGCAACCTGTGTGTTTTATATGGAAGCCGGGGCCCTTTCACATGACCTCCTGATGGTAGAATGTTCTAGTTAACCATGGAAGTTAATTTACCACTGTCATTTAACAAAAGAATAAAAGATGTTTTTCAATTAAATGTCTCATGTGCTTTTTGCTTCTTAGACAAACCTAAAGCTGTTAGGCTTATATGTACTTCACTTACTTATCTTAAATAATGTCATGATTGATCAAGCCAGTCAATGTTAACATTTATTAAATTTCTGTGGTCACAGGTTAGAACGGTTGAATTAAAATTATACAGATTCTAATAACATTCCAAAAAATTAGCCAAAAAAACTTGTGAATTTCGTTATTGCTGGTATTTTGTAGGACTATTAAAATAGTTCTAGTTGTTCATTAAAAATCTTACAATATAGTAATACAATATAAAGCAACATTTTCCTGAGTGCTTTAACAACTGCTATGATTTTCTTAATCAATAGTAAGAATGGCACAGGAAATAGGCAGGAGGGAACATGAAGACCGCAAGAAATAACGAACTAGAACTGCATTAAATTAATGGAATCATAAGACTATTGTGTAGGTGGTCTATAGGTTTGGGAAACATAACTCCAAGGAACTTAAGTCAAAGTGTTAAAAACCCTGAGTTGTGGAGTTATACATTCTTAAAGGTAATGAGGTAGTCTGGATATGCCCCTGCATCACAGAACACCACAAAGATGAATGGGTTTTGCAAATTATCCACGGCACAGTCGTGTAAGCCAGACTTGGGGTCGTTTGGGTCCAGAGGGTCTGGTTCCTTCATTCCTTTTGTACTCTTACATGGTAACCCAGTCACAACCCTGGCTTTGTAGATGTATTTGAGTCCGTTCTCGTCTTTGTTTGAGTACTGATCCTGGCAGGAGTACCAGGCCTCTTTGGCAAAGTAGGTGCCATCACCATGAACAACAGCTTAAAAAGAGGGCAAAGCAAGATGGTTTGTTGGTAAATACAATGTGCATCATATACTACACACTGGATTAAATACAGGCTACTTGTAACGTACCATTTCTCCCACAGAAGCTCCTATTAAAGCCGTTCTTATTGATTTTTTCACAAATGTCTTTGGTAGTGCCGTGATAAAGAAACTGCTCATTTTTCTGTTTGGGATACTTCTTATCAACTGCCTGTTTGAGCACAGAATATCTTTGCCACTGTCGTTGACTCTGGATTCGCTGGATCTATGTATACATAAAGTAAATGTTTTAAATTGGCATTAATATTATACCCAAAAGTGTAATTAGGTGACAATATTAACTGAATTATCAATATACCTGCACAACATGGACAGCAGTTACACTTTGATGTTTACTTGAGTGAACAAAGTCTTTCTCTATTTTCTTGTATTCTTGCGTATCTGGAAGGAGAGTAATTATTTCCAGGTCCTTTCCATCCATTTTATTCCAGGTTGGTGGATGCTGAATAATAGCTGAAAAACATAAATTTAAAGTACATGTGCACAGTTTTACCCTAGAGTTGTTCAACTGCAAATCTGTGTATCTCTATTAACTCAAGCCACTGAATTAAGGTCCATTCTCATGCATATTAAACTCCCATGCAAATTTGCAAATGAATAATAATCCAGTAACCTCAGCAATGTAGGTTTTAAGAAGACTGCTACCTGTCTCTGAGTCCCCAAGCAAGGTCCTCTTGATCCTACAGGACTTCCCCTTTCCGTTTTCCACGTTCATCTCCTTGAAGTCCACTGTATAAGCCTCCCCTTTCTCCTGATACGTAAGCATCTGTTCTTTCTTGTGGAAGGCTAACTCCAGTTGGTAGCTAATGCTAGACTCCAGGGGTACCCATGCATCTCCTTCAGCTCTCTCCCAGCAAAGAGTTTCCCTTAGTCTCCTCTCCTCACCTTCCTGAGTCTCTCTGTCCCTGGCGTCCTGAAGGAAGTTGTTGATCTTCAACACAGCATCTAAAACATCATCCTTTTTCCCCGATACAGTCCACTTGTCTGGGGCAACCACAAGCACACGCACTTGATTACCCTTGCTGAATGCTATAATGGCTTCCTTCTCAGCGTTGGGAAGACTGGCCAGATGGGAGGACTGAATGTCCTTGCTGGTGCACTCGTCAGAAATGAGATCTTCAAGGAACTTTTTGACCTTGGCAAGGTTGACAGTAGAGGTCCCGTATACCTCAACATTCGTGACAGGAAATGTCACCGCGTCTGTTGCAGCAGCGAGGCACAATGGGAGACTCACTGGGTTTATGGCAGACTGGGTTTGATTTGCTTGGCCTATACAAAAAGCACAACATGATACAGCCGCGACCATTCAAACCTTAAACATACAGTGTGTGTGTGGTTCTCGCAAAGGCGTAGCCACAGTTTACCTGAAACACTTGGGGATATTTTCTTGAACTTCTTCAAAGCGTCTTGAAAGTCTTGCAACA
The DNA here is from genome assembly GCA_020368025.1 of Brachyhypopomus occidentalis. Classification (NCBI taxonomy): domain Eukaryota; kingdom Metazoa; phylum Chordata; class Actinopteri; order Gymnotiformes; family Hypopomidae; genus Brachyhypopomus; species Brachyhypopomus occidentalis. The sequence goes on along the minus strand of JAGXOD010000005.1, from coordinate 1,321,713 downwards.
TTTTTGGTTGGAAAATGACAATATGGACACTTTTTAAAACAACTGGTGAGTCGATGGAAAAGTTGGCCACAGCATCAATCATGGCGCATGCGACCTGAGACGCTGCGAGGTTCCCTGCTCCTGTGGGAAAGTTTGTAGGACGTGAGCTACTAGAAGCTGCAAAACCACCATAACAGACCATAACACACACTTTATAATCACTACCCAATGGTCTCCTAAACAGCTCAGTGATTTTGATAAAACACAGTACATACCAGTTCCAAGAGCAGGAAAAGAGACTGACTGAATACTGTTTTCTTCACACTTCTTTAGAGCTTTATACATGCACCTGGTAAGTTCTTTCTCCTTGGTCTGACCAACCATGTGAACAATATTCTTAAATGGAAGGTTTCCTGCTTTGGTTAGGACCACACCATCACTCGGTTGAGTACCTTTATCCAAGGAAGGAATGATTAGAATATCTTTTCATTAGCAACAATAACTAAATGAGCTCAAATTTATCTTGGCTTTGTCTTAATGTGCTAGTGCAGCTATGCTAGTTAAGCTATTATAGCTACTGTGTAACATAGTTAATGCAACAAAGACTCATACCAAGTTTCTTGCACTCTTCCTCAACACTCTGTCCTGCAGCTTTGAGAATAGCCCCCGATACACCTGAGATCAATCAGTTGAAGGGTTTACACTCTGCATCTTTCATTATCTTGGTAATTAGTGCAATTAATCCAACCTAATCCATCAAAAGGTTCTTACCTGAGCTTAGATTAAGGCTGGTATTAGTGCTGCTGACAATTGCTTCTGTTGTCTGTTTTGTGATGTCACCACAATGCACTTTCACTTTGACTTTACCAATAACTGCTTCTGTTGTGCTATCTGAATATAAAATCAAAAGAGAGTATTTAGTATCTCTAAATATGTGATACTTTCTTGCACTAGAACGTAACATTACTGTTACCATTTCCAACATCCTCTTCTTCTGAACACAAACTGTCTTCATCCGAACTAAAAATTGATTTTTCGTCCTCCTCCAATTCATCATCTTCATCGTCCTCCTAATAACATTGCTATTGTGTTTAAGGCTGTGCATTATATATTAAACATGCTACTATTTTGGCTTATTTACCCACATACATTAGCAATTCAATGTGTGAAGACTGGTTTGTATAAGTTTGTATTAGGTTTTCTACCTGGGTATTTGCAGTCCATTGTTTCAGTCCTTCTAAAAAGTCTTTCAGAACTTCATCTCGGTCAATTACAACATAGATGAGTTTAAGAGCAGTGGAGGTACGTATAGACAAATGATCTTCAAAGCCTTGTAGCATGGCAGTAATGGATTCCATATTCTTAAGACCACCCCCACCTTTAGGAAGAGGAAATTGAATGACTTGTGTATTAATAATTAAAAGTAATATTCTCAATGGCATTTTAAGCCTTTTTTCTATACCAGTGCCAACAGCAGGAAAGGAAACAGTGCTGATCTGATTCTCCTCGCATCGCTCCAGAACCTTCTTCACACGTAGAGTGGCGTCTACTGCAGAATGGGGTCCCATCATGTGGACGATGTAATGACACTGTAAATTTCCCGCACTGGTTACTGCAGCTGTATCCCCCTGAAGTTTCCCTGCACACAAGAAACACAGGCTACTCAGCTTGATGACATTATAAGCCTGTCAGTCAGGTTTGCTTTGAAATTCTGCATGTACTAAGACATACTTTTCTCATATTGCAGTCACAGGTTATGAGCTAGTGGGGATTTGTCTGACCCTTACCATGTTTCTGACACTCCTGCTCAACAGAGGGTCCAGCTGCTCTGAATATGGCCCCTGAAACGCCTGGCATGGTACATCGCACATTTTATATCAACATTAACAACACTATATTATAAGTATAAGTAATAATATGCAAGTAATAAGACAAAACTCCTATCCTCCAAAAATCCCTTTCAAAGACAGAAGATGCTATATAGCTTTGGAGAGTGACCGTGGAGTGTGACAGTGGTGGCAAATGTATGTGCCCATGTGGAATTAGTTTTCAATCCAGATTTCAATCTAGATATTTTGTCTCCATCACACAACTAAGGGTGCAGAGATATGGACGTATTCTGATCTGAATTCTGTACGATGTATTTTTATGGCTGACATGGGCAGATAGACAGTGTGGGAGGCATACCTCCTGTCAAGTTCATTTGATCATTGGTGGTGTTGACGATTCCTCTGACAGTTTCATTTGTGATGTTACCTTTCTTTACTTCAATCCTCACACCTGCAATTTTGACTGGAGACAGAGGGATGGGAGAATAAATGTTTCACTATAAACAGACTTTGAATTAAGTGAGCACTATTCTAATCTAGAAACCTTGATTTGCCGGCATCGTAGTATGTGTCCCTGTAGGGGGTGGCTGGGGAAGAAAACAGCCAATAATAATATTAATAGTAATACAAATACAAGATGTGCAATTGTAAGATTTTTGATGGCATTAGATGAGCATTAACCTTCTTATCCCTCTCTTTGCAATAACTGCAATATGAATCCAAAATCCTCTGTTCAAACGCTACCACAATTATCTCCTTAAGGCAGGACGACTTTGCCTTTGCCAAATGGTTTTCCAGTCCAGCAAATATAGCTTTCATTGATTCATTTGGTCCAATACCCCCTCGTCCTGTGGAAAATCATATATTCTTAATATTTCCATTCAACTACATCTGTTGCTTCTGAGTACGCTGAGTAAGGTAATGGTGTAGAAATCAGTAATGGTCCTACCTGTCCCAATTGCAGGGATGGCCACTTTGGCAGCCATCTTACTTTCGCATAAGTTCAGGACTTTCTCAATGGAGACTGTGATGGCACCAGCATCGGTAGGCCCAACCATCTGAGCGATATACTTACACGAGAGGTTACCACCACTTGTGAAAACCACTCCATCATGTTTTTGAGGACCTGTCAAAAAAGATACAAAGATGACACAGATAAAGACCATATTTATGTATGAAACGTTGCTGTTAGGAAGCAGATGTGGTATGTATATATAATTACCATGCGTTAAAAAGATACAAAGATGACACAGATAAAGACCATATTTATGTATGAAACGTTGCTGTTAGGAAGCAGATGTGGTATGTATATATAATTACCATGCGTTAAAAAGATACAAAGATGACACAGATAAAGACCATATTTATTACCATGCGTTAAAAAGATACAAAGATGACACAGATAAAGACCATATTTATTACCATATTTATTACCATATTTATTACCATATTTATTACCATATTTATTACCATATTTATTACCATGCGTTTTGCATTCGTCTTCGACAGATTTACCAGCACCACTCAAAATTGCACCAGAAACACCTGATCAAAATTCAAATGCATTTCATCAAAGATCAAAGCATTACAACATTTGCACTTAATGATCATTTGGTCTGAAGATTTAAACTTTAAATGCTACACACGACATGGAAATATTTTACCCGAGTTCAGATCCAGTGTCTTGTTGTTGGAATTAACGATGACATCCACTGTCTCTTTGGTGATGTCTCCTTTTTTGAGAGACACCAACACTCCTTGAACAGTCACTGTTGTATTCACATATGTGTGAAAACAAAGGTAGAAATAAACAAAACATTTAGGTGAAGATCCTGCGCAATATGGAAGATAAAGCTACGTTAATATCACGATGCCTCGGTAAAACAAAGGTACTGTACCTGCAGGGTCTGATGGTAGTTGAGAGGCAGGGTTTGTTGGATGGGCAGATGTATTAGAAAAACCCTGTTATGGGAAAAACAAATAATGTATGATAACAATATAAAATATTCAGCGATGGGTATATCTTTGTTTACTTTAACATCCAGTGTCAGACTGAATATCTGGATTTGATCAAAATAAATAGAAGCATACCATTTGTGCTATGAAGGTGTTGTAGTCCTCCACTGTCTTCACTTCAGAATCTACCACAAATATGTTTTTCATATTTGTTGAGGAATTTGTAGAATCATTGCAGAATTTCTGTAACGCTGCCCTGATCGCTACACAACTTTCTCTGATCGAAAATCCAAAGGTCCCACAGCCTATTGCTGGCATTGCAATAGAATCACAGTTTTTCTTTTCTGCTTCCTGGAGACTTTCAAGAATGACTGATTCCAAATAGTGAGAGCTCAAAGACTGACCACTCTGGGGTAACACAGCATAAATAAGAGTCTTGGCTTGGAGATTCCCTGGGTCACTGAGGACCACGTCCCCAGCAAGCAACGTTTGCTTTTGCTTATGGATCTTCTTTAACACTTCTTGAATCTGAGAACCTGCAACTTGAATGAACTCTTTGGCAATGGGATTTTCGAACGCTAGGCTGCTGTTCATGGGACAGATGAAAGCATCAGATATGCAATGCAGCAAATTTCCTTCTGCAATTGTTAAAGTGATGCAGTCATTTATTTTATGACTGTACTTGACTGGAGGGACACACACTCTCTCTGTTTTTAGGTAAACCTTGCAATTCCACTCCTTGGCTTTTGAATTGACAATGGCCTCATGCTTATAAATGACCTTTGACTCTCCTGCTTTAGAATAAGTTTGCTTCTCCGTGCAAATGGAGGACACATGCTTCTTCACCAACCCTATTGCATTCTGGATGTTTTCCTTTGTTGTTGTAATCTTTAGACAAGGAGAGCTCTGTGTTGTGCAGGCAAGTATGGTTATACCCAGATTACGAACCTCTGGAATTTCTGATAAATTCATGCAAGAATCAACAAACTCCACCTCTTGAAGTGATTTGAGATGGACATCGTCAGCTGCTGGTGTTTTGTTCTCCAGATAATATTTTACTTTTTGTGAAATATCTGCCACTACTTGAGCAAATCCACAGATAATAACTTGTAGGTCTGAAGATGTTATACTAACATTGTGAGCATTATGGCTTAATTCCAATTCAGCTTTAAGGGACTTTAGAAAGTTCATCCAGTTTTCATTGTTTATCATGGAAGTCAGATCAGGTGAAAGTTGGATGATCTCCTCTTTAATGATTTCCTCAACTTTTTCTTCAACTCTCTTGAGGTATTCTTTTTCAACAATGATGCCAAAAAGATCTCCATTGTTCTGAAAAGAAGCTGGTATATGGTTTCTGACAAAATGATCTTGTTCAATTTTTTTTAGATCTAAGCTCTTCAGAAACTGAAGCAGATGAGATGAAAGTTTCAAGTGTTGAAAGACAACATTGTCCTGGGCATACTTGATGGACACCACAGCATCGTTTACATCATCCTTTAAACCTCTAAGATGAAAAGTCAGAGAACTTTCATCTTGAGAAAAATTCACACTCTGCATTATTTTAGAATGTACATTTTTTGCTACCAATTCAAACATCTCTTCTGAGTCAAACTCAATCACTTTGTCAACTGTGTTTCTCTCCACTTCTAATTCAGCAGTGGCAACTTTAAGAATGCTCCTAATCTTGTCTGAGAGAGTACTGACTTGTTCTAATAGACCAACAATTTTGCATTTGTCATCCTTGAAGGAAACATCAACATCAACAGTAACTAATTGTAGGCATTCACTCTTTACACGGTTCCACACCTCAACTTCTACATCCAACTCAGACTTGCTATACTTCCTCAGAAAGGCTAGTGCTTCGTTCTTGGCTTTGCTCTCCCAGGTCGGTCCAACTCGCAATGCGGCTAAAGTCTCTTTGTCTACATTCATCTCCAGCACAATCACTCTGGGTGATGTGGTCTTATCAAAAGTTACATTAGCATGGACCATCTTGAGTTGATTCTCAAAGCAATGTTTGTGATTGCTTTCACTTTTTTCAATGAAAGTGAGGATGTCCTCTTCAAAAGGAATGATTATGCTTGTGGGTGTGTTAGACAATGGAGAGAAGTTTCCCTTCAAAGCTTTATTCAGGCTTGGATAGAAGAGGAATGTGCTAAGGTCTGTGTCACACACATGATGTTGCCGCTCCACAACTTGTTGTGCAACTGTTGAAGGAGAAGAGAGACTCAGATTAACATCTAAAACTCTTAAACATTGCTGTGCCAAATGTCATTATCTCAGTGTTAAACTCTTAGCATTAACTGAACTTCAATCAGTTGACATCACAAGCTGTAAATGATTCACATTATATTTGGTACGTACCGTAATAATCTTCAAATGATAGGATCACACTGTTGTGTTCCGTAACCCGTACAATGGACTTAATGTCACCTCCTCCACTCCTCTTCCTGTTGCTGAAGTAGAGGGTAAGGATGTCTTCCTGAATTCTGCTCATATCCCCCTCTACCAGAACCGAGTCTGTGAGCTCCAAGTGAACAGCCCCAATCTCCATGTCCTGCAGCTTTTTGCTCGCACACTTCTTCAAAAATGACCGTGCATCTAGTGACAATATTAATAATTACTAAGTTGTTCTTTAATTCATGTTATCTTATTCAGTCACTTATAGGATTTTGCAGTTACCGATATCTTCCGTGAAGGTGACCACAATCCTGTCATCATCGAGGACCTGCCATGTATGATCTGCTTTTTTACTGCAGCTTCCAATAAACACCGTGATCAGTTTGCATTTGCAGCCGTCTTTGAAGCCCGTTAAGACGAAGCGATGCGGGTCCCATTTGTCAGGCACACACTCGTCCTTATAAACCTCCACAGACAAACCAAACTCATGCACCTTCTGTGTCAGAACCCTCTGCAAATCTGTAATGATTGGACAAGAACATGTGAACACAACTGCAGGAGAGAACCCCGTTTATTCACGGTTAGAAGGGAGTCTTCCTTGGCCACCTCTCAAATCAATCTGAACTATTATTGCAAACAGGAACTCCAAGAAACATGATACCCAGTAACATACACCAAATCCAAGGAGAAAACTAACCATTCAAGAGAGACTTCATGACAGGGTATTAGGATACAGAGCTTTTAGTACATCCTAAGCAGAAAGACAAGGGCACCGAAACACCTCCATAAAATAAAGGACATTCCCTAATCGAATATCCCAGTCTTCCAATTAGAGCAACGCAGACAGATATACTAAGAGATACAGGGCTGAAACCAGCTAATAGTCAGAACTGAATACACACTGACACTGACATTTATACTAGGAGATACAGTTAGAGTACAGGCTACAAGTTCAGCTGGGGAAAAGGACATAGGATTCTCAGTACACTCAAACAACCAGGCAGAACAGAGTACAACTAATAGAACAGAAACCAATAACAACTTAATTTTCAGAGCAAGCAAGACTAAGCTATGGAAGACAACCAAACCGATAGATGCAAGTCTACAAAGACTAGTAGAATAGTAGTAGAATAAGGAGCACTGAGGAACAGATCACAACCCTGTACTCCTCAACATAACACTTACGCAAACTACATGAACTAACAATGATAACCACAGGATTCAGAATCACGACTAAGACACTTAACCTAGCTGACAGACACCAGTATACAGCATCCATGTACAGACTATGACCTCCACAGAGAGACAAACACTCAGGGAATATATACTGAACACAGTTACTGAAACAAATGGGAATCAGCTGAAACCAAAACTAGAGGGCGTGACAAACGGGTTGGTGAGGGGGAACTAAACGTGACAAAACCTAAGAAACCACATCAACTGGCTAGTTTACATATTAATGGTTATCATACCTGTAATATTCATATTCTCACTCTTGGTAATTATTACTGCGGTATTGATTAGGTCTCCCAACCACATCGCTCACACATTTGAAATGTATAAGGAAACAAACAAAACAAACTGACTTAATTTAAATGTGTGTTTAAAGTAAAATAACTTGATGAAGACGGAAAAATTTACCTGACTGGTTGGTTAATTTTAGGATCCAGCAGTTTTTCCCATGATTTATTATTTCAACATGCTCTGTAAACTGCTCAAAATACATTGTAAGAGTATCTTTGTCAATTGGTTCCTCGGTGTTAACAAGCAGCTTATGTGAACGGGTGTTCTCCTCGTTTCCTGGAAGGCAAAGAACTTTCTTTTAAAATTCAGTACCTTTCATGACGCACATATCACGAAATCTGACTTACGATATGTATTAAAATATTAAAGCAAAATTATCAGAGCCTACCCTTGAGAATTTCAGAGCCAGACTTCTCGCATTAAAGGCATGTAAAAAAACAAAAAGATAAAATACATTTAGTCTAGGTGAGCTATCACTGTCTTTAATCGGCAGCGTGATGATACGTGCACTTCCTAATTCTTCAGGTTAACCTGAAGCGCCGACCTCAGTCATCGCATCTTTAAGGTGAATTCACATACGCATACTGGACAGAAACAGGCCAACTTAAATGTCCTTTAGAGGTTTGAGCTGATTCTTTTTCATGGTCTGCAGCATCGTGAAGCTCAAGCCAGCGACTTGTTATATTGTTATTTAAAATAGAAGTAAAACAAACTGCAAAGCTGCGCACCTGGACGCCAGTGCCTTGCGCTGCGTTGCTGCCTTCACACGTGTGCGGCGTACTTCTAGGTGGAACAGGTGGTTTAACTCTTTTAACATCATGACTTTGCTCCTCCAGAAGTTTAACTGTCAGTTTGACAGTGCCATGGCGTTTAAAGTCGATTCGGTGGACCCGTTTGTCAAGAACATTCTTTATACCTATTCAAATAGCATGAAATATTTCACAAAAGTCAGAAAAATCTTATTTCGTTCTTTTTGGTGATCAAATAAATGAATAAGATATCTAACAGGAGCCACAGAAACTAAATTAGTAGTCAAATGAGTTGTTATGACGGATACATCTGATTCCTACAGCACTGGTGGAGGTTTCTTACCCATTTCGTCCGCGTAGATGAGCAGCGCCTGTCGCTTGTTTTGGGGGTGCTCCCGTATCTGCATGACCTCTCCGCCTGATCGCCTTATGTTTTTAAAATATAACTCTAGTTTAAATATCACGCGGTCTAGGTCATCCGGAAGACCGTCGAGAATCAGCGTTCTTTCATCCATTATGACTTTTTGATTACAAAAATGTACAAAGCAGAACTGACAAGCAACTTCTGTAAAAATACCTCCTAAATGAATCTGCCCCTTTCATTTGTATTGTGATCTCAGCTGGTTTATTCAGGACTGACTGTCACCGAGTGAAACGAAGCAAATGAATATGTTTACCTGGGAGTCACCATATGATTAACACACTTTCACTTTTGCTTTAAGCGTTGCAAGACCCATGTGATTTCCTGGAAGCAAGTCGAAAATAGTACGAATGCCCAGTCACCAGGAAGTCGAGTGATTATTCGGCCGTGATCCGATATACCAGAAGTTTTGGAAGACTAAAAAAAGGTTAACTGTGCAGGTTTTATAAGATAAGTAAGAAGTTTCTTTTTCAAATATGTCCGATACACATGGAAAAGTCAACGACGAGGTAGGCTTGTGGTGTAAACAAATACGATTTGTCAAAACGATCATAACAGTTGCCACTAGTCAAAATACGTTTATTTACAGTGATGAAAAGTAATGTAGAACGCGACCTATTTCATCAGTTTGCTGCGTAGGCGTGTAGTATACATCTTATCTTTCTAATGTGTGTACCAAACAGCTTCCCAGTGCATACAGTAAACCTCTATCTGATGCCGTCGAGGAGATGGAGAAATGGAAGGTAACATTTTATGAGTTTAGGCACTAGGTGTTTTTCTAAGTGCTGTTCTTCTTCTTCTTCTTATTATTATTATTATTATTATTTTGATTCTAAAATACATCGTGGAGACCAAACTGCTCATGTCCTCCAAACATGAACCCTGATGGCTACATGGTCAAATCCTTTATGTTGCTCAGGTGATATGAGGCCAGTAGCTGGAGCTCAGTGCGCTGTTTGCCTCAGACTCACTGTATCCATGCGCAGTGTGCGTCAAAATGCTCTTTAACAACCATCAAAAACATTTAATTAAATTAAATTAAAGGTTAATTAAAGGTGAACAGTTAATTCACCGTTCTGCTCTGGAGCATAAATTCTTTTCACATGAATAATGCCTGGCTAATTCTCACAAACATGACACAGTTGTATGATTTTGGTGACGGTAAATAATTTTGGCACTACTTTGTCAGTAGGGGGTGCTATGATCTATGAGCCTCAGATGTGTAAATGCCACAGTTGTAATTGTTTCAGTGTAAATGATTTACACTTAACGATTAATTAAATGATTTAAACTTGTGTTTGACTTATTTATCGTAATAGAAATCGGTTGATTCAGCTGAGACAGAAAAATCCAGTCTGCTGTTGGAAAAACTGGACACAGAGGAAGCAAAGAGGAAAGCCCAACATGAAGTCACGGAGATAATGAAGAATGAAGAGCAGCTCTCAGCCACCTTTAGGTCCAAGGGCCAACTCATACAGGTGTGCTGTGGTACTGCCAAAACCAGAATAGCACTTTTTATTTATAGGCTAATATATAATTGCGTTTTCGTGCTTTTTATTTGAACAATAATGCAGTAATAGCGTATGAGTGCTAAAAACAACAACATGCACTAACGAGTCAGGACAACGATTGACAAACACAAGGACAAAACACACACTTTAAATACACAAACGATAACATAACAGGTGTGGCGAGAGACATAGACCACCACACACAGACACGCCCGTGGGGAGGAGTCAGGGGCTGCACCATGACAACTAGTAGATGCAGCCCGAGATGTTTCAGTCACGTGAATTCTCATGCACGTCTGGCGTTGTGGCAGAACAGCCGCCGGGGTTAATGCTAATGCTAATGCTAACATCTTTACTTAAGATTTGATATTTTGACTTTTATTTGACACTTTGTGATTTATTGTTCGTTTCTTTTTGTTGTTTCTCACTGTAGGCGGAAATCAGTGATCTTGATAAAGCTACACAGGATCTGAGGAGAAAATTACAGCACTGCAAAGAGCAACTGAAAATCAAGAAGGCAGAAAGCGACTCTTTGCAGCAGAGATTTAAGGTACTAGCTAAAGAAGCTGCTTTGCATGTTTACGTCAGTGGCTCAGCTCATTGGCTGGTTCGTGCTGCTCCATTAACAGCACTGAATTCTGCTGAACAGGACTTGTTGTGAGTCCGCTGCACCAGAGTATTCATTTTCTGTTTGACTTACAAGCAGAACCTTTCCATAATTACAGGTAAATCCCTTTAAGGGTGTTTTTGTTGACACCACTACAATGGTCACAAAACGTTGTTCCAAATAAAATCCCACAAAGCTCAAGTGCGCAAAAATGACAAAGGAGAATAATAATCCCACTGGAGTGTTACTAATAATAATAATAACCCCACTGGAGTGTTACTAATAATAATAATAACCCCACTGGAGTGTTACTAATAATAATAATAATAATAATAATAATAATAATAATCCCACTGAAGTGTTACTAATAATAATAATAACCCCACTGGAGTGTTACTAATAATAATAATAACCCCACTGGAGTGTTACTAATAATAATAATAATCCCACTGGAGTGTTACTAATAATGATAATAATCCACTGGAGTGTTACTAATAATAATAACCCCACTGGAGTGTTACTAATAATAATAATAATCCACTGGAGTGTTACTAATAATAATAATAACCCACTGGAGTGTTACTAATAATAATAATAACCCCACTGGAGTGTTACTAATAATAATAATAATCCACTGGAGTGTTACTAATAATAATAATAATCCACTGGAGTGTTACTAATAATAATAATAACCCACTGGAGTGTTACTAATAATAATAATAATCCACTGGAGTGTTACTACTACTAATAATAATCCCACTGGAGTGTTACTAATAATAATAATCCCACTGGAGTGTTACTACTACTAATAATCCCTCAATGGTGTCACTGTGCCTTCTCAGATCAAAGCCCAGGTGCCTGAGAAGAGAATGAAGTTTACTCGTGTGGAAACAGAAGAGCTAGATGAGACAGAGGACGTAGGCCAGAACACTAAGGCAGTGTTCACCATCACCCAGAGACCTTCCGTTCTGATGAAGGGTGGCCAAGCTCTTATTACGTTCGAGGAAGAGAAAGGTGGAGTCAAAAATTATCACGTTGTTTCTGTTTCATCTCTTTCATTCCTCCTTCCACACTATCATTATCCTCCACCTCAAGATAATGGGATAATCTCTTAATAGTTTGCTCTGCTTGTCAAGGTCTGCTCGCATCTGGCCAGTAGGCAGCATTAATTAAACATATTCACTGTGAATAAACCCAGCATGTTCACATATTCACTGAGTCCATTAGTCACTTATTTATACTAGGAACTGTGAAAATTGACTTAAATAGCCATTGCTGCATTTGAGCTTCTGTATTTCTGTATCTGTATCTCTCTTCAAGTGGCAGAGCAGATCCTGAGGCTGGCGAAGTGCACTGTGTCCTGTGACAAAGATAAAGTAGATGTGAAGCCATACGCCATAACTCTGGAACCCTCCGTGAAATTTGAGGTACAGTGAGATGTTAAATGTTGATTCCTCTAACCTTATGCGCCAATATTGTCCTTTATGTGTGTAAATGGCGACTACAGAAGGTCACGAGGGGCCAAAGCTGATCTGGATTTTCCATGTTGATCTTTTGGTTGTTTACAGGTGCATATCAGTGTGTCTAAGAGGAGCATCCAGTTCTCCAGCGCTCTCCCTCAGCTGTCTGAGGAGCGCATGAGGGACCGGCTAGAGCTGAGCTTCTCCAAGCCCAGCCGTGGTGGAGGTGAGGTGGAGACACTGGAGTACGACCTGAAGACCGGAAAAGGTCGCATCACCTTCGTCAATACTGGAGGTCTGGGGAAACTTTCCCTTTAAGTTGTATCTGAGCAATGGAAGTAGATTTGTTTCTTATTATTCTATCACAAATGTCTTAATTGTGACATACATTACTCACAAAAAGTTTTGTATTATTTGGCTTTCGGGTGTCCAACTGTGGTGGTGGTGGTGTTACAGTTTGGACCAGTAATGGTGACTGGCCTGTTGTCTCCAGTGTAATTACATTGGATCTGTGATGTCATCATTTGGTTTCACTCTCAGTTGCAGAGAATTTGGCTCTTAAACAAAAGTTCTTTGTTGATGTTGGTAACGGCATGGAAGTTGATGTGGGACCAGAGTATGAATATCAGCTGAAGAAGTTTCAGGTGAGCTTTAGTGAACTTACCCAACAAAAAACAACAACAATTTAAGTTGCTTTGTATGTTTGGTGTGTTACTAACTGGGTGATCTGTGATGTATCCTAGACCTTCTCAGGGGTGGCACAGCGAACTCTGATGCTGGGAGGTATTCAGGACGTGACCGATGAGGAAGACCTGCAAGACCATCTGGAGATCCACTTTCAGAAGCCCAGCAACTACGGTGGAGAGGTGGAGACCATCAAGTACCTCTCTGCTGGCAAGAGGGTGAAAGCCTTCTTCAGTGAGGACAGCAGTGAGGTTGAAGCCCAATAACCAAATCAGCTACCATACTGTACACACGCATACAACCCCTCTGTGCAACATTTACAAGATGACTATGGGTTTCTTGTCCTAACCACATGAAAAACCGATATGTACGTATGAAGCTTTCACGTCTAAGTATATTTGCCAGAAACATACTGTAATTTAAGATCAGATTTACTGGCCACTTGCTCAGGTTCAACTTAACAAAATGTTTTAAGGGTGTCAGGTCTTAAATTTTAGTGAAAAGCCAAACCAGAGAAAACATTTTACTTCAGATCATATAATTCTACCATGTGGTTGTGTGATTGCAGAGATTATCATGCAGATCTTGGCTAATGGTATGCTGAGTCCAATAATCTTATATGCAAGAGTCATTTCTGTCTTATGTCTGAGAAATGTACTGTGAGGTTTAGTGGCAATATAACTGGTTTTATATTTTTGCATACAGATCAAAGCATATTCACTATGGTAAATCAAATTTTTCATGAATTTGGTGTTCAAGGTGAAGAGTATCAATCAATTAAAGCTACCCAAAACTGTGGAGGGGTGGGTCTTCTCCTTTAATGGTCTCTGAAGTAAAATTGGAAACTGTCAACTGCAGCTTTGACTATGATGTGTTACCACTAGATGGCAGCAGTAAGCTACGACGCTGCTAAAGGTTTCCGAGCTGAAGAGATTGAGAGGTTTAATGTACTCTGCACTGAAAATTCAGTGAATGTAATTATTCAGCATCAAGAAAACTAGAAAAAATGTGTAAATGTATTATGTTTTGTTCATAATAAATGGTAAATATACAACGATCAGGAACTGTGTGGTCTAGAGCAGAAACAGAAGAGAACTCCAACATTCCTGTTCAGGATGCAAACATCTCATCAATCACAAGTGGACAGAAAGACAGTGAATAAAGCAACAAATTCATAATGTCCATTATTGAACTCTTCCACTGCCAATCAAACCAGATTAGCAGTACAAGGTTGTAAATTATTCACAGTTATTGAAGTTGGGAGGCAGATCTTTATTAGACACACCCTGGAAGACAGTATTATCCATTTGGCCGTTTGTTGTATATATGGTTGTATCTGCCTTTAGGGCCTCAGGACAACTGAAAGAAGGGAAAAAAACATGGTTACGCTTGGAACTCGTCCATTGTCATGGAAACATATGATTCCAATGTGGAAATGAAATCACTTGACACAGGACAGACACTCTTTACCAGACCAAGCAGATGATTGAGGATGGTAAGTGAAGATTGAAAAGCATCTAGGACAGGAACACTTCAGTGTTAATTGTACACTGTGACAGTTAGAAGTAATATACCTATATGAATGATGCAGGGCAACAGTGGTTTACAGCAGAACTTGAAAGGGGGACAGAACACAATTATCCTCACACTGAATACAACATTTCAACAGTAGAAATTACACAATGATAAAAACACATTTTTCTGTTTGGGTGTGATTACTTCAGTGGGGACAGTACCATAGCACTTACGCCAGTGCAGACATGTTTTACCAGCGTGCCTACATGCCAGTGTGTTATATCAGCGTTATGTCACTGACGTACCACACACCCGCTGAGCTGCACAGTCAGTTGTTATAATCTGCTACATCACGTCTCCCCATTAGAATGTCACCAAATATTTGCGTCACTTGACATTAGCTGCTATAGCAACATCAAAGCTTACGAAAGAAGCATTTCTGACAGGTGATGTTTGTTAGAATAAACATTTATAAATGGTTATGTATATTTAAGTATATTTACAGTATACTGTATACTGTTGATAAAGATTATTATTTAAGTATAATTACGTCATGAAGGACTTCTATTGGTGCTGTGTAATCGTCTGCGGTGCTGTTCGGTAAGATGTTACCATAAATGTAAAGGTTCCTACAGAGAAAATCTACATAAGGTCTAGTTTACATCTCTGTCAAGCTGGAAGCAGAGTGCAGACACAGTTTAAAACTACAACATTGCAGCATTAGTTATAACAGAACACAGCACAAGGCCATGACATGGCCGTGGTCAGAAGCCCATAGAGTATCTCCACAGATTCAGAGTAAGCTGAACATTCCTCATCAAAAACTAACATCAAAAAACGACCACTGGAATTCAGGGGCATCTGACCATTATGGTTAAACCTCATGAACTGGTGAAGTTACCAATCCACAACACTGGGCAGACTGTGGTTGAAAAGGGGTAAGTTCTGTAGTTAGAATGTGCGTGATGGTGCGGTTCTGTCAGCCAGCTGAATTAACTGCCTTCCTTCTGTGTTATGAGGCGGGACACTGTCTCTGCTACAGGTGAGGCTGTCTGAGGCGTCTGAAATATGAGACAGCAGACGGGTGTCAGGGTCACTGCAGGTCTGCTGTCTCCTGCTGAAGTCTCATGAGATGCCACCTGAGGAACTCTCTGCCCACTATATTCCCCTGATTTTTACCATCTTGAAAAGCAAATTTTATTCATTTCCCATGATGCAACACTATGCTGAGACGTGTAACTTATGCCTGACTGCAGACGCAAACAAGCAGGCGATTATCACGTTTGCCTACAGATCATGGGTTATTGCTGCCTATGTGTGTCACCTTATGTGAGTCACAGTTAAGGCATTTATGATGAATGTATTCAATAACCCCAGGACGGGAGAACACCAGCAGGATGCAACAGGAAAACGGTGTCCCTGGTACGGAGTATGAGCTGAGAGTATGGCAACTGTTGTCATGACAACAGGCATGCATTCAAGCAAGGCTATAACACTGAGGATGTAACAGACTAGATGTGAAGTAACCTCTGCAAGAGTGATAAATCTTTAAGGGCCATCTGTGTCTCCTCTGATGGCTGTGCCTACTTTTGCTTTTTTTCTTTTCTTTTGCGAAATAGGAGAAATGAATGAGATTGGAAGACTATTCACAGATTTCTACATTCAGATAGATTTTGAACCTGCATCAGCATATTGCTGCTAATAAAGTGCATAAATGAAACATAACTGAAACGTTTAGCTCTAGGTAGCCCTAATGAAGCCTTACATGAGAGCATTGGAATTTATTTTCACTCTGCCCAACATGAAACATTACCATTATCACAAACTATTTCCTTCTCAGGAGGTTATGCAACCACACCTAAAGTGTAGTATCGGTACAAAGAAAAAAGAGTTTTCAAACACATGTTTTTTGCATTCTCAGTAGAAGACCTCGCACACATACACTCGCACACACACACTCGCGCGCACACACACACACACTACTTTCGGATTTGAAGATGGTCACACCAGCCTCAGCATGGGGACTCGCACCAGCGCACTCTACATCATTCTGTGGGTTTTTAAGGCGCCTGCAAAGAAATTCCTCTGCTTGTAGTTCACATGAAATGGGAGCCTTCAGTCGGGATGGCCAGACCTCAGGAGAGTCTGGGTCCACACTCCGCGCCAGACGTTTACGAGCCCGGCGAGAGAGCTCCGTCACTGGGCCACTACAGAGTAGCCAGCTGGAGTGTTATTGCACATAACTGCGCCATCCTGCTTCAGCGAGGCTGCTTAGCTCTCCAGTTGGGTTCTGGAATAACAGTGACTTCACCACATGGGCTGGTCACATGTGGCCTTCGCCAAGGAGAACTTTTCAAATACAATCAGGATAAATGGCTGAGAAAAGAGGTTGGACCATTGGACTTGGGCTCCTAGGCTCTTAACTTAGCATATAGGAAACTTCTATGGAGAGTTTCACCATGTGCCTAACTGCCCTGTTACAATGTTAGATTTTAATTAACAGCAACTCCAAAAGAGTCACATACGGAATCGTTGCTGTGAAACTCTAAAACTCGTTGGATCTTGGCAGATTGCATTTTGATTTTTAGTCTCCAGGCTTAAAATGTTAAGTAAATGCCAAAAGATAAGATTCTGCACTCTGACAACAACATCTCTCCCAGTTTGCTTTCATTCTGTCATTTATAGTTTCCTTAGTAGCGTCACATGCTAATGTAGGACCACTTTCTTAGCCTTCCTTTTTGGGGTGACAATGTCTCAGCCACTCTGTGAGCCAATTACTAAAGTGCTCATTGACAGGGGATCAGTCCCCGTGGTAACAGCATGGAAACAGAATGGAAACCAAGTAATCATGGCAGCCGAGTGGCTGACTGATAACACCCCTGTTGTGTGTTCTGCTGCTTGATTGACAGACGTATGGAAATCTGCTGTCTTGGAGATAGGGAATGCTAATGAGAATGTCTGTGAGGGAAAACGTCACTTTTGGCATGATGTGAATTGGTTATCATTACACACACATGCACACAAACACACATAAAGGGGAGAGAGAGAGAGGTAGAGAGGGAGAGAACGTGTCTCATGAAACTAAGGTAGCAGCAGATATCATCACCAGTATTCATCATAAAAATAGAGTTCAGGGGCACCTTTACTCAATGTTTAAAAAATAAAAATTTCAGGCCTTCTATTTTATCGTCCTGACGTCTCAGTGTCCTAGACTCACACTGATCAAGCAGCTTGTCAGTGAAGTACTTGCAAACAAAAAAGCTTTAAAACAATATAAAATCTTACTTAAAGTCAAACATGACAAACCAATGATTGCACGCAAATTCAATATTACAATGCTTTGACACAGTAAAATAATACAATGTCAAAATATGCAAACATTTTAATTCTAAAAGTTTTGAAGCACTAGTTGAATGCTGAGTTGAACATGTCTAGTCAGCGTGAAGTTTTTTGTCCATCGTGTAGTTGATACAGATTGCTGTGTATTAACTATTAAGTCTAGTTAACCTTGTAAACAGCTGCAAAAAATACCATTAAAATAAAAAATAAAAACATGCTCCAGTTGTTTATTTAATAGAGATAAATAAATAAAATGAATCTAGGAATGTTGTATTGTTTTTGCTGACATAGTTTAAAATTTGGCTTGTTTGCAGAGGAGTCTAGACTGCTGGTTGAATGCCAAGTACAGATGCGTGAGTAAGATCAGTGTCAGGACACTTTATATGATGGGCTGACTATGTTACTGTAATGAACTATACTGACGTGAATGGGCTCCTCACGATCGTTGAAGTCACTCCACATCTTCCTAACATTTATAGACGCATCTTAGCTTTTAGGCTGTGGAAACTTTGCCTCAATAGAAACGACAGACTCTGTTTCCTGTGTGCTATGGCTGTTAAAAGTCACCGAGCTTCAAAGGTACGTATGTGAGCCAAGATGTGTAAATAAATCCTGCCTGATCGCCTGCATTCTCTGGCTCTGATTTGGAGGCATTTTGATAAAGCCCAGGGTAATTGTTAGCATGTGGGGTAATACTCCTGGACTGCTTCCTGAGAGAAGGCCCCCCGCACCACACAACAGACTGCCCTGTGTGGAGTTTGCATGTTCTCCCTGTGCCTGCGTGGGTTTTCTCCGGGTACTCCGGTTTCCTCCCACAGTCCAAAGACATGCATCCTAGGTTGATTGGTCACTCTACATTGCCCGTAGGTGTGAGTGTGTGTGTGCGTGTTGGCCATGTGGTGGACTGGCGAACTGCCCATGGTGTACCCTGCCTTCGCCCGGAGATGCTGGGATTGGCTCCAGCCCCCCGTGACCCCGACTACACACACACACACACACACACACACACACACACACACACACACACACACACACACACACACACACTCACACACTCCTTGAATTTCCTCTCTGTGCTGTAATGAGTTCCACATGGTGGTCTTGACACTGCTACAGCTTTACCGTTGACGCAGGCCCAAACGCCCCGGTTCGTTTGTTTGAAAGCTTGCAAGCTTTGTATAAAGTTTATATATGTTTTAATTACGCTCATCGGTAAAATATAATGCGTCAGACACAGCAAGCTTGAAAGTCACTGGTTCTTAATCTGTCCTATCTGTGAAGCAAATACATAACAGATCTTCCCTTACGTATGCGTGAAGTGCTGAAACAAAGACAAAAGTGAAACCATAACAAAGCACCGTAGTGGAGAATTGGGTTTTTGGTGATACCGGGGAAGTAAATCATGAAAAAGTGTTTACTCTGTACCTTGAAGCCAAAGAACAGATGGTGCATTGCATTCTGGGATCTGCCCTGACCTACAACCCAGAAATGTATTTCTGGACCAGCCCACCCTGCCCCCAACGTCCCCCCTTTGCTTGCCTGGGAGCTCAGAGGATTCCTGGGGTGGAAAACTGAATCCAGTCCCCTGGAGCAGCACCAGGAGGGGGAGTGATGGATGGACCTGCTGAGGTTGGAAGAAAGAAAGTGATGAGGGTTGTGGGCTGGTACAGATGATCTATCAATGCCAAATGTTTTGCCTAAGGCCTCATTAACTGTTATAACCAGGTAAGTAGGTGTGTTAAAGCTGGCCTTCAATATTTCTAAATATTGCTAAACATCTGACAGGCTTGTAGTGAATGATTATTCTGGTAAATGATGACCTTGTAACATCTGGGTGCTTCATGTGTTTCATGGGTGAGAGACATGACATTGGAAAATAAATGATTCATTTTAAAATTTTCATTTGTACACAACAAAATTCCCCACGTTGTTTTAAATCTTATTGCAAACATTAGTGTCTGAAATGAATTCTGTAGGTGTCAAGTTTCTTTGCCATGTTGGCAAACAGCAGTAGAGATTAAAGCAAAGTAAAGAGATCTGAAGAGCTGCTTTTAAAACCTCTATTTGAGCCAGACTCCTTTCAACTGTGAGGGTAAAGTACAAGAAAACTTTGGCACAAGCTGAATGATGAGGCTTTGAGCAGGTGCCAGGCTGATTGTGTCCAATCACACCAGCAGCAGGAAGAGGTGAAAGTGATTGTGGTGGCTTAACTACCTCTTGTTTAGATTAGTGAGATCAACCTTCAGATTGGCTTCTCTCCGCCTGGACCAGGTGATGCCAATCACCGGCCAGGCAGGCAAGATTAGAGACGCCAGACACGCTGTAAGATGATGAGGAGAAGAGGAAAAAAAACACAGTCCATCATAAGTGCCGGATTTCCACCATTGAGTAGTGACAAAGGTCACTGTCCTGATTGGTTCTGGCCTTGAGATAAACATAAGGGCTGTTACAGGACAATCAATAAGGCTTAAACAGTCAGAAGCTCTAGAGGTGAACGTGTGGGGGGTTAAGCTAGACTGTGTTTATGAATAACTTTAGCAAATGCCAACCAACCGCCATTTGTTTGCCATCAACATGCATAAGAAAAAATATCCAGACCCTTCAGGCTTGGCATTTTATGATTTTACTGTAAACTGATTATGCTTTGTGTTCACCATTTTTATAGTGAACATGATGAACCTGTAATGTATGAATTGTATTTGTGGTCTATAAATAAAGGGGTTTGCTGACAGACAGAGTGGCTGAATATTCATACATTATTAGTGCCTATTTGAAATGCATGAGCTATTATTCATAATATTAACAATAAGATTTAACAATAAGAAAATCTCCTGCATGAATGCATATGCTGAAGGTTAAAATGTGCATAAATGAATATATGATGAAACTCGATGCTTGTCCATTGTACCAAGCTAATAATAGTGTTATGTGGAAACAGTGGCTGTTGATGGTGTAATTCACCTTGAGTTCTAACTTTCTCAATGCTGCACCTGACGGAGGTTCAACTTCCATCAAGATAATTCAGTATAACTTCACAAAATTCAGAAAAGCCTCAAATTAGCACAAAAGGTAAACATAAATCCAAATTTGCTACTCATGGTCATCAGTACACGAGGGGTATCTTGCTCTTTAATGCTAGTCTTCCTCTGTAATGCTAGTCTTCCTTGGTAATACTAGCATTCAGCAGCCACTATCACTTCTTTAAAGGCCTGTTCAGGATGTTCAGGTCATGTGATTAACTTGTCAAGACCATTTTGCAATTTAGCCCTGAAATACTACACAATTACTTTTGTAGCTATGTGTATTTTTAGAGCCATTATGTTTCTGCGAGGTGCAGCGTCCTGTGGTGGGGTTTGAGATGTGGCTGCAGAGACGCCCGTGAGCTTCTGCACACTTTGGCATTTAACCTGCTGCTGCTGTCTGCAGTATTAGCATCAGGACAAGCTAACGAGCCAGTTCCCCTGGCAGTCAAACTGCAAACGCCCAAGACATGACGCTACCTCCAGCACGCTTCCCAAACGAGATGGCACGGTGCCAATAGTAAACAACTCCTTTTTATCTGCAAACGTTCCTCTGTCACTCTGGTGAGCTTATCTTTGTGTCATCTGCCCATCAGTCCTGGCCCAGGAGCTGTGCTGGCTTTAATGTTCATCTTGCAATGCATTTTGTAGTGAATGTTTGAAGGCTTGCACTACCCTCTTTATCCTAGTTTTTGACACATCTATTGATATATCCTGGATAGTACGTTTTTTTTTTTCGTTTATGACTAAAATGTTGTTTGTGTCATATCCTCCTGTGGTCTCCTGTGGTCTACCAGTTGATTAGCCATCACTGAGCTCACTAGCGTTTTCTTGCATCTTAATAATGTGTCATTTGAGTTTGAAACATCACACTTAGGCTGATAGAACTGACTATAGAGCTTTTGTTATCGCTGGACTTCTTTTGCAATGATACGCAGCGAGAAAGTAAGAACTGAGCAGAAAACTGCCAAGAACGTTGTCCTCTAAAATGTGAGGGCGCTGCATAAGAACAGATATAATTCCTTGATCCATTGTAGCTGTAGTTAAATGTAAAACACACAGATGGAACTTTGACTGCATGGTAATCGATTCAGTTCAAATCTTGCATGATGGAATCCAGACACAAAAGAAGAAACATTTGACACTGTCCCGAGTCTTCATCTGGTCCAGATGCAGTGTGTTTCAATCCCATGGAGACTATTGTCATTTAAACCCATATTTAAACTGCTTGAGGCATTTGCATGAGGGATTATTGGTGAATTTATTCCATGATTCCACAAAACCCACTACAGATAGACATAACTGTTATTTAACAAGAAATATCCACTACAGTTATGCAGATGATTATAAGTGGAAACCCAAGGAAGCAATCATGCTGTACAGTTAATAAATTAATATATTATGAATAATTCATGTTTTATTATGAGTGAAATGCACTCTGACCGGTAGGCACAAGGCAGTATTCATTATTCCAGACAGTCAGTATTGCTTGCGTTTCTCTCCTCATTTGACCAATATCCTAACATGGGTCTGAATCTTTTAGTATGTAATTTACATAGAAATGAGGCTAGGAGTTTCTTGAAGCTTCAGCATACAATTTCTTACATAATCATCAATCACAAATGGGCCATCCAGTCAGTAGAGATATACAGAAATGTCGGCAGATAATTAGTAAATCTTTAGCAGAAATGTTGACTATAGAAACGATATGTCATGCATATCTTTAGCAGCTGAAGGAAGTGGATATTATGAGAACTGTAGTCTAAATCAGGTTTTACGAGTGTCACTGTATATTCTTATGTATGAACTGATGATACAAACAGTATTTTTTACTGTTTAATTCATCAAATGTTTTACTCTAATGCTCATACATTTCACAAGTGATACTTTATTTTACTTCTTGTTTTGACACTATATTTTTATACTATATTTTTAGTGCCTTAGTAGGAAGAAAATGCTTGGTAGTCATGGCAATAAAGACGCAAAACAAAGCCCTGTATTCCAATGGAAAAATTGCTACGATCTCAAATTGTATTGCAGCATATGACTTGAGCTGTAAACAATGACACACTCGCTCCTGGACTCACTCCTAGACTCACTCCTGGACTCACTGCTGGACTCACTGCTGGACTCACTGCTGGACTCACTGCTGGACTCACTGCTGGACTCACTCCTGGACTCACTCCTGGACTCACTCCTGGACCCGGGCCAAAGCTGCACTAGGAGCTCAGTGTCCTGCACTCTGGCCCACGGGCCTGGTCTCCCTCTGCTCTCTCCACCTCCTCCCTCTCCTCCACGGTGGTCTGTGGCCTCCATCCCAGCAGCCTCTGTTGGTGGGTGAAGCTGCGCTTGAGAGCGTAACTCCAGGAGACGAGCGGTCAACACAGCAGCAGCGGGACGAAGGACCACCAGCCGCTAGGAGAGGAAATCCCTCCGCCAGGCAGAGTAGAGCGGGCTGGTCCAAACCCACAGCAGGGTGGTGGAGAACTGCAGGAGCTGCCTGTGGGTTTGGTGGTTAGTGATGTACAGGTCTATATGATGGACTGTGTTATGTAGACGAGCAGTTCGTTATACAGTCTGTCTTAGTTTAATACATGGCAGTGATTCAATTACATAAATTTAATGGCACAAAGATTTTGTAGCACTTTGCTTATTTCATGCACCTACTCTAATTAATGATCTCCTTAATGTGTTGTTGCATTAGTTTAGTGTCACACAGAAACACAATTCCAACCTTTACTCGATGTTTTTTGCACCAAGACACTGGAGGGATGCAAATAGAGGCAACGGGATTGGCATACGTCTCTGTATAATGATGGGGAAAACAAAATAAAAAAAAAACAAAAACACAATGTGGGTTGCCAGGTTGTCACTCCACTACCTATAATATGCACACTGCACTGCTAAATTGTTCCCGCTCACACACAGGCAGTGGGAGGAGAGAAGTCTGTCCACCAGCCCTGACATCCACATGCTTTTCCAGCAGCAGGATGGAGAGGCTAATCCCACTCTTGGCAATGCATGGGCTGGATTACTGAGAGATAAAGCCGCTACCACCATCAATGGGTTTCTCACATGTGGGATTTAAAGACAACATAGAATGGGTTTCACAAGCCAACCTGAATTAGGAACCGGGGTTATTCATACTGTATATTAAGCACATATATGTACAAACATGTAGTGTGTTGGGTATTGGTCTGAGCTATTATATCCTGCCTCTAGAAACTCTTCACAGATCAGTTTAGTGGAACTCAGATGTCCTTGTTGGAAGGGATAGGAGTGAATGAAGCTATAGCAGTATGGCAGTGAGGAAAAGGGGCAACTGGGTTTTTTACTTGACATATAATAGCAAACACATTATTAATACAGGTGGAGACATCCAATCAGGAACTGTGGGGATGTCTGAACAGATACTGACAGGATTGTCAGCATTGCCAAAATGACTGGTCTCAGTTTCTTGGGATATTTTCATTAGAACAAGAGTGGTGATGAGTCTGTTTTTTAATAAGGAATTGCCATTAACCAAAGAATGTTGATTAACCAAAGCTTTGGCTAACTTAGCCTTGTTGCCCACTACCAAACTGCTCCATCTTGGTGTATATCAGATAAAACTCTTGCTTGCTATGGTTCCATCAGCACTAGACACTCAACCATGTTCTGAATATGCTCCTTGCAAAGCTTTAAATCCATAATATGTGTTTGATAGTTGGTTAGTCTTCATGTTCCTCGTGTTTATTGACCTTTGCCTGTAAGCATTCTGCCTCTAAGAATCACAGCAAGCTTTATTGTGGGAAATCACACAGTTGTTACCCTGCTGTGCAAATTTATAATCTCATATCCATTGTAAGTCTGACTGGGCTTCTGTCCCGGTTTTAACACCCAGAGTTTCGCCTGGCACACATTAAGCATTTAATCAAAACATACGTGATGTTGAAACTGTCTAAGACCCCACACATAGTGACACATTTCAGCCATTACGCATGCTTCAGTCAACAGATCGTGCACATTAGCTGAACTGGAACAGAACACATACAGAGCCCTGACCTCAGAACCGGGCTCTGCCAGAACGTCAGATATACATTCTTGACTTTAGACAACGTGGCAGATGACCAGATGGGGGCCATGAGGACTGAACATTGGCTCGGAGCGTCGGGTCAGCTTGGTCTGTACATCTTGCAGAATGAGATAAAGGTAATAGGGGATTAAAACTCTCCCAGGCATCTAGCAGCTACTATAGATGTAGAGCTTTCAGCTCACTTGCCTTTCACAGGCAGCATGCTAATCTCATGGCCTGTGGGAGAGACACTACTGCCCACAACACCACCAGTCTCTGGTTGTTTTTGTCCAACCTCTGCTGTTTCTCTCAAAAGGCCCTAAACATGCCTCTGGTGTCTGGACATGCACATGTGACCCAAGTCCTCAACAATAACCGAAACACAATAAAATGCCGTGACTCAAATTAGAAATAATATTCTGAATAATATTCTGACATTCTCTTCTCTTTTGTAATTACAGAATTATCTGGGAAATAAGTGCTAAATCATTAACCTCAGGTGGAACATTGTCTTTAAATATATTAATGTAGAACGCTCATGATCATAAAATCATAAAACTTTTGAATTAGCTCTAATTTATTTATGCATTTCTATTGTTATTCAAAAAAACAAGTGTGGCTTCCATAGTTAAGAACTGAAGCGTGTTACCTAGCAACAAGGTTAACGGTACATAATCACAGCTTTATGCAAGCAGCCGTGTTGCTTTTTCTGTTTCCTTTACTTTTTAATTTTTCACAAAATCTAAAAACAATTGGAAAATGAAGTTTAATGGTCCTCCACTATTTGTTGTGGACAGTTTTGTGATCTGTAGTCTGATCTTGCCAGATTATACGATGCTATTTTCAGACAAACCTGTGTGAGGGTGTATGAATGTGTATAAGCATGTGGGTTATTGGAGTAAAACTGTCTAAACTGGGATTTGGACCCAGTAAAGTCCAAGAGTAAGTCCAAGAGTGTATTCAGCCTTCTATAAAGGAGTCTTCCCTAATAAATTCACACAGTAGAGTTTTTTACGAGCTACAGAAAGTCGAGCAGGACTCCAGACACTCACACGGGCAGCTGTGTTCTCCTATAACAGCGTGAGGAATACACCATGGAAGGGGTGGGAGTACTAAAAATACATCAAATGTTAAACCCGATCACAACTGGTTTTTTTTTTAAATGTAAACAGTAGTAAGTGTCTTATGTTTTCCACGTGTGTGGCTACGCTAACACATTGGCTGCGAATGCTCTGGGCTATTTGCTTTGGTAACCCTTTTTTGGCCATGTTCTAGTAGGAAAATGAAAGGAATAAAATAACACGTACTGTTTTTCTTCTCTTGACGTTGTGGCACAGATTTCTGACCCTCGGGGTAAAAGGTGAACGGAGATCTGAGGATTTCGTGCAGAGACTAAAAATCTGATTTACTGCTATAATGTCTCATCTTGAATCACATTTCTGAGCTGTGAAAATATAGCAGTAATATATTTTTAAGCCAAGAAAAAATGTTGCCAAGGCGCCCTGGTCTAGTCCCTGAACCCCAGCTATAGTCTAGGACTTTCCCATAATTCCCATACACCACTATGAACAACTCCATCATTCAATCTTAATTCCATCACCATCTCAGATTATCTCCATCTCAAAATCAGATGTTTGTATGGCAAAAATCACATGTATGTTTGACTCTGTACTGAATAATCAGCATTATATATATACAAGCACTAAAAACAATATTGTACACAAGGCGAGGCAAGTTTATTTTTATAGAACCTTTCATACACAACGACAAGTACACAAGGCTTCTAGAGACAGGATGTTTCAGACTGAGGTTCATTATCAGCAAGTTCTAAAATATACACCCCATTCAAATAAATATACACATCTCTCTCTCTCTTTCTCTCTCCTTCTCTCACTCATTGGTTAGCACAAGTTAGTTAGCATCTGATAGCACCGTGCCTCCTCTGCTGAAGCAGCCCTGGTGTGTTCAGGCTGCCCTGGTGTGTTCAGGCCGCCCTGGTGTGTTCAGGCAGCCCTGGTGTGTTCAGGCAGCCCTGGTGTGTTCAGGCCGCACTGGTGTGTGCAGGCTGCTCTGGTGTGTGCAGGCTGCCATGGTGTGTGCAGGCTGCCATGGTGTGTTCAGGCCGCCCTGGTGTGTTCAGGCTGCTCTGGTGTGTTCAGGCAGCCCTGGTGTGTTCAGGCCACACTGGTGTGTGCAGGCTGCTCTGGTGTGTGCAGGCTGCCATGGTGTGTTCAGGCCGCCCTGGTGTGTTCAGGCTGCTCTGGTGTGTTCAGGCAGCCCTGGTGTGTGCAGGCCGCCCGGGTGTGTGCAGGCTGCTCTGGTGTGTGCAGGCTGCCATGGTGTGTGCAGGCTGCTCTGGTGTGTGCAGGCTGCTCTGGGTGGCTCCTGGTGTCCATTAGCTCGACGCCCACCCACAGTGGGGGATCTGGGGGGCAGTTAGTGGGTGGTTTAGCTGTCCAGGGGTGACCACATTCTTCTGGGCCCATTAACCTGAACCATCATCTCCAACACAAAGCAGGCAGGGGGAAGAGGAGATGAAAGCCAGAGACGGCAAATTTGGGATTTATTGGGCAAGTTTGATGGGCAAGTTAAATGAGGAATTAAAGTGAATAAAAGACTAAGCAACAGCTGACAACCCATTTTTAGGATTTAAACCACTGGTGTCCAGGACATGACAACCACCAGAAATATAGTCTGGAAAAACATGATCAATGCTGATGTCTGAGCAGCAAACACTACAAAGATGTTGATGTCAATAGTGGAGAAAAAGTCTGAGAAATGGAGCTGACGTGACATCCATCTTCCTTTGGGTGCCAAAGCCACAAACACACAGTGATGTTGAACTGAAATGCCAGATTACAACATTAACTCTGACAGGCTAATAAAAAGATGCTAATGTCACATCAACATGCTATGGCATTTATTTACCTGCTTATATATTTAGCTAGAGATTTATCTCACTGGTAATATCCATCAATAGGAAGATGATTGGCAAGCTTGTGTTGTCCAGTATCTATGACATCAACACGACGAACTGCGATGTCTGGTGTTGTTTAATGACCGCTTCATGGTACATTTGTCAGTAGCTCTGGCTCAGATTTAACTCACTGTAAGGTCCATTACTCTCCTTCTTTTGCTCCTGATACCTTTCTGTCACTTTTCTTTCAGCTGTTTCTCACAGTGCAATTGTGCAAAGGTCCGTTTGGACGCTGCAGATACTGCACATTTTCCCTGGCGTCCGAACCTGGATCACCCCTGCACACAGAGTATGTAGCAGCTGTGTTTATTTTTCAAGAAAATATCTCCAACAATAAAAGTGTAACTAAACACTTCATTTACAATCCTTTTCTTTTTTAATTAAGCATTCCTTTGGAAGAGTGCCAGTATGCCTCGCGTTATCCTCACCGAATGAATAATTCTTCCTGAGCATTGTTATTTATCATGGCTCCTCTGGACTGTAGCTACATTTGTGTGTCATGACTATCACACATAAAACCATAAATGGAGTTAAATCCCCACAAGGCAAGCGCAGTCTCTTGACGAGCATGTGCTGAAGACCTGCGGCTGAAAGGTTAACGTGACGCTAGGCAGTGTGGTGGTGTCTGTCTACCTCTCTGTGTTTGTTATGTTTGGTAATTGCATGTGCATGCAGTGTCTCCATGTGCATCTGTGTTAGCTGTTTGAAGTTAAATCTAAACCAACTGGCCAGTGTGTTCAGTGTTATGGGAAATGGGGAGAGAGAATCTTTTGCATTCTGGCCTATAAATACTGTTACATTTAGGTAAATTGATTTGTAGAAAAACTGCCAGTGATAAATGACTGAGTAGCAAGATCAAGTCTAATACACACAGTAATTGGCCTTAATGATTTTACAAGGTTGCATTGTGTATAATGGAAGTGTTTCTATGAAACTTGTGCATACACACACAGTGTTTTAATGTTGCAACAGGAAGGTGATGATACAAGTAATCCCACTAAATTAATTCCTTGTGAAATCATAACTGGCTCTGAAACAATAAATTAATCTTGTATCTTCAAAGCCAACAAGTACTTGCAGGTCAAAGGAAACATTTCGCCTTAATGCAGCCATTAATAACATTTCTTTTCCTTATGATCATTTTGGTTTTCCCAGAATCACTTTGTTTGCTTACAACTTAGATCCCACAGCCAGTGGATCTTGTGCAACCTTGTTTTCCACCTGATCTGTCCTTATTTATTATTTGTGGATAATATGCTCAGGAGTTTGGCTTGGGAAGTATCTTGTAGTGCCCAAGTGCTCCTGAGTTTGTTATGGTGAGTTCTTCACCCAGTCTGTTGGCAGCAGGCTCCATAGCTCAGTCATCCCTGGTTCTGCAGTCTGGGCCCAGCGTCAGGCCCTGGGGGCCCTCCCGGTTGGCATGGTTGCGTATTCAAAGCCCGTGAAGCACAAACGGATTTTTATCCGTGACTCCTCCCCCTGCCCCACCCCCTCACCCCCCTCTCCATGACACGGTCCTATGCAACCTGTTCATGTACTGATGTCTTCAAAGGTGAGGAAGATATTTTCCAGAAAGGCATACAGCAATTAATATCCCTCTTCATAGCAGCTTAAGGCTGTTCATAGCCATATGTGGGAGGGAGGGAGGGAGGGAGGGAGGGGTTAAAGGTCAGGGACGCATGCTGCTGTCTATTTGATTAAAGGCTGAGAAAACGTTCAGAGTGAAAAGAGGCCAGGCACAGTTTTGGAACTCTGCCATTTCAGAGAAAATATACACAAAGCTGGAGGTTCCAGACACACATGTGGCTGTTTAGCTTCAAAACAACTTCAGGGAGATTTCGCAAGCTGTTATTCTGCGTAGACAGACAAGCAGATGGACAGACAGACAGACTGCTAGACAGATATATTTTACAAGTTGGTTGATTGTGCACAATTAAGTGGAAGTGTAGATGAAGTGTAGAAGTGTAAAAAATACAAAGGAAGGACCAGCTTGGGTTACGGGTGGCAGTACATTATGTTTTTGTGCTGTGTAATGAATTCCACTTTCTTCCCTGTTAATTTAAATAACCTTTTCGAATCACCCGACATAGCCAGCAAACACCTCAGGCGTTCCAGAAATGTTGAAGCCAAACTAACACAGTGGATTTATAACCCAGGCAAATGGGGCAAATGGGGGACAAGATGGGGTGGTTGTCACAGTCATTATTTCCCCACTGACACTTCTGGTACTGAATTTTAATGAGTCATGGGTTGGTGGCAGGGTGGCACAATAAGGAGAATGTGTGTGGACGGCAGGTGCCTGACCAATCAGAGCTGTGGACATCAGGACGCCCAGCTGAAGCCAAATTCTTCAGCAGTGAGTTTCACCTGAATATGTGATTGTGAAATACCACATGGAAACTCAATAAAACTTGTTCCGTGACAGTGTCCTTGAGAGGCAGCTAGATAGCAGAACATCAGCCTTGATAGGAGATACATCACTTAAAAGAAACATAGTTTTAGATTTACACTCATAAAAAAGTAAATGATCAAAGTTTCAGAATATCTGTGTGTGTGTGTGTGTGTGTGTGTTAGTTCTAGGCTCCTTTCCATCATCCTCTTGGTTTTGTCAGTCATAAGAAATTAGGAAGTACAAACTCAGTCTTTGCTTTCCCATGTCTTTTGGACACTGCTAGACCAAGAGCTTTGATTTAACCACGCGATCGATCAAATATTTACACAAGCGAACATTCCGTACTAAATCCCATTTAAACCTGCTATGTTGATGGAGATTCGAAAGCCTCTGAGAATCTCCAAGAACCGAGGGCATTAAAAAAGATTTGTACTTAAGAGACAATCCATGTGCATAGCACAAGATGAATTCATGCGTAGGATGTCAGTCATGGCGCCCGGCCTGAACACTGTCTGTTTATTTACATGGAATTTTATTCTCTCTCAAAAACATGCTGCTTCTATACAAGGAAGCAAGGCCACGAGTTTAGTTTCACCATTGCCACATTTCTAAATGTGCTTTTCCTTCTTTTCAGTTAAAGGTCATGCTAAGAGAACCCAAGTCCTTTGGACTGAGTCGAGACGTCTCATTATTGACACCAGTCCTGGCTTATTGCTACTGCTCCTTAAATGTCAGTGGGGTAAAAATGGTCTATGGCCTTATTAATAAGTCCTGCATGAAAGCATGTGATATTATTGTAAAAGCTGCCCCAAAAGGCTGCGTTTCTGCCTGAGCGTCACAGCCTGCTGTAATGGGCGGCGTGCTGAGATGTGTGTTCCTGCTTTGCTAGCAGAAACCCCCGTGGGAGCTCCAGGCTGTCAGAGTCACGGTCAGAGGCTGAATGGAGACGTCTCGACTCCCCTGTGAAGGGCAAATGAATACTGCAGTGATTTGTTGTATAATTCTGATTCGTACCCCACTAGGGCAGAACAGCGCGCTGTAAGATTGGCTTTTTTTAGTTTATTTATGTGTGAAGTTTCCTCAAACTGTTCTTCACTCACACTAGATTCGTAAGAAGAAATAGGAAGTGGTGGTAGATGCAAAGATGTTTTAAGTCACTTGTCATAAAAACGTATTCTGACTGTTTCATGCAGTTAGGCTTAAAGGAGCAAACCAAACCATCTTAATATGGTGCAGTTCCTGGTTGGTTTGCTCTACTATCCTGAAGTGTGGATTAAAGGTAGAGGGTCCACTATTGTTAGCATGTCAAACACAGTGTCTGAGGAAAATGCAGTTTTTTATGATATATATTTTGCATATTTCAAATGAAGTCGTGGGGTAACTGCCCAGGGGTGTGAACCTCTAGTGCACATTAGACCTCGTCATAAAGGCGTGTCATAGCTCCACGGTAACGGCGCTTCCGGCCTGAGGCATCGTTTGCAAACAAAAACTAGTTTGGTACGGTAAACTAGCGACTTTCATCAAAGATGCAACTCCAATCCAGCTGTGGCAACCACTGTAAGTAACACAAATGACACAATGACACACTTGCTATTTCTAGAGAAATCTATGTTAGAAATGTATTGGTAGCTTTGCTGCATTTGCCGATGTCATGCGGAGAACAGATGCCATGAGTCCTATCAGACACAAGCCAGACATTTTTATCATTTATTGATGGAAGACAGTTTTTCATCAACTCGGACGTCAAACGCAGAGGTACATGGTCCCTGCATTATCAGTGAGGGCCACAAAGCATGCACTGGTGCACTGGTGCACTGGTGCGCTGTTGCACTGGTGCGCCAGAGGCTTCCAGTAAATTGTTCCAACTGATGGAGCAACATCCTGTTTTCCATGTCCGCGGCTGGATTTCATAACATGGGTTCATTAACTCAGCCGATGCTGAGCTGTTGTGCAGCCTTGCCAACACAGACAAATCCTCTTCCAAGCAGGCGGAGTTTCTCATTCTCAAGCAGTTTCTCATCGTATCGCACGCGTCGCTCACCCAAAAAGCTGTAACACATTTCTGCCCCGTCATCCCCCTCTTGTTTGTTTCTGCTTTGAAAGTGAGGACAAATCAAAGCAATGTGTTTCAAACTCTGAGCTGACAACTTTGGAGATCCAACTCATACTTCTCAATGCTACAAAGTTAAAAAAAAAAAGTCTTTAACATTGCTTGTTTGTTTCTGTTATAGTCCTGTGGGGACAATTTTATAATGGCAAAACCAGAAAATGGGACCTACATTTATTATAGTTAGTATGCAAAAGTGCATAAATGATGCTGCGTTGCTTATCTTGATTTATGTACACCAGGCCCATACTGTTCCCATACAAAACCCTGCAATGTGCATAAAAATCTCTATCAAAAATGCTGTGGGTCAGAAAGCATTTACCTTTCCTGATGGGTGAGAACATTGTGGGTAAGTTAGAAGATAATCAGAGTGGGTGATGTTTCTGCACAGTGCAGGTCAGCTGATTTTCACCTTTGTAAGAAGGGAAGACGTTCTCCAAAGAGGAAGCTTCTATGAGGTCTCTGTGTCAGATGGCAGAAGTGACACATGCCTAGAATCTCCACACGCATACACGTGTTTAAGATTTCTCAGCGATTCGGGACTTCTGAGACTAACTGTGTGTAAAACACCATTGTTTCCTTTTAGACATGATTTATAGTTCAGGCATGCACCAAACAAGTGGCATATTGCATTCATAACTCAACTACAGATCTAACACCCAAAGCATATGACATGTTTATGTTTAAGTCAAGCACCATTTATCATACATGTTATATGGCATTTACAAGCCGTTCAAGCTGAATTTCAGCCCACAGTCGCTGAGTGATGTCTCTACCCTTTCCCACTGTTCTGCAATTATGGGGACCAGCGTGACTTTCCAGCATTGCTTAGAATCAGCTTCATTTCAAAGCGTCATCAGCAGGAAACCCTCCGAGCTTAAACCTCTTATCAGGATCTTCCAGGATGTCCTGAGTATTATTAGGGCAATAAATCTCAGGAACAGTAGGCGTTTAAAATTCAAGGTATCCCAGAGGGAATGCAAGACCTGTTTTTTTTTGTCTGCCAGTTTGGATGTTTATGAAGACCTCAGAGGACCGAGCCGAGTTTCTTTCTTGAAGATCAAGGAGGCTCAACTCTGTAATCTTAAGCATACAGCTGTGATCATCATGGTCATTAGAAAATGCTGTGAATGTTCACATTACTCCAGAGCTAAGAGAATTGCACTTTTCTGAAAATGATCTAAACATATCACTGTATACAGTGATACAATCGATTCGAAATACATTCACTGTATATCCTATTTTTTTGTTTTCTTTTGTTTTGTTTCTGTGACATTTTAGTCAGGAGCAAAGCAGAAGAACAGTCCTCATGACTGGGCAGTAGTGACACACACAGAAAACAAAATGACTTTAAGCAGAAGCAAAAGAAAATGAAACAAAAAGACATATGAGACAACCACATGCCAACATCAGACCAGGGACCATCAATGCAAACCTCTGAGCTCAGGGGGCTAAACTGGGAGAAGGAAGAAGTGGCCAATGAACTGATGCTTGGGAACTGGACGAGTGTCGTGATAGGTGCGTGTGGTTTGAGTCGTGATAGGTGCATGTGGTTTGAGTCGTGATAGGTGCGTGTGGTTTGAGTGGTGATAGGTGTGTGTGGTTTGAGTGGTGATAGGTGTGTGTGGTTTGAGTGGTGATAGGTGCGTGTGGTTTGAGTGGTGATAGGTGCGTGTGGTTTGAGTGGTGACAGGTGCGTGTGGTTTGAGTGGTGACAGGTGCGTGTGGTTTGAGTGGGCCGGCTGGGACCTGACGGTCTCTTTTTAGTTTGGTTTTTTTCGGTTTCTGATGGTTTCAGTGATCTTTTTTGTTCCTGGGGCGGGGTTTGGGGATTGTGATTCCTCTGTTGTATTCCAGGATAGTTGCTGAAACCATTATGGATGGGTTTTGCAAAGTCACAGAGCGTTCAGACGTGGCTTGAAACATGGCTTAACGGGCTTTTTTGTGCCTTTCGGGCAATTAGCAACATAGCTTAGCTTATCAATCACCAGGCAGCGTGTGAAGAGAGCTATCTGTGCTGGAGAGCAGGTCATGTGCTATTTCACGTGTGAGGTCCCTCTGGAAGGATTGTGGCTTAATTATGACATGACAGTTTGATTAATGCCCCATTTCCTGTTGCCAGGGGTGATCAACATTTTTAAAAGGAACTTGCATTTATGCATTACATATTCGGCTTCTGAAGCTTGCCTAAATATGTTAATTTTGATATGCATAATAATTAGTTTTATATCCATCCTGTTTCCTGTAGTTACAAAGCATGACCTCAACAAAACATGCACAGTAAGACTGCAATATCACTGTATCACTCCACATTGAATTCTTCTATGTCAGGCCTTATCAGAACAAAATGCATCCGTTTCATTTCTTTGTGTTCGTATGGGTTACAGTCCACCATCTATGTGTTTGTTGTATGGTCACTGTGTTCGTATGGGTTACAGTCCACCATCTATGTGTTTGTTGTATGGTCACTGTGTTCGTATGGGTTACAGTCCACCATCTATGTGTTTGTTGTATGGTCACTGTGTTCGTATGGGTTACAGTCCACCATCTATGTGTTTGTTGTATGGTCACTGTGTTCGTATGGGTTACAGTCCACCATCTATGTGTTTGTTGTATGGTCACTGTGTTCGTATGGGTTACAGTCCACTATCTATGTGTTTGTTGTATGGTCACTGTGTTCGTATGGGTTACAGTCCACCATCTATGTGTTTGTTGTATGGTCACTGTGTTCGTATGGGTTACAGTCCACCATCTATATTCACATGCAGTAAGCCACTTGCAATTTTGAGAGCCTCACACAGAATGTGTATGACAAGCACTGCAGTGACATTTAACAACTTTGTCAAGATGGCTTATTGGCACTTGTTTTAATTAGAATGCAATGAGTGACTCATGTAACAGAGGCAAACACAACCTGGTGGTATATCTGAAGAGCCTGTCCCATCTCCTGCCTGGCTAATTGACATTTATTAGTATATGAGTCATAACAGTGTTAGGCTGAGGGAGTCACTGCTTTGTGATACGTCTACTGGCAACCTCGAGGTCACCTTGAAGCTTACCATTAGCATACTGATGCTTTTTTTTTTTAAGGTGGGTTGGTGCATAGGGGCATGAACACTCATAGTAATAAAAAGTGGGGTTGACCTCCCGCCTTAAAGTGCAGTACCAGGATGTTCCAGGCCAAAAAGTGTTCATTTGACAGCACCGCTGTAATGCATCTGTGCTTAATCGACTCTGAAGTGCATTTCTACGTTTCTAAAGCATGGGCAGACTGTTATGCTCCAGTGCTGCGTCTGTAACCACTATGCGCAATGAGAAATTATGGGATGGTGCCTGTCTGTCCTGGGATACGGAATCCCTCCAGAGACAAAATGTCCCCATGAGCCAATTAGAGGGGAGGTCAGGTTAGCCCAACCCACCTAGTTCTCCTTTGTCACGCCTGATTATCCACAGCTGATGCTACTCAGGATGCTTCACAGCCTTTTCCGAATTTAAACAACGTTTAAAAAGGTACAAGGTTTTTCAGTTTTTAGTTTTGTTTGCAGCACTTCAAGTAAACATAGGCAATAATTATTAACGTTGTCTTGACGGTGTTTAGCAGATCACAACGCTCTGAAGAATTAGGAGGAGTTTAGCTTCCCCCCCCACCACTCTAGCTCCTCCTCGTGATCATGGAGCTCTGCCTTCCTCATCAAGTCTGAAATCTCCACCCAACTCTGAATGCCGCCCGATGCACATGAATAAAGAGGCTATGATGCCATTTGTCACAGTGCGGATGACTGCAGCGGCTCTCCGGAGGGACGCAGACAGAGAGGATCTCCCCGGTACAGCCACAGTGATGAAGCTAGGAGCTGTCCCAGTGTGGTACTGCCAGCTTCTTCTCCTCCTCTGAAAACCTGCGTCATATTAAAAGGGGCTTTCACTTCATTGCATTGGCTAAGTTCCTGAAAATGATCGGTTGAAATGGTTGCGAAAGTGGTGTTTTATGCCCTAGGCTATGTTGAAGACATTTTAGGTTCCGTGGGTGCTTTCAGTACCACTTATACTGCACTAGTCTGTCATGGGAACGTTTTTGGCAAAGTCTGTGTTATTCCCAGGGTTTGCCATAAGCCTCCCCAGAGCCCGTCTGTAGTAAACGACCAAGGAAAACACAAAAAGCGTTTATTTGGAGAACAAATGCTCAAAGTGAAAGCAGTCGTCAGGCAGCTGTGAATGTCGGTGCCAGTGTGACATAATGAGGTCTGACAGAGGGTCCAGGTGTTGTAGAGGAAGTAGTCTGGAAGGTTGGTGTTGTTATAGCGACCTGGTCAGGGTGTACTTTACATCACTATGAGAATTACACAGATTCCTCAGCAATAGTGAAAACCAAAGCACTAAAGACTTCATCTCCTTAATGAAGAAAAATGTAATGAAGGAAAGAATTAAGCAATGTCAATGACGTAGTATTATGATAGTGTTAAATAACTCCTTGAAATAATTTACATCTCTACTTACGCCCAGATGGACCAATATATAAATATAAAGAATATAGGTACTGAGACAACATTAGGGATTTTGTAGTTCCAGGTGTCTCTATGTGTCTGAATCTGAATTAACGTCGTTATTTGAGTTTGGCTGCTACTCATTTAGGTTTACTCGCAAAGGAACGTGTGCAATAGCATACATAGTAGAACTAGCATACATAGAACTAGTAGAACTAGCATACATAGTAGAACTAGCATACATAGAACTAGTAGAACTAGCATACATAGTAGAACTAGCATACATAGAACTAGTAGAACTAGCATACATAGTAGAACTAGCATACATAGAACTAGTAGAACTAGCATACATAGTAGAACTAGCATACATAGAACTAGCATACATAGTAGAACTAGCATACATAGAACTAGTAGAACTAGCATACATAGTAGAACTAGCATACATAGAACTAGTAGAACTAGCATACATAGTAGAACTAGCATACATAGAACTAGTAGAACTAGCATACATAGAACTAGTAGAACTAGCATACATAGTAGAACTAGCATACATAGAACTAGTAGAACTAGCATACATAGTAAAAAAAAGTAAAAAAAAGTTTGAGTAATGACTTTATATAATAATATACATAACAATAATGGTAATGATAATAATGATTTATACTGCACTGACCAGAGACAATAATTGCCCATAATGAACTTATTTAATGGAGCAAAGAGTTTGTAGCAGATGTGAATTCATTCTGTTCTGAGACCAGATGGATTCACAAACAAATGAAACAGATCCAGTTCAACAGACAGCTGCTCAGACGGACTGTTGAGTTGTTGCCCTTCTGTGGGTATAAACGCTCCCGGTGGAATATCAGGATTTTGTTTGACTTGGCCTTCCAGTCCAGCCCATGTCAACGGCAGTAATTGTCCCTGCTTTTTAAAAAGCAGTGTGCACAGGTTATGTCCTTGTCTTGGACAAGTCATTGAATCATTTACCAATCACTGTAGTCAGTCATTCCACTGACCTTTAAAAGACAAACATGCATTTGCTGTAGTGTATGTTAACATCACACAACATATGCAAAACAGCTCAGTGCAAGACTTCCAGACATAACAACCCAATAAATGCTCCTATCATTTTGACTTAACCCTGCACAATGTACAGCGCGTTGCTGGGCCTGCCTGGAACGTCGGCTGTACTGGGCGGTCAGCTGTACGGGGGGGGGGTAATTGTAGCCTTGTGCGAATGCGAAAGCCCCCTGCTGCTAGCAGACTGCATCAGAATGCATGTGATTATCCTGCAGCCAGAGAGGGAGGAGGAGACCACAGCTCACCCACCACCTTTGCCACCAGATGGACCGAGAAAAATAGTACGACTCCGTCTCTGGCCTTGTGGAAGTGTTATTTCTTTTTTATTTATTTGGTGGACATTGTGGTGATCGTTGGCAACTGCATGGACAGAATCTTGGTCTTTCACAGATTTTGAGGGAGAGGAAGAGCAAATGGTGGCGTCTCCACCAGATCTTTCAGTAGTGTTGCTGCCAGCATCACACATGGGCTTGGGCAGTAACCTGTCTTTTCATTTAAATTGTGTAAAATATCTGCCCATGTACAGCTAAATGCTGGCAGGCTAATACTGAAATACTATTAAACTCAAATTTAACCAAACACTATGATGTCTAACATGAGATAATGATTGCATTCAATGTTAAATGTGCTTTTTGAATGTCAGTGCCATTCTCATGGATTCACATTCACTCTATCAGTTCCTACTAGTGCTACTGGAGCTCCCTGTGCCACTAAAGGTTGAACTTTAGCATTTGCATCCCCGTATAACGGACTGCCTCTGTGAGCCGTCCCTAATGAGTCTTCCAGCTAGTCTTTAATCAAAGGTTGCAGAGGCTCATGTGACCATTCTTGGAATGCGTGACCTGATGTCATAGACGTCGGCCTGGTGATTAGCCATGCACATGCAATATGTGGCCGCCCCATCACACAGTCCGTGTGCGGACAGCCCAGCACCTGCATGCTTATGTAAACAGTCTAGATCGTTGTCTTACACAAGGCACCAGCAATGTAACTGTGTTTCATCACATTCATTTATAGCCCTTCTGGTTTTGTGTCAGTAAAAATATTTTGGGCATTACGTTTCACTTCCAGTGTCGTGCTTCGCAGATCTTGGATTGGAGGTGAGGTTTTCCCATCGCAGTGTGCGGCTGGCGTTTACGCGTGAGGTGGAGCAGGGTTCCAGATACGTCAGGGCAGATCTGAGTTCGGAGTTCCTTTCCTCCCTCTTGCCACAGATGAATAAGGCTACAATTAGTCCTTCTGTTTGTCTGGCACACTCAAGCATCTCTTTATTTCCCATGTCCCAACGCAGCCTTTGTGCATGGTCCTTATCTACAGTCTCAAAGACGGTGCCCTGGAACATGCATAACCTCATAACACACGCAACCCTCAAACACGGATGACGGTCGCTGTTTTCAGGGATAGAGGTTGTCAGTAATCCTTGCCCTGGTATAGTGCAGAGATATGACTGAGGATGAGATCATTTCAAAAGTGGCTGCCAAGTTGGGAAAATCATTAAAAAAATAACCTAGTCACGCAATCACATCACACCTCGTTTCATAACCTACATTTGTTCATGTGCTATCGTTGCTATTGTGAGGGTCATGAGTCAATGGAGTGTAGCAGAATAAAGGACGAGGGTAACTGGGAAGTTCCACGCTGTGTTTAATCTTCTGTCTTTGCCAGCTTGGTGATGGATCAGGCGCCTTCAGGTGATGCCGGAGCTGCTGCAATACTTTGAAGAAAACTGGGGGGTTTCAGGGGTGGTGTAATCAAATTTTGGTAGAGGGAGTTGATTCACCTGTTACCTGAGGCTTATAGGAAGATTGTACCACATTTATATTTCTCCTAATGCTGCATCACACTACATTAGGGGTTACAATTTCCAGTGTGGTTTTTAAAGGCTGTTCTCAAGTTAACGAGTTTAATCCAAATTACGAAAACAACAACAGCATTAAAAAAAAAACCTGCAGTCTCCATGAACAAATGCAATTGATTTACTGAGAAGTAACTTCACATTCTATCAACAAAGAAATAAATAAGACTAAGGTACATCCACATGTTATCTTCCAAGGCAGCAGCTAATACCTGACCTACATGCGAAAACAATCCTGTCATAATGAGCCATGTTTAGCATTAAGCATCTAAAACTCCTGCCACTCTGATAGTTCAGAGTTCAAAGTTCACCTTGACGGCTCCCTTGACTCGCCCTCTCCAGCCAGACTCTCACTTGAGCAGGTGGCTAAAAGGCATCAAGACCAATTGTGTTACTGAGATCCCAGGTGCTGCACATGGAGTGTGTGTGGAGGGGAGTTGGCAGATCCTTAACCATCCACTGGGCTTCACCAGGTTCTCCCAGCAGTCAGAGCTTACACACGGTGACAGCTAGGACAGGCTGGCACAACCATCTGGAGACCCTGCGAGTTCATTTTTGATTTTCGTCAGTTAAGGTCCAGCGTTTCTATCATCCAACCCAATTTGGGAGAAAAGTAAAGGAAACAATGTTTTTCTTCAAATATGTTCAAATATGCTTTTTCTATCAAGCGTGGCAATTGACTGCAGTTACATTTTACAACACATATAAATTACGTATTCATAAATTAGGCTGTAATTCCTCATGAAACATATTCTAAAATATACAGGTATGATGTATATACAGGTGTATGATTTTTGCTTATATTTGTCCTCAGACAGGTTCCCTCTGGTCATCCTGTCCCTCCACTAAGGAGTGTGGACGCTTCTTTAACTAATCTTCACAGCTTTGTTCAATGTCTGTCTTTGTTTGCGTGCAGCATGTGGTCTTGCCAGCCCTGCATTTGTTAACCCTCCTGTGGTCTGCCCTGCCCCCTGGTCTCCCCCTCCCCCGGTCTGCCCCGCCCCCTGGTCTGCCCCTCCTGTGGTCTGCCCCGCCCCTCTTGTGGTCTGCCCCGCCCCCTGGTCTCCCCCTCCCCCGGTCTGCCCCGCCCCCTGGTCTCCCCCGCCCCCCCCTGGCCTGCCCCTCCTGTGGTCTCCCCCTCCCCCTGGTCTCCTCCTCCCCCTGGTCTCCCCCTTGTTGTATGTCCACTCTCCCCGTGTAAATAAACCTGAGGGTTCATCTCCCTCCTGGCGCAGCTGCGACCGTGTCTGTGTTCCCAGGACACTCTGGCTTCAGTCCTACCCGAGGTTTAGATCTGCTTCTGTTTAAGTTGTGTGTGTCTTGTTCTCTTTGGTTTTTTAACTTTAATATGAACCTTAAATTGGAGGATCTCTTCTATTCATCTGAAGAAAACCCCATGCACCAGTCATGGTGTTCACATGGATTAAATAAAGTCTATGCATTTTCGCATCTGTCATCACCTCTCATGGTGACATGTCTGGCTGCCTCGTGTAGCTAGAAATGACACTTTCCTCGGTGTTGCTTCTCCATGCTATATGCAATGATATGTGAGTGTACTGAGACAACAACAACAACAAAAGAGAAATTCAGACAAAATATTTGGATTCAGGGTGCAAAAATACCTAGGAAACAAGCTTCTTTCTTTCTTCTTTTGCATGAGACAGAGTCTTTGTTAACCAGTATTATCTGGAATGTAGAGGCATGACTGCATCACTGGTACTTCACATCTATTCAGACTTTTAACTGTTTTAATAGTATTTCTATCCATAAATAAAACACAATATTATTGCATATGAACCCCATAAAATGAATCTAATTATTATTTGTATACAACCAATATACAGTTCATATTCTATATAATT
The DNA here is from genome assembly GCA_020368025.1 of Brachyhypopomus occidentalis. NCBI lineage: Eukaryota > Metazoa > Chordata > Actinopteri > Gymnotiformes > Hypopomidae > Brachyhypopomus > Brachyhypopomus occidentalis. The sequence continues at coordinate 1,279,911 of JAGXOD010000005.1, read as the reverse complement.
CAGACATATTGATCTGTTCTGACTTTATGTGCAAATTTAAACTCAACTGTGGATTTGATATGTCAATAATCCTGTCGCTCATTGATTTTGTTCTAACTCATGAAAATTTCATAGCAAGAAATGACTGAATTCAAAACAAGTGTGTCAATACCTCTGAGACTAAAGCAAAGTTTAATTTTACATCCACTGAAACAAAGGATGTGCGAAGTGCCAAAGACGTTTGTCATTTACAGCAGTGTCCCACTACACTCTGCAGGGTTTTCTCTGTAAGACCAGTCTGGCTGTAGTCATATCAATCACACGCTACGTTCGTAATGACAACAACCTCTTGGTTGTGGGTGTACGTGGCTGTCAGAGTTACAAACATGCTTCAGTAGCAGTCAATGGTTTGAAAGTGTTCAAAATCTCACAAGAAAGCAACTCCTTTTTTTCTACAAAGCACAAACAGACCGTCACCATGGTTACATACCCAGCACTGGAAATTCCCATCTGTGAAGCCGTGCATGGCGAACAGTTCAAACACTGCCCAGCCCGTATCTCCGTCATATGTCCTCATTCTACTATGCCATAAAAAACGTGTCATCCTCAACATTCAGTATTGTAATATGATAGTAATGAGCCTGATACAGTTTTCTAATAGCACTTTGAGTGGTTTTATATTGTAATAAGGTTTCTGTCGGTCTATAATTATGAGATTTTCTGGAATTTATTTAATAGGAATGTATGTATGTTTTGGATCAGATATGATGAAGGCGTATTGCTGCGAACGTGCTGTTTGTATAGACTGGAAAATATTCACGGTAAATTCCAACCAATTAATTCCAAACGTCTTCCGCAGGTTTTACATTATTCAGGGAGTGATTATTCCTGGAAAGCTGAGTCAGAAAATGGAATTTCAGAGCAGGAAAAACCAGGATTACCTCATTATACTAAGTAGAAGACGATGAACACAGTGATGCCGTTCTCTAGTCTAAAGAAATAACCTCCTTCCACATCTGCATTCAGAGAGGCAGTGTGATGCTCCTTAGTGAAATGTTTTAGCTTTATTGATCCTGGGAGAAATTGTAGAAATTGTATTTACAAAATTGAAGTTCATGGAAAAGCGTATTATCATGAAAGTTTATTATTAAGAATTGAAGCACAAATTAAAGTACAATTCATGAAAATACATTGGAAAAACTCATGTTTGCGAGTGCTCCTTAACCCTGGAAAGGGACTTTCTATTCATTTGTTTGTTTTTAACTGCGCACTATTCTTTGTCCTGGTGTACCTGTATCTCAGTGTCATTTTGGAGTCCATCTGTTTTTCCCTTCTTTGCGCTGGACCCCATCTTTTATTCAAATGTCCATCTGCTCCTATTGGCAGTGAGACCATTATGAGCGAGTGTGCATGCGTATGTGTGTGTCCACTGACTCAAAGTCATTGTCACATTGCTATTGGTTCCTTGAGGGTACCTTGAATTCTCTCAAGACGCGTTTATGTTGATTCGGTTGCACACCATGATACAGCGTTTGGACTTTACATGTCACTGAAGTGAGACTAAATAAGGGTTAGTTTTCATCTGTAGCCTCTCTGCAGCCCTCACTGAATATTGCAATGGCATTGCAAACTACCATAGAATTGCATGTATTTGATAGGTACATGTAGGTCTTTTATTGTAGCCTAGAAAACATGTTTCTGTAGAAATGTGTGATCACATATCTGATGTGTGGAATATCCTTCATGCATGTGTTAGTTAGAGGTTGATATTTTTGACCACCATACAGAAGCATTCACAGTGAATATTTAGTGAATAACTAATATTCTCTGCTTTATTTATTATGAATGACTTCTGCACTGAAAGAGAGATAAGGGAAATAAATTAGCAGCATCTGTCTGTCTAATTGGCATGGAGCAAAAACACTGCACGACATCATTTTGAACTGGAATGGGCAATGGTGGGGGGTAACAGAGACACCACTTAAAGGGTACTTTACCCTCTTACTCTATTCTGCTGTCCCACTAACCATTATTGAGGAGGGATACCATTCAAGCTGCACAAAACAAATCAATGCCACCCATGAGATGCATAGCTGGCGAATCGATTCACTGTTCCTCTCCTGAGGCTGTTATTGAGTTGCTCCAGAGAGTTTAGACCCATAAACACCACTCTGGGGCCCTGGTGCCCAGCGCTCCATAATTAGAGCGCTGGGCACTGCAGGTGTGCACCACTCCACTGGAGTCATCGTTAGAATCAGTCATTGGCATTAATGGCTGGTTTGAGCCAAGATAGGATGGTACTGCATATGGAGCCTGTGGACACGACCCTAAATGAAGCGTGGGGCTACAGGCCCGTGCCAGCCGCTCCGTCGTTAGGTGGAGAAGGGCCTCGGGGCAAAGTTAACGATCCCAATCCTGTCCTACTGTCACCGTCTGCAAAACTAACATCAGGATCAGCGGCAACCATGTCTGCCTACTTGCACACTCCAGCCAGGTGTGGTGTGATTATTCAGAAACCCAGGTCCCTTTACTTCTTACAGACATTCATATGTGGAGATAAAATATGACAGAGCACAGTCGTGCAGTTATTCATTATTCAGTATTATGGTTCGCTAGTTGTGTGCTGAATATAGTACTATTCAGAAGTCAATATATGTAGACTCAGGATTCACTATATTTAGTCTCGGACCTTTTTCCATTTTGGTTTCCTTGAAACTTTTAAAAATGGGGAAACACGCCGACAAAAAAGGCATGCTAAATTTACCTCAGGACTTGGCCAAGATTACAAAAGAAGGGAATTTTCCATGTCAGTTTTTTTTTCCACATAGCCCATTGAAACAATACTGGAAAACTCTGCTGGCCATAGAGGGCGCTGTTTAGTGGGTCTATAAACAGGCGATTTGTGGTCATGAAAAGAAAAGGGGGCGGGCGTTTCTACGGACTGGGAAGGGAAGGGATTGGCCATTGGTTTTATGGCATGTGTTTCCCCAACGCATTAGAAAACATGCTTACGGCGCTCAGTCGACACAGTGGTACGATGAAGCGGTATTGTTGTAAAGCGGAGCGCTCTTAAACCGGAACAAGTACATTGGGATGTTGTGCGTTTTGTTGGAGTTAATTCTAACCTCATTATTTGAAGGATTATTGCTTTGATCAATGAAGGACAGTAACTCCAGCCAAAAGCTCTCTGCGATGTCTGGAATGGATGCCAGTCAGAGTGTAAAGTGTAAGATTGTGGTGATTGGAGATAGTCAGTGTGGGAAAACGGCTCTGCTTCACGTCTTTGCAAAAGACTGTTTCCCGGAGGTGTGTAGATTACGGTGACGGATTTATTTTGCACGTCTGCATGTGGAATAACTTTACTGTAAAATTTTAATATTTGCTTATTTCAAATGACTTTAGATGTACTTGCAACATTGCAATAATTGGGGTTTATTTACAACATTAAAATATAGAAGGCATTTGGGTACTCCGTGAGTAAACGATGGAACCAAGATTTGTCGAAGTTTGTATTGATTGTCCAGTAATTCTCTCTCTCTCTCTCTCTCTCTCTCTCGTTACGCGCGCGTCCAGAACTACGTCCCGACAGTGTTTGAGAACTACACGGCCAGTTTTGAGATCGACGCTCAAAGAATTGAGCTTAGTCTATGGGATACCTCAGGTAAGAGACTTCACCCATACACAGAGGGCAGAGTAAGCTCTTGATTTAAAAACACCGGACCCGCAGACGAATAACATCCTAAGAAACTGTTCAAGGTTGTATTCCAAACAGGGAAATGACAGTGTGGTTTGTTTAATTGATTCATAAGTCCCGAGAAGGTCCGCTAACTGCGCTGTTGCCTCTTTTGAGTCACCTGCATTGCCCGGTCCTGTTTTCATTATAAGCGATTTAATGTCACATATTCCTCACTGTGTAAGATAATGTACCACACACTTCTAACCTTTAAGAAATTAACATAAATGCAAAAGCTGCGTGCGCTCGGAATGCGTCCCGAGGAAGGAGGACATAACGCGTGATAAACAAGAAGAGCTTCCTAGGCGTCATATTTGTAAGCTTGGAGTCAGAGGAGATGTTGAACAAGCACAACGAACTGTGCTTATTTAGAGAAGGCACGCAGATGCCTCTTCTTCTCTGAAATGCCTGCGATGCTCCGTTTGAGGAAACACTAAATCTTCGGGTAGAGAGCGTCTCTTCCCCTTTCCAACACGCCTCGAAGCGACGAGCCTCATAAATTACCATCGTTCCTCTACGGTTGCGGTAGTTTCGTTCGGATCACGTGGACAGAGCTTGGACATTTTCAGCGTATATGTAATTAGTTTGGCATTTTTGCAGTTCCGCCAGAGAAAGCTAACGGCCATACTCATAAATCATAATTTTGAACCAGTTTCGTGTGTTATTTTTGCTTGCGTCTCAAATTATAAATCCCTTGGTCTGCGGTCTCAGCAACTTCACCCTTGGCTTTTGTTGTCGTTGTAATGCCCGTAGCTTACGTAATGGGCCAGAAACCACTCTGGAGCTTGGAAATGATTAAACTCCATAGCAGACCTCTCTCAGAGAACTGGCTCCAGCAGCTGGCCGCTGACCTGCCGGTGTGGGGTGGAGGGGGGTGTGGTCGAGTGGACGTGGCCAGTGTGACCTCCACCCTCCCAGCGTCAGTAGTGCCGTAGGCTGGCCTGAGGGTGACTTAGCTAAATGAGCAGCACATATAGCACACACAAGAGCTTGCAGAGGAAAGTGCTGACCCCATCACATATGTCTTGTCAGTCTCAGACATTAGGAGTCTGCAATGTCTATCGCTCAGGACAAATGAAGCTTTGCCCTGGAGCAGGATATGGTGCTGGCATTATTGGGCCACGACGGGGTAAAGGCTGCAGATACCTTTAGCTAACAGGTGCCTGGCCGACACTCTAGTGAGTAAAATAGTGTGAAGGCCATCATGCCTCATCACTGGTTTAGGTTAAGTGCTATATATAACATGAAAAATAACACTGTAGACCTTTTCACGTTGTGCTTTTGACTCTAGTTCTGTGATATTTTTTGCTGCTTCAGCAGCTGGGAATACGAGAGGCCTACAAAACTGACATGAGTGATAAAGCTGCAGCTTCCTCTGGACTGCACTGTTTACGTAGGCGCTCCACCTCTGTTATTGGGCCGACTCCACCAGTCTGCTGAGCACCCAGTCTGGGGTGGAGGTGGAGGTGGAGCCGTAGACACCGCCTGTGTCTGATCCCCACCTCTTCCCAGCTGATTTCAGCCATGCCATTGACTTGGATGAGTGCTTGAAGATGCGTTGCCAAGTTTTAAAAGAGAAAGTCCTCTTCATGGCAAATCCGTCATAAGCCTTCGCCGGAAGAAAGATGCTAACAGGGAATTATGATCAGGCTCCCTCTGCCAATCTGAAAGTAGGTTGGCACAAAGGGCAGCTTCTGGCTAAATTTAGCATGGTTCACATCCCTTGACGTTCCTGGTGTGTTTTGAGTGCTCTCTTAAGGGATTTCCTTTGAAATGGCACCTTAACCCACTTTGTTGAGCACATTGCTGCAGCGCGTCTTCCAGCCTGAGCAGATCTCAGTGAGAAATGCTGAAATGTGACACTGTGTTAGGGGTCAGAGAAGTGGAGGTTCTCAGGGGAGAAATCTCAGAGGTTCCTGCCCTACACATCACAGGCATGTCCTCAATCATGTCAGGTCATGAACCTTTCAATACTGTAAATAAACCACTGTTGTTTGTTTTTTTGGGGGGGTGTTTTTCCCCTTTACTTTAAGTCGGTCTCAGTTTGTTGTGAAAACAACAGTGATTGATTGTAGGAAATTCAGACTATTGAAACACAATGACTTTATAAGTGGCAATCTGATCAATTTATACTTTTCTGAAGTGTTGAATATTTAGAGTGTGACCACAAATCACATTTTATAAACACCTTACATGCACTTTTGAGCTTATTATACATATATAAACATTTTGAAAGAGCAAACAGGTTTTATTTTAAAGTAACCATGGTTTACTGTTCTAAATCAGTTTGGCTCAGATTGTATACAGATGAACTGGAAGCCTTTTCTCCACTCGTCCATCTGCCTTCTGTGTACTCAGGAAACTCAAAATATTAATTATATTTGTTAGAAAGTACCTACCCAAAGCAAGTAGCCTTCTGTTCCTTAAAACTAATTTGATGCATGTAAATGTTTTCAGCACTTCAACCAATCAAATGAAAGCAATTCTGTAACTGGTTGGCCATATATCATGTTGTGACCTACTGGTCAAACAAGCCAGATAAATGTCTCTGATTCTTCCTGTATGGAATTAGTTACAGAGCCAAAGTAAGTAAGGGAGTCAGGGGTTTTCTTGCCTTTGTGTTTGTTTGTACAATCTTGTGTTGCACTCAAGATGTTTATATAAAAAAATATAACATATAATATTAAAATATATCGAATAATATATAAAAATGCTGATAATACAAACATAGTTGTCCTGTTCAGAGTTTCACAGCTTTTCTGCAATGTTGAGTATCATAGACTGTGTACATTTTCCTGACAAAAATCATTAAGCACCTCCATACCTCCCACCTCCTGGAAGAGTGTGTAATGTGTGTGGGTAAGAGGAAACAAATGGGGTTTTTTTCAGTATTTGGAGTTGGGTGTTGCGGCTGGGCAGGGGATGTGCGGGGGGAACCCGCCTTACATCGCTGGCACTGGTGGAGCATTCCAGATCCTGGGCTTTCAGAATTTGTGACACAAAAAACCCAAATGTTTGAGTTTATAGCATTTATTAATTTTTTAGCTTTTCTTTTATTGACAAAATGTGCATGTTGCCTAAAGTAAAGGACCTGATGTAGAGTATGCTCAGTTGATCTAAAATATGTTAATTTTATGTTTTGAAGTTATAAAAAGTCTCGTGCACAACCCAAATTAATCCTAAATAGGTATTTTGAGACTTGGACTGTTGCAAAATATGCAAGATTGGCTATATTTTCACAGCTGTGTGGCAAACCCCAGTAACGTCAAGCCATTTACCACAAACCAAGGAGCATCTGGTGTGCATCAGGTTCACAGAGTATTGCTGTATTTTCTCACATTACGTGGTCTTTAACAACCTACATTTCTTTAAAGTAAAAGAGTTGCGCCTCAGAGACAAACTTGTCCTCATTTGACCTGTGAGAATCATTTTGAAAATTTAGTTTGTACATCAGTTACATTATTATTTTATGGGTCCCCTGCTAGACAGGCTTCAGAAAGATTTATAGTGTGCCCAGATGTAGGCTAGCCCACGAAATGAACTTTCAAATGAATGCCCTCCCAGCATAGCTCCTGGCTATCTGTGAAGTACCATAGTAAATATACTTACAGTTTAAAAGGATAGAGCAATAATGCATTAGCTTACACATTAGCATCGATTAATATTGATTCAGTTGTGTGTTTAACTGTGGTTTGCACAGGGTCCCCGTACTATGACAACGTGCGTCCCCTCTCTTATCCTGACTCGGATGCGGTCCTCATCTGTTTCGACATCAGCCGGCCGGAGACCCTTGACAGTGTGATAAAGAAGGTTTGTACCAAAGACCTCTTGATTCTGGGTTTTATGATCTGGGGATTGTTTTTATTGTGTTGTTTTTTTGGTGATAGTGTGTCAAGTGGCTTGTGGAAAAGGGTGTAGACCTCAGAGAATCAGAACACACAGGTCATGCCAGAGAAGAGGGAGAATATGTGGGAGGTTGTGGGTGAATTTTGGCTCCCCGGAGCTCCTGTGACGAAGAAAGAAAGAGGGGCCAGTGGTGACGAGTTTACGTTCACTCTAAAAGAGATTTAGAGCCCTTGATGGTCAAGCCCCATGTGACCTGAACATGGTGGCTGTAGTTGAGAGGTGGGTGGAGTCAGATGAAGACCAGCATTCAGGAAGGAGGAGAATTGGAAATCTGTTCCTCTGGCAACTCTAATCCTGACAGTCTCAAACAGGCTTCTAAATGCAGGGAGGCCTTGGTCACTGATCTTAACAGAGCAGTTATCCGCATGACGTCGTCCAGCGTCTCTTCTTTTCACTTCGCACATTCTGCATGTTTGCTGCTTTTGTAGTGATGGTTTCATCTGAAAATCATTGAATTTCTTTCAACTACTTTCTTCATCCAGTGGAAAGGAGAGATTCAGGAATTTTGCCCCAATACCAAGATGCTGTTAGTGGGATGTAAATCAGATTTGCGCACAGACCTCAATACACTCGTGGAACTGTCGAATCACAGACAGACACCAGTATCGTATGATCAGGTGAGTGTCTCCAAACCCCAAACATACACTGATGAGTGATTGTAAGACCTGTGTAAAGTAGCTAAAATGGCTACAAAACCATCCATCTCTTCTCATCCCATCACACAGGGCTCCAACATGGCCAAGCAGATCTCCGCCCCCTACATCGAGTGCTCCGCCCTGCAGTCGGAGAACAGCGTGAGGGACATTTTCCACGTGGCCACGCTGGCCTGCGTCAGCAAGAACAACAAGAACATGAAACGCCACAAGTCCTCCAGAGCCACCAAGAGGACGTCCCACATGCCCAGCAAACCCTACCTGGACTCGGTGGCATCGGACATGCGGAAAGACAAGGCCAAGAGTTGCACTGTCATGTGAAGGGAGCGGAGATGGCGCTGTTTGCGTGAGCTCTGGAGGTGAGGGCGAGGAGGAGACGTGGCACCAGATGTCAGCTGTCATCATCCTTCAGGTCAAGCAGTGATGACCGCAGGATGTTGTGTTTGCACTCCATTACAGCCTATTATGTCCCACCTTGATTAAGACAGCTGAGAACATGACCACGGAAGAGAAGCAGGAGATGCTGGAGAGACCTGCAGTAGATGTCAGTTCAACTCCAGGTGCTTGGAGTCCCAAATTTCTGATAAAACTCCCTGAAATTATATATTGCGGAATGGAGAGAATAGCACGGTGACTCTGGTCAGCCTTCTTATTCTTAGCCCATGGAAAAAGACGTTATTAGAAGTACAGGTCACGGACCAAGAGAAATCAGATCTTGCTTTTCCTTTTTTTTTTTTTTTACTCAAAAAATGTGAACGTGTTTGAAGGAAAGACGGCTATGGAGTTGCCTCACAGAAGACAAAACACTGACGGCACTTAATGGAGAAATGATGTATTAAACACTGTGTCTTCGCATGCCTTTTCATGGGTGGGGGGCTGTTTTTGTTGTTTTTTGTTTGTTTTTGCACTTCATATTCTGGTTACTGCCTTGATAAATTGTTCAAGTGGGAATAGGACATGCGTCTGTTAAGTCTTGTTTACCATTAGGTTTGGAAATGTGTGTAAACCTCAACACGTGAGTGCTTCTTGTGCGTCTCCTCTTTCTCTTTCACAAAGCCAAAGAAAAGTCAAGGACAAGCTTTGGTGTCCCAGGGGACTCATATCTGAACCGATACGTCCACTGTATGTGCAACCTGAAGTGTTTGGTACATTGTTGGTAGTAGGTCTGTCTCGGCTTGAGGACATATCTACAGATGTGGACTCGTGAATCCAGATATTAATACTGTTTCAAAGCCTCAACTCCAGTGCCTCCGTGTCCGTGTTGGTGTGCCCAAGCTAATCATTGCCTGGGGATTTACTGTTGCTAAACTCTGTACAGGAAGAGTGCTTAATACCTCTTTGTAATCCATTAGCATTTGGAACTGCAGGAGAATCATCTCAGCTATGCAATATGCTGACTCGTAACTGTACAGCAATTTGAAAATGGTTAGCTTGGAGTAGTCTATGTTTTCTGTGGCATGATGGCTCAGAGGACCACTCTATTCTGTCTGGGACTTTCAAATACATCTGTACTCTCTGGATCTTAAAGGAGGAAGGGACATTCATGCATATTCAAACATTAGTAAATACCGGATCAAGCAGTAATGTAAATCAAAGAAGATTGTGGATTTGTTTGCATCAGTCACTAGCTCAGCTAGTACGTAGCATGACCTGCCCTTCACAATTTAGTTTAGTTCATAAATATTATTTATGAGGAGACATTTCTCTGTTAAACATTTGTCAGATTGTGTGCCTCCAATGGTTTTTTTAAGATGGCTCGCAGGTGTGGACCCCGATGTAGAATGTCAAGTGTTAGGTGTAGAGCGTCACCCTTTTGAATGTTGGAATACATTTTTATGTCTGTATGATGGATGTTTCTGCAATATTTATTGAAGTTACATATATATTTTCTTTCTTTGAAAATAAAATGCAGTGTACAGTCTGATGTTTTGGTGGTTTGTGGCTACATTCTTTATAATGTTTCAGACTTGATCATGAACTCTGTCATAAGCTAATTTAAAACAAAGCACATTTTGATATTCATACAGGCAACATGAATAAATATCCATGTATGTATAGGATGTACCCGTCACTGATTTCCCATTAATATGAGAGTTCTGTGTTATACCACCCTCATGATAACACAGAAAAATACCATAAACACTGCTTTAAATTCATACAGAATCCATTATATAAAATATGCTGTATACATTAAGCAAAAAGGGACCAAAAAGTTGTAATTACATTCAAATGAACGACTCACTTTTTTAATAGATTATACATATGTTCCTTTTTAGCCCTGTAGCCAAAGAAAATCATTTCATGCATCAATATTTTCTCAATTATTTGTGACCTCAAAACAACTATCCATTTATAAAATAGAATAGAACAGAGCATCTGCTAAAAGCCCTAAATGTAAATGTAAATAGAAGATTCTGTAGACTATTCAAAATCATATCATATTTGCTGTAACTGTCTGACCATGCATGTTAGATGAGGGGTCACCAGACAAACACGTAAGCGGAAGGCCTCTATTAGCTGTAGCATGCGTCCTGCTGAGCTGTGAACGTTCACTGTTACTGTGCCACATATCTTGAAGATGGAAAATTTCATGCCCTGCTGCTGTTTTGTTTGAGCTGATTGAGGTGCCTGCAGATACAACAGCTGCCCAAAGGCACTCTGCCATCGTTAGAGAAATATATAACGTTAAAATGAAGATTATGGGAATACATTTACCCTATGGGTGCAAAGAGGAATGTGTCAGTCTGAGTTTACTATACATTATGAAGCCTAAATGAGTATTTTGTCATAAGAATAATGGAGCTTGGCAAAGAAGATATGAACCGCAAAGAAGATATGAACTATAACTCGGTTCACACTGATCAAATTATTTTCAGGGTTATTCCAGAAAATTGAAATGAAAAGTCTTCATGTTAGATTGTCAAGCCAGATGCAGAAGATTTAAGATACCTAAGCACAGCATCACAGTCAGCCTTCTAACACAGACAAGGTTTCACACATACAGAGGTTGGGCATTTAAAAACACGCTGAGAACAGCAAAAACTTGTTGACCTTATCTTTCCAGAAAGGTCTTCGACCGTATCATTCCAGAACCGTGTTCCCTTCACCAGCTACCACACTAGTCTCCTTAAATGTTTTTCGTAAACAAAAGCATGATACGGTGCGTGACTGCACCCCCGGGAATTTGATCCATTATGCCGAAAATTCCAACCCCCAACTCGATCTGTGCTGGCGTTTCTGCAACTCATCACAGTCCCCTTTTCCCTCTGCGGGAAACAGACCGCTGTGCAGCGACAAATTAAACATGTGCTCGTCCCGCTTCACAAAGCATCCGATTTGCTAATAGATAAAAGCGAGCAGTGTCTCCCCACCCCCCTCCGCGTTGACGTCCTGCTTGCTGTGGAACCAAATTAACGAGCCACGATTGGGGATCTTTCCGTCAGAGAGGCCAGCAGTGAATCAGCTGTTGCTATGCTATGAATCGCTTATTGTTCATGCACGTTAGTGTAGTGGTGTGTAAAACGTCTTAGAGATGAGGGACTCAGGCTTTTGCATTGCTGTTGACAGGGACGTTAGCACTGCATGGAATTAGCTCAAATTATCCAAAAACAAGCAAAAGAAAACCACGAGAACCAGACCTGTAAATAAGATATAGAAAATATCCCAATGTCCTAAAGTAGCTCGAGATGTGCTACATTAACAAAAGGAAAACACATCAAAGTAATCTGCAGGTTTTCTATAGCAAAATGTCATATAGTGCATGTGCACAACTAGTTACACGTTTTGATTAAGCACAAGATTGATGCTCGAATGATTAGCACACGCGTCGACATCATTCTGAACTTAAAGGCAGCTTCCTCCACACTGTCCTTGTTCAAAGTGTCTTAGAAAATCTCTTCATCAGCCAAAGCTGAATCAAACCTGTGGTGGCTGTAGGACAGAAGTTACTGCTGTTTCTGTTTTCACAGACGCACACCCACGCACACGCACGCGCATACCTACACACATGCACACGCACGCACACACACTAGATTTTCAGTGACTTTGAAGACATGTTAAATAAAGTGGCTTTCGTTAATGTGGTGGTTTCACTTCTCAGTAAACACCACAGCCTAAAATGTAGACAGTGTTCTTGCCATCATTTCCCCCCCTGCAGTTTAAAACATTGTCCATGCAAAACAATGTGTTTTGTTTAAATGTAATTGATTTTGTGCATCCATTGTATCCACTGTATGGGCACTGTTGGTGTAGCCAACTCAGAGCATGCTCATTTCCCAATACACCTGACAGCCATGGGGCTGTTGATTATAGTTTAGAGCAGTGCACTCGCTCTCAGATCATTAAAGGAGCTAGGAGCAAGTTAGAGTAGAATTTAGGGTAGAAATGCATCTTGCAGGACCAAGACATTCTAGCAGGGTTCCCTTCACTCACACCTGCCCTGCACAAGAGGTCACGACTGTTGTGATCGCACTATTAATCTGCATGTTATAAGATGATGATGACAGCAGGAATGAAAATGTCAAAAGCATTACTTTGCTATTTGCAGAAATGCAGTTCAGAAAAGGCTTTGCCACAGTAGCAGTTTTAATCTCTTCTGGTTGCATATATTAATTCTCTTGGCCGATGCTGAACAACAGACTTTCCAGCACAGACTGATTAACATATACATGACTACAGCAAGAGGAAGTCTTGCATTACTGGATTTCTGCTGGAGAGAATCTCCCAACTCCAAGCAAAACATAAATAAAATAAAATAAAAAACAAACATAAGTCCAGCATTTCAGTGTTCATAGTGTGTATAGTGTAAACAGCTAGTGGGCATCACAGTAAGACTGGAAACCAGAGTTTTGAATATTATTTGGGGACTTGGGGGTGTTTTTTTTTTCGCATCACTTTTTGGTAAGTCTCACAGGAGAACTATTTTGGTAAAATAAAAATGTAACTATTGACGTGAAGTGCATGTAACGTTTGTGACGTCTCTGTGAGTAGCTGAAAGATTTCCAATTTCAACTCAACTCAACCCAACCCAACCCAGCACAGACCAAACAAAACATTGCATTCAAGAACTTTACTATTTTACTATGCTATTTATTTTACCTTTACTGTTGTTTTACACCATGCTTATGTTGTGTGCTTTAGGGATAACCTAAGTTTGTGATATAGACAGAACCAATTACAGTGCCATTCAGAAGATTTGCATTTCGCATTCAAACATTCAAACTTTGACTGCTGCTTGCGAAACATTCCAGCATTCTTCACGGCTATGGAAGCAGATCCACATCATTATCATTCAAATGCAGTTCAAACATCCGCCAACATGGAAATAAGCTTTTTAAGTCGACTGGCCACGAGAGAGGCTTCTTTTGACGTTGTGCGTATTGTGAAGACTAAGGTCAGACCATCACACCTTCACTGTGGATCCCAATAGCTCTCCTCTAAAACTCACTGAGCCGGAAAGGTGTGGCCTGGGTGGGGCCTGGGTGGGGCCTGGGTGGGGCCTGGGTGTGGCCTATTAGAGTTCTGAACCTCAGAGGTTCCTGGAACTAAACATTTAATCTAATGCAGCTATGGGTAAATAGGTTTTTATGAAATCATAATCTTGATTTGTTGCGCATGGCGATTCATAGGATTGGCTGAGAAGTGAAATAAAGACCTGATGTCTTATGTCTGATGATCTACTGCTGCACTGATTGTTATTTGCATGTGGGTTTAATTTTTTGCTGTGGAACTTGCGTCAGAAGGAAAGTGGGAATACAACTGCGTTGGCAGTCTCCCTGGAAGCAGCGTGCCAGAGTCTTCAGCATGGCCCAATGACTTGCAACATGGGCGAGATGCTATAATGGAAGAGGAAAAGTTATGGTGGAAGACAAATGAGTATAACGAAGATTTCTGGAGAGTGAAACGGAGAAGGAGCTTTGTTCCATGGAGAAGGCATTGCTCAGGGGACAAAGTGTGTCTGATTACCCATTGTTCAGCATTTAATGTATGGCTCTCCAGACATTGTTAAACAATGGCAAGCAAAGAGGCTTGACACAAGTACTTTGGAAAGACTTCTTGGATTTGATTAATGATTTTTATTTTGCATTCCAGTGTTGCTCTGGTTATTTTAAAGTGTTATAATAGCTTTTAACAGCTTAGTGTGTTGTGCTGCAGTTGAAAAAACATTTTATTAAAAAAGCATTTTCAAGATTCTGTGTTCAAAGTCTTTCCGTGAAGCCTGTGCTCTGATATCTTTGATGGCTTTCAGAATTGATTCTTTTGTGTCTTTTGTGTGTTGAAAATGTCTTTTGAGGCATTTTGAGAAATGAAAGGGCAGAGTGAAATGTTTTTAAGCTCCAAGAAATGTTCTTCTCACATGTGTGTGTGTTGGGGGGTATGCACAAGAGAGATAAATTTGCATTTCTTTGAAGTCAGAGACCTCTGGCTCTGCTTAAGGAGGCACTTTCAAAGAACATTTTTTTCCTCTTTTGCTTTACCTTTCGGGAACACGTGGTGTCACATTGTTCTAGGAGCCCTTGGCTTTTTGCTCTTTAGGCAGTGCTCTTTAATTTCCCATGAGCTTCGGGGTTTCCCTCATCATCTGGGCCCAGAGGGAACTCGCCCCTCCGTTCCTCCCTGCGGATCAATAGTGTGTCTTGTCTTCTAAGTGTGCCCTCATTTTTGTGTGACGCGAGTTCACTATTGTTGATGCACTGTGGTTTCACGTTTAATTGATCCTTTGAGTACGTGCAAGGGACATGTAGTTCTTTGTAATTTGACATTTGTAAAGCCCAAGACATTTTAAAGTTCATGACATTTGATTGAAACTCATTAAGATGCTACTGTTAATAATGAAAGTATACGGTTATTGGTAAAATCGTGAAGCAACTTGGGGTATCTTGAAAGGCACTATATAAATTGAACACTTATTCATTAAGTTGAACTAATATGGTTAAGCTTCTTCTACAGCTTTATTCACTTTAAGTCCATTCAAATCAGACCTATACGTTATAACTGTTCTACTGAACATCTCCAACTCCCCCCCTCAGCCAAGCACAAGCTCAACACTACTGAGTCATTATCTGTGAATCCTTGAACTCTGTTGTGACTTCAGGCCTTTGGATCATCTGAAGCTGCTCCTTCTCCAGCCAGCTAGCCTGGGTCACGGTGTTATGGACTCAGGGCCATTGTCGCTAAAGAGAAGACAAAATGCATCTGACCTGTATAGCCGACCCCTTCTGACCTTTGCAGTTCCATCGACTGCAGCGGGGTCAAAGGTCACCTCATGCTGGTCCCGTCTCACAGATCCTGACCATCAGCCTGACAGAGGGGGCTACAAAGCAAGGCAAGGGAACTCGGTGTCCTTCAGCCTTTGTCTGCTCCGAGCATGACCGACTGGCCTTCACCGGCGTCTGCTTCCAAATGGAATTGACAGTAATGGGTTTGAAGGTCAGGATCAGACAGTTTGCTCGATCCAGGTCTGGCTTGAATGGACTGACTGTCACAGGAATTAACCTTGAATGGTTCTTGTTGTACACGTTGCTTTACATTGTACCTAAATACTGAAAAAACCTCTTCAAAACGCCGACATCTCCTTCTGCATGTAGAGAGGTGGAAATGCTTTAGCTTCAAGAAACAGATCAGTCTGCCTTACAAAACATCTGCATGCGTTTAAGATATGTTATTATTCTATGTCGTCCCATAAAGGAGCATGTTATTTTTACTGAAACCAGATGCGTTAAAACAAAGGCAGTAGACCCAGCCGAACATTTTTGTTCTGTATATGTCATGAGGAGATGGTTTATAAGAACTATGATTACACTTCACATGTTGCTTTAATAAGAAACTCTAATACCGCACCTGACTCATCAGCAGTAATTATGACAAGAAAGCAAAACAGATTATATGTCCCATTTATAAAAGTGAGGGGGGGGGATCAAAGAGAGATAGCCATTTGGTATTAGTTACTTGAGGAATAAGCTTTACATCTTTCATTTGTTCAATTTGTAAATATCTTATTAATTAATTATGAAATTTACCTGACTACATTTTCAGGGGCACAACTTGCAGTGAACATATTTAATATTCTGTGATGTTAATGATATGACATCATTTTGAGACACTGCATTTTAACATGCATGTATCCAAATACAGGAGACACCTAGCAAAAAGATGAACTTTAAATATACTAACATAATAAACACAAATAATCTTATAATGGTGACGAATATATAAATATTGACTCATATGCTAATTAAAGTTAGTGTCAAGCATATCTCTCCCTGCCATCACCTCATCATAGAGTATGAATCATTCATCTTATCTTCTGACTCAAAGTGGGACTACATGTAAAATATATCGATGCATGATTGCACCACCCACACTCTGGCCCCGCCCATCCCTTCACCTTCTAGCAAATCAGTGCTGACCCACCCTTCCTCCAGTGACAGGTGACAGTGAGGCTGTGTGCGGCTGAAGGCTGTGTAAGTGGAGAAAGAAGCAGAGATGGAGACCCAGCTCTAATGAGGCTGGGACCCATTCCCCAGAGAGGTCACCCCCCCCCTACAAGAATGACAAGGAACATGTTGTGTCCGTTTCAAACACACTCCCTTCCCATTAGCTCCTAAATTAGTGACATCTTCATAAAGAGGCAGTCAGGTACAGAAACATGAGAGAGAGAGAGAGACAGAGAGACAGAAGAAACAGGAGACAGAGAGAGAGAGAAAGAGAAACAGTTTTCTTCCATCACTCACACTGGTAAATATCACTGGCAGTGTGAACACCACATGAACACCATAGACCCCTGCGGTCTGGGAGATGCAGCATGACGTGCTGTATGACCAGCACTGATCCAAGGATGATGCTCTTCAATCCACTTCTGTTGATTCAAGAGCATCATCTCAATCAAGATTTGTTTCATTACTTATGATTGTGCTGACCTGAGTCTTCTCTGCTCTCACATGGAGTTATTATTATTACTATAGCTGTTATCTAGGCTCAAGTGGGTACAACACTGATGTATATAAAGGCAGGAAACCAAACAACAGCATACAGATTCAGGTTCTAACACACAGCACA
The DNA here is from genome assembly GCA_020368025.1 of Brachyhypopomus occidentalis. NCBI lineage: Eukaryota > Metazoa > Chordata > Actinopteri > Gymnotiformes > Hypopomidae > Brachyhypopomus > Brachyhypopomus occidentalis. The sequence goes on along the minus strand of JAGXOD010000005.1, from coordinate 1,262,583 downwards.
GTAGTAACTCTAGCTAAAGGCACAGCAGCCATTTTCTGTTGTGGGAGGAGCCTTTAAATAGTTGAACTGGTTGATAAGCAAACCCGGAGAGGAACGGACTGGAGTCATGAAGGGGAAGAGAACCTGGAACACACTATAACACATACTTACCCGTAACATTATTTTTATTATTATAATAATAATAATAAGTGACATTTTATACGTTATAGCAACCTAAACATTTGGTCAAATTCTGCTCCCTCATATGAGCTACAGTTGGTCTTTCCCAAGCTGAGTGAATTACATTGCAATCCGACACAGTGAAACTGGGTCATGCTCTTTTCCTGAGCACGACAGCAGTGCACGAGGTCTGTGGATGACCAACTTGACGAGAAACTGACAAGCTTCATCCACGTCTTCAGAAACGTGCATGGCCACGTGGCATGTTCTGCATGCTTGTCCCTGCTGGAAAGCTGACACATTTGTGAACACTAAAGAAAATTCTCCCTCAGCGTTCCCAAACGTGCCAAACGTGCCAAACGTGCCAAACGTCCCAAACGTGCCAAACGTGCCAAACGTGCCAAACGTGCCAAACGTGCCAAACGTGCCCTTAAAAGGCGTGCCAAGCGTGCCAAAACGCGTTAAACGTGCCAAACGTCCCAAACGTGCCAAACGTCCCAAACGTGCCAAACGTGCCCTTAAAGACGTGCCAAACGTCCCAAACGTGCCAAACGTGCCAAACGTCCCAAACGTGCCAAACGTGCCCTTAAAGACGTGCCAAACGTGCCAAACGTCCCAAACGTGCCAAACGTCCCAAACGTGCCAAACGTCCCAAACGTGCCAAACGTGCCAAACGTGCCAAACGTCCCAAACGTGCCAAACGTGCCAAACGTCCCAAACGTGCCAAACGTGCCAAACGTGCCCTTAAAGACGTGCCAAACGTGCCAAACGTGCCAAACGTCCCAAACGTGCCAAACGTCCCAAACGTGCCAAACGTGCCAAACGTGCCAAACGTGCCAAACGTGCCAAACGTGCCCTTAAAGACGTGCCAAACGTGCCCTTAAAGACGTGCCAAACGTCCCAAACGTGCCCTTAAAGACGTGCCAAACGTCCCAAACGTGCCAAACGTGCCAAACGTGCCCTTAAAGACGTGCCAAACGTCCCAAACGTGCCAAACGTGCCAAACGTGCCCTTAAAGACGTGCCAAACATCAGGGTTTGTTGCTTAAGTAAAAGTAGCTATTGGGGTTGGAAGGCTCTGTGCAGTCACTGAAGTGGAACATCAACATGTGATTCTGCACGTTCTGCAGTCCAGATCAGCTTCTGCCAAAGCCGTTTGTGTCAGATGATCTCAATGAAGCTGTGTGTGTGTGGCAGCTGAGCTCAATGAAGGATTTGAAACAAACTTCGTTGCTCTGGGAGAAAATATTAAAGCAAAACAGTAATTATGTGACAAATGAATATAAAATTGTAGCACTGCACAGCTGAGGAAAATGCCAAAGATGGCATTACTTTTGTAGATATCACTGGCATGATGTGATCCCTATCACTGCTTTGCAGTTTGCCTGGAATTTAAGTGACATTTACCTATGATATGCATTTACAGTCTACGTTTGTGGTAGCTTAGCTTCAATGCAAAGTTCTTCAAAATACTTCTCATGCTGATCTGATTTTGATTATTTATTGCTTTTGTGGTGTGAGTTTGTGTTTATGTGTGTGTGTGTGTGTGTGTGTGTGTGTGGTATGGCCAGATAGAGGGTATGATCCCCACACATCCCTCTCTCACAGCAATTATGACCCCAGACGCCCGCCCTTCCCCCTGCAGGTATGACCCCCACACATCCCCCCTCTCCCGGACCACCTCTCCCCCTGCTGTTCTAGTTCGGGCCACCACAGCCTCTGCCCCATGTCCTTGGTTGTTCTCTACATCAGCTTCTCACAGACCATGCTGGAGGCCATGTGACTTATAACATGTCACATAAAAGGTGAAAAGTACTAGTTCTTTGTCAGTATTACGAATTGTGCAGCCATCTTTGGTCAGACACAAATTCTCATAACGCATAATCCATAATCCAGAGACTACAGGTCGAGTGATATTGACAGTGTGCATTTTATAGCTACCGACACAATTCAGGGATATAATTCATACGCACAAATAACTTACAGTTTTATATAGGCAATGGAAGCATCAAATAATTACCAGCACCTGCCCCCATATAACTGTGGTACTAACTGGTGTACCTCATACCTTGCGGTCATTCAAGCATGTCTGATCGGTCTTGAAACCTTTCAGTCTTTTTTGACTGGACATGGACAGACTGAATAAACAGCTCCTGTCTGTGTGACTGCAGTCGTGATTCACATTCAAACCATTTGAAGCAAATTAATAAACCACTCACAAACTGTTAGTACAGTCCCAGTAACACATCCTCATGTAATACATAGACTACCTGATACACACATCCATTACGTCTCATTATTTCCACTCAGATTCTGCAGTAAAACACATCCATGTCTGCTCCTAATGGCTCTGTCCGTAAAACAGTTGCTTCAACCTCCCCTGTAGCTCTTCATTGACATGGAAATGTACCCAAGCAAAGATAAACCTTGGGCCATTGGATCCTGCTGTGCCCGTTCATGTGCTTCGCCATAATCCCATTTTACGGGCCTGACACAGGACACGGTCGTATTCACTCCCTTCACACTCCTCTGCACATCGTGGCCAGACCATCATAGATCCTGCACACCACCTCATCCATCTATGTATTCCTCCCTTTCTTTCAAAAGAAAGACAGAAATAAATTAATCACTCCATCAGTGGCTTCTCGATGTATAGATGTATTTTGAGGGACAAACGGTCTACAGGACCCATAGAAACACTCCAAGCTGTGGCAGGACATGGAGGAGCTGCCATTATCAGGACTGGCCCCCTACGGGCTGGGGAAGGATCCCGGCTGGGGGGAGGGGGGGTGGGGAGGGGGTAAATGAATTACACAGGGGGGAGGGGGTGATGGAACTGAGACATCCTCCCTCATAATGTATCTGGTCTTTCTCACTCATCCCAGCTGCAACCCATCCATTGCATAGGGAGGACTAATTATGCGTTGCCTCAGCTCTCTGTGTGTTTAATAAGCAATTATGTGGGCCACTATGAAGTGTGAATTGACAATTTGTCGGGCGTGATTAATAAGGCCTGTCGCATTATGGACTGGAACCAAACTGTGCTGCTGTTCCAGACCATTATCTGTGACCTTTACCGATACTGGGGAAGACATCAGCATTGAAGAGCTTGAACTGGACTCATGGTGCTCTGCCACTTCTAAACAGTGCATTGATCACTGCCTCAAGAAGCAGCTCGCTCTCCGAACATGATTTTCAAAAGGTTTGCTGCTGCTTTTTGTCTTTTTAAATGCGATGCGAACACAGATTATTTCATAGAACATGGTAGAAAACGCAGGTTCTAACTACCAGAGCGTAGCCTGGCCTGCGTCATAGTCCCTTGGTGTGTGATGACATCTGGGTGGATCTAGCAGGAACGGACAATTCATTCATGGTTCCTTCGTTCTCAGCGCAACACACCCCACTTCTGCCACCCAAATATAAATTTTTTTTTGGCATTTCATGAATAACCACCAATTATTGTCCCTCTAACATTTCACATATTTTCAGAGTGCGACAGCCTGGGAGATTGAGATAAACACATCACTGTTTTTTGTTCATTTACAGCAGATACAGAAATGCGGAAATGTCAATTATGCTGCAAGCCTTTGGATGCTGCTGGGTGTTTGCACCGTGTCAGTCCACAGATTCTCAATGAGATTTGCTTTAACTGCGACAGAGGACAATAGGGGATCTCTTACCATGTTATTGTCAGTACATGCAGATTTCATAGAAAAATATTTCTCTCTAGGACATCCCAAACTCAAAGGATACTGTAACATAAATATTTTAAATCATTATTTTCAATGCTGGTCATTGAAATTATTACAATTTAAATATGTTAACTATGCTGAAATGATGAAGCAGTTTGGAAAATGTATGAACAATGTATGTATCATTTGACTAATGCTTTTAATGAGATCCTGCATTTCTGTATGGTAAAATTACCTCAGGTTGGATTCATTAATAAATATGACATATTACAGGATGGTCACATAATGAAATAAAATTGTATTTTACGACTCTGTTCATTGCAAAAATGTAAGTATATAAAACTGAAGTTTTTAAAATTTTTCCCCATTCTACCCTATCCTTAACCACACATCTCTGTATCTATGCAGCATATATTAACCTTAACATAATGCAATTTACAGTCAGCAAGATGAACCCAAGTGTAAACAAATACACCTCAAGCATTTTAAACCTTGTAAAGGCAGAACATGGCAGCTCAACTATGCTGTTGTCCTGGTAACACTTTTCCCACATCACCTCGGTTGTATGTTCTATGATTGTTGGATTAACTGGAACTGAATGGTTGGTGCAGAGGAATAGAAATCAGTCTCAAAGCCCCTGTATTAACTTCCCATACAGAAACTCATAATTGGTTTAATTCCAAGATAATGAATACAGTGACAGTAAGCTGCAGTTAATCCATCTTATATAAAATTATATTTATTCCTAATTAGAAAATAAATTATTGGAAGATTTTTTAGTAATGTTTCAGCATATTCACCTACACCAAACTATAAAGCAACCAACAGTATATGACTTCAGCTGTTCCGGATCACTTTGAACCACATATACGTAATGCTTACGTTAATCTAAGTGTTACTGCTTTGGTGCCGTTTATTTTGCAGTACATTTGAACAATTCCATAGCTCTGTGATTCAGATTCCTGAAACTACATTATTTCATCACACAGAGATATTAGATGGATATTCACCTCTATATTTTTCAGTTCACTAGCTTCTTCTCATCATATTATTTGTTTTCTTTTAATTTATTCATTCATTTTCAATTATTATTCCCATTTTATAGAGATGACATCAAAATATATTGACACAATCAAGTCCTTATCCACTTTTAACCTAGGCACACTTCAAGAGTTTTGTCACAACATGGTTGAAATTGAGTAGGCGGGTTTGTAGTAGATCAGTGGTCCTCCATAAAGCATCCAGGACATTTTATTGTGTTTTCTCAGAAAGTCAGTTTTACCAACGTCCCCTGCCACAGTCATACTAGTGAAGATCAGTGGGTCATGTGAGAACTGCACAGCGTTTCTGAGACCACCACACCCCCTCGGGGAAAAAAAAGTGCCAAGCTTAGATCCATGAGATATAAACCACAGAGGTGGGTAGAGTAGCCAAAATTGTACTCAAGTCAATTAATTAAGTCAAGCCACATTGTCAATTGTGATTTTCACCCCAATCGAAATTTGTCCTCCGCATTTTACCCATCTGTGCAGTCAGAACACACACACACACACACACACACACTAGTGATCACTAGGAGGCTGTGGTGCACACTAGCCCAGCGCCCAGGGAGCAGTTGGGGTTAGGTGCCTTGCTCAAGGTCACGGTCTCAGGCCTGGGAATCGAACCCACAACCCTCTGGTCACAAGACCGGTTCCCTAAACACCAGACCATGACTGCCAGTAGGTAAAAGTACCGTTACTGTAGAATAATAGGCCTCAAGTAAAAGTAAAACGTAGTCATGCAAATAATTACTTGAGTAAGAGTAAAAAAGTGCTTGGTGAAAAAACTACTAGTAATTGTGCTGAGTAACTGTTGAGTAACACAAATTTCCAAACCTTTGTACTTTTCCCCCCAGGCTGTGCAGGCAGAGCTAAAACAAGCAGCCCATAAACTCTCATAAACTGTGTTTGTGTTTGTGACAAAACATGTAGAAGCACAATTTCACCAAATAATCACTCAGTGAAGCTGTGATCGTTTAGCAGAGAACAGTCCTGCATGGCTGAGAAGTCTCTCACAGACTGCAGACGCAGGAAGACCTGTGTTGACTGAGTAACAGCTTCTTTATGTGAGGAAAGGTGTGGAGTAGGTCCACACCTGCAGGGGACAGACATGAAAGGTACCTCTCCAGCGCTCATACTTGTGATTGTCCCAACTCCATGGATGCACAGAAGTTGTCTTCATCAGAGAGGCTGCTGGTGATTTCTGATGTCAAACCCTGTGGCAAGATAAATCGTTTTTCAAAATAATTAGGTCTTCACATTATTCTTACCCTTCTACTCTATAGGGTGTCAAGCTGCTGATGTTTTAGTGCATTAAAATCTACGAAGTATACTTCTTACTATATTGCCACCCTGTGGTTTGTCACCGACACACCATAATCCTAAATGACAGTAACATTATACAGATGTATATAGGCCAATGTCTACTGGTTCACATTTGAATTGACACGCAAGTATATTTACACATATATTCTCCTCTGTGATCCAGGATGTTCTGAATCTTGGTAGGATGGCGTCTCAACAGCAGAAAATGGTTAGTTGGCCTCCCATATAAAATTTAGTACCAGCTGGTCAAGCGTTAAAATATGCTTATGGAATGTTTAAAATATATGTAACCTAAAAAACAAACATTCGTATATCCACAGCAAAAAAAAAAACAATCTAGTAAACGTACCGCTACATGTTTCCTCAAGTTAGTTTTTGAAAGCTGCAATGTCCGTTTGTTTTGGTAGACACGGAAGACACCGCATAATGTAGCCGTTTCGCACTTTTTGTAAGCTAAACATGTTTTCAGTATGAGGCCACGGGTGTCCCTCCTCGTCTGCATTGCCGACCACCGATTCTGACATTTTCATACGTTTGCTACGACCGTACATTGTAAAGCGAACCCGTCCCGCCGCTGAAGTTGAGTATGGTCACGTGACGAGACTGCGCGACTACGTTTGATCGTTGAGACCTAGTCACGTGGTAGAGCCTTTGGGACTCTGTCAAAATAAAACATTAAAATGAGGCGTAGATACCACAGAGGCAAGTAACGAGCTCGTTGTAGCCTAATGTAGCTTAGTAAGAGGACAGTTTCTCCTTCACAAATCTACTCAAGTAAAAGTAAAATGTATAGTGGTTTAAAATTACTCCTAGTATATTTCTTTCAGAAACTTACTAAAGTAAATGTAACGGAGTAAATGTAACTGGTTACTACCCACCTTAATGTGCCGCAGATGGTATTTATCCAATAGAGATAACAGGAAATATTTTCTCCATTTCATACACAGCCCTGTGTCACAGAGTATAGCATGGGGTCATTTGTAGCACGACTGTCCCCGAGGCAACAGTTATTGTGCTCATGGAGGATCCAACAAGGAGACCAGAAGCATGCAGAGAGACGTCAGTTAGCCAGAGTGCTGCAGGCCCCCCTGTTTACCATTTTTTAGAACCTCAGACTAAAAAGAGCATTCGCTTCTCCCTCAAGGCCCAAAACACCATCAAAGATGCACTGTGCATTTTTTCGATCATGACAGCTTAGCAATGCCACGGCGGAAAGAGGCTCCCGGATACAGCGGCCACTGCCGAAAAAGCAAAGTTCTCTTTCTAATGGACCACAGCGCTTATTGTCCATCATGTCCAGATGCTTCCAGGCCCTGAGGTTCCTGTGCATGTTCTTTATGTAGCTCACTTACGTTTGTGTATTTCACGCTCCAATAATGAGATGGCCCTAGTCTCCATATACTAAGAATCAACACTGTTACCATGACACAAAAGCTTTCATCTTGGCTCTAATCGTAACCCTTTTGAACTAGCCCGAAGCAGCTGTTTTGGACAAGATTTATTACGTCATTAAGCCCAGCCTGAACAACTGGACTATGATTAGAGAGCAGTCTTAAGTGTTAAAACTGTAATGATTCTGAACATGCATTGTTTGGCTAGAAGACAGACGACAGCCTTTGATCTCCCTGCCTTCTTTAGAAAGCTGCCAGTCAATTTCTGTATTGGCTTTAATCGAAGCTGACATGCTCCCCAGAACAACACAGTAGATGCTTGTGGACATGTGGTCTTAAGACCTGAGAAGGCACTGTAATTACTGACCGGCCCCTGAATGAACCCGGCGACCCTTCAGGTGGCTGTAGTGTCCAGGAGGAGCCAGTATCTCCATTGTATGCCCACCTCCATGGATTTGCTATCACACAGATGAATTGCAATGGCGATGTCTGTGAAATGTTCTCATTGCCCTTAGCCTATTAACTTAGCATATATTTTTGGAATATCAGGCATCATCTGGTGAGGTTTGCTAGCGCTGTAATTAACCCTCTGAACTAGAACCATGTTAAAAGAGAGCAGGAGCTTTAGGAGAGCAAATGTCATGGATTACACTGGGGTGACCCAACCGTAGAGGGGACATTTCTTACCTTGTGCTATATTCCCCAGTGCACACTGTAGGACTGACTATCACGTGAGCTCTAAAAATATAGGCAGCGAAATGTGACAGAGACTCATGATGGTGATGTCATGTCCTATATCTAAGACCAACACCCTGTTCAGGTGTGAACAAAAAGGTCACTGTTGACTCTGGGTTAAGATTTAGAGCAATGACTGCTCTCCTAACTTGAACATGAACCATGCCTGAAGTTCTATAACAAATCTGTTTTCTCACAAACCTTATGCTCACCTCAAAAACCACCAACAATGCAAAGAAAAATATCCAAGACTCACTGCTAAATACACTGGGTGGGCTCATTCTGGACTCATTTATTATTTGTTCTTGTCACCAGGAAGAATAACATTTGGACTGAGACGGGTGGGAGACAGGACTGGTGATGGAGGCTGGTGGGAGACAGGACTGGTGATGGAGGCTGGTGGGAGACAGGACTGGTGACAGAGGCTGGTGGGAGACAGGACTAGTGATGGAGGCTGGTGGGAGACAGGACTAGTGATGGAGGCTGGTGGGAGACAGGACTAGTGATGGAGGCTGGTGGGAGACAGGACTGGTGATGGAGGCTGGTGGGAGACAGGACTGGTGACGGAGGCTGGTGCGCAGGTCACAGTCTCGTATATTAATGAGTTACATCCAAAGAGAGGAGCTGGCAGAATCATGAGGGTAATTTGTATTGTCCTGTCAACTAAATCTGTACAGCATGACCTTTCTTACATCACTATGCATCTGCTTTCATGTCTTATTTTCTGTAAAGGCTGAGGCAACTTTATGCCCAGTGAACTGAGATAAAGTATTTTATATCTGCTGACATGGCTGTAACCTTCTGGAGTATAGGGGAACAAGCTTGCAGTCACTGGTGCTTTGTGTGAGATGTGTAGCTACTCTACCACTCAGATGTTTGGACACACCTTATTTATTTTTATCATGTTGTGTATTCGAAATACAGTGAAGGTATTAATATAAACATCCTATATGCTACTGACTCTGCGTACCAAGACCCTACAGGTGAGGACCAGGGGTTGTGATATACGTCTCTCTGGGCATCCAAAACAGAGAAAGTCACAAACACCAGATCAGTGACACACAAGTCACTCACTTACAGTGTGTAACTGCAGATGACATTTGTTTGCCACTTGCAAGTGCACTCAAAGTAACAGCAAACTATGTGATTTGGAAGCAGATTCCAATTAATAGGATAAGTCAGTAAATTTATGCAGATGCCTAAGAGCAAAACATAGTTCAACATTTAACATTTATTAAAGAGAATACTTGACAGTGTATGTTTTACTGCAGAGACTGGAATTCATGAACGATTCTCCATGTCAGAGCCTGTGTTGGAAGGGAATCAGTATGGCTGCTTTTCAGAATGCACACAGCCTGGGGGTGGACACTGTTTCTAAATCAGGCCGATGTTGCTGCACCTTTTGCCAAAGCCCAGAGGACAGAACCGTTTGTGATGGGCGTGATCTGCGTTCACCACATGACTCCTCATCATGTGGTCCTGTGTGTACACATCAACTCAAGTGTGTTTACCTGCATCCCACCTGAAGCCTCCTCTGGGGAGAACTCATTTGTGCACGCTGTTAATTAATAGTTTTAAACTGGGATTTCAGGGCCAGACATGTATGTCTGGAATACATTGATCATTGTGATATATATATAATGCACATCACTGACATAACAGGAAAAACAACTGTCATACCGAATTAAAAAACAAGCTATAAATATGAGTTAAGATGAGATTTAAAAACAGGTAGAAGTCAGGATAATAAAAAGGCAACAGGGGCGATGGTGTGAAGCTCGGTGTGACCCCTGTTGAGGGGCATGGGTGTAACCCTGAATGAGGGGTGGATGTGGGGGGGTACTTGAAATATATGAAACACAAGGGTGAATGAGAGGGTACTGTAATGTAGACTGTCACCTGGAGGGTAAAAGCTTATTGTGTAGTCTAGAACTGCATGCGGCTCATGTTGCATCACTGATGTTTTAACTGCACATTCTGTAAGTGTTTTGTAATAATAATAAAAATATCCTGGTTGCCTTAAAAAGTTTTAATCCATTGATGCTCAAATGATTTAAAAAATATATTTTTGACATGGCATAGCGAAACCTCTCAAATGTAGTTTAGAGGAAACCTGAAATATTTGTGCTGTATCAATGGCTGTATGGTGGAGAGTTTAATGAACTATGTTCATAAAAGAGGTATAGAAGTTCACCTTCTGCCCCACAGTATTTCATTATGTTTTATGTTAAGATATGTGACCAAGACTCATTGTAATTTAAAATGTTTGTCATGTTAAACTTGGCACTAACATTTCCATTTCCATGCTGGGACAATGTAGCAGACTGCACAGATAAATAGACAATCCCCTTGACTACCACTTGCTTTCTGGGAAATGGAGTTTGGCCTGCCTGATGCTGGCTTTGATATGAGAATACATTGCTATAGCCTTTGTGCCAACAATGGCTCACAGAGGAAATCAACAGCAGTGCTTTTTGGCACAGTTGGGTTTTTGGGATAATGTTTTTTCATCTTTGTAATAGATAAGGACATGAAGACCAAGCTCTCTGGAGATCTGAACAACGATCTGTGTATTTGGGCCAGTATATGGACACAGTAGCAGTACAGTAGCAGCGCATCACTCTGACAACAAGCAAATTCAACATTGTGGTCATCAGCTGTCAGTCGTGCCTCACCTTATTTAACCTACTGTTTATTATAGGAAATAATGACTTTCTTGTGTATCCCTGATAAGGACAAATTGTTCTTGGATGCCAGCATGCTAATGGATTAATGAATATGCATGACAGTCTGTTGCATATCTCTTTGCTTCATTTCTCCTACCAGTATTGAAATACAATATGGCCATGTGTTCAAAACTTTCAGATCAGCAGGAGTTCAGTGTCTGCAAGTCATATAATAATTTAACTGATTAATGTGCTAAAATCACAATATTCCTTACAGATTTTTAAAAACCATTAGACAGTTGTCCCCATGTAAAATCACTTAATATTTTAATCTTTCTTTGCTGTTTTGAGTTTGTCCTGCCAAATAGCCCTTGCAGAGCAATCTGTCCCTAACATGATACTAATCAAACCTTTGAACATCAGCTTTTGATGACGACCAAGTCATCACGTCCTGGTTTGGTTTCCCAGTCGGAAGCATGTGCTTTGCATTAGTCCCAGGTGGTTTCCATGTTAGAGACCCCAGCTCATGATTTTAGGACCATTCACAGATGGGCAGCATGTGTGAACCTCACTGCAAAGAAGCAGAAAGTGGTGGTTCATCACATTTAATCTCACATTGATCTGTTTTATGAGTGTGACTCTGTGTGTGCCGCAGAGGGTTGGCAGTAGTAAACCCTGTAGAGCAGAAAGGTGTTTGTAAAGTTTATGGATTATCCTTTAAAAATGTTGGTTCACACAAGATCTGCCTTTCCTGTCTATAAACAGGCCATGATATTCAGTCTAGATATTTGTCAATCTGAGCAGTAAAAACTTGCAAGAACATTTTGTTAGTTACCGGTGGGAAATGTGTCATACAGTTATGATGTAGACTTTGGCGTTTGAATAGTGGCAGTAATGGTGGATTTTATTAGAACTGCTAACATAGCTGTGTTGTAGGATTTACTTCCATGGAAACAAATAAGGACTTTTATAAATTGTTTTGGTCAAGGGCATCTGCTAAATACTGTAGATGTAAATGTAAATCACACAGTCCAGAACGATGCAGGCCTTCCTCACCATCTGCTTGTTGAAGATGTCCGTCGTTAAGTGACGTTGATATTTATAATCTGTACTCTGTCAGGGTTACCAAGACAGACTTTTTTAAACCATGTTTTGTACATGGTTTATTTTTGTACACAAAATAAATAACTTTTTTATTTCACAGTGTTATACATCACCATAGTGCTTAGTGGTATTTAAATACCATCTCAAAATCATCCATAGTAATGACTCTAAATGACTTTAGACTCCTAAAATGACCATGTTGTAAGCAAAATATATGCAAGAAATAACGTAATAATAATAATGTCTGTTCCCCAGCGCGATGTAAATGTGTTACCACATTTTTTTAGTTATACACTTTCACGCGACACTGACGTTCAGTGATATCAAGTATGAGAGATCACATTTGACCTTTCGATTTCCATGGTGACATCTAAATTGGGTGGAGTGTCCAACAGAACTGAGTGTCCTCTGATCTTGGAGGAAGAGACATGCTGAAGAATGCAAAGGAAGGAGACCAATGGGAGCTGAAGATCCTCACAGGTCCTCACTGGATCCAGTTTTCTGGTCCTACTTCCAACTGTCATTCACAGTCATGGCACGTGATGTCACACACTAGATGACTGGGAGGTGCCTGAGGCTGGACGTCATGGCGACCTTTGAAGAGTGACTGCTTCTATTGATTTCCTTTATATTTTTTCATTTTCTCTGTCTGGGATTTTTCACCATTCGTTTGATCATTTTCACACATCAGCTCCTCCTAGACACTTAAAATCAAGATGAGAATAGACAGGCCATAATTTTAAGACTGCATGCATATTCATTTCTCAAATGCATATTAAATTAATATCATTACTTATTAAATGATTCAGACCTATGAATGGAATGCACAATGTGATCTATATTCACATTTATGTATAGTGTACGTGCACCCTCAGTGTCCTCTGAGCTTGATTTACACACCTTTGAAGTTTCTTTTTATCACCTCAGCCTAATCTAAATATCCCTAAATATTCAAATCATGTTCATTATTAGCATTTAGTATTTAATAATAAAAAAAAACTTTTTTTTTACTCTGTAGTAAATGAAATACTAATATCTTATTCTTGAAATAGTCAAAATGTTACTTTGATAATGGCTTGATTGGACTTACATCAGATTAATGTTTTATGTTATATACTGAGAGTTGTCTTAGATGTAGATATTTCCATAAATAGCTAATCTTTCAGTCACAAGCTAACAGGTTCAGCAAATACTGTTTATTCCATGTATTGTGTGGGTTATACAGTTTGATAAACTCTTGCAACGCCTGATTCTAGCTGACAAACCAAAGCTGTAGCAAGGTCTCTGAGGCACCGTCTGGATAATAGAATGACCAAAACCCCTCACAGATGGATAAACTGGACATCATATCGCTTTCAACAGACTCTGAGACTGCATCACCCAGTGGCCAAAAGCAGCATTTCCCCAGTCAGTTACTTTGGCTGTGACTTGCTGAACTAGGCGACTACAATAATCCCCATGGCAAATGATATAGTGCAGGTACAGTAAAGCAGGTTACACAGGTAAACATGACCATGGTGCATCCAGTGATGTCCTGTTTGATTAAAGGAAAACAGACAATTCAGCTCCACACAACTGTGCTTCAGTATAATTAATGAAATTACATGTTGTGATTTATCAGTTCCAGTATCAATTTTCTTTTCGCTTCAAAATGTTCATTTGCTTTACTTGAGACTGTCACTGGTTTCTCTCAGGTTCTTAGATTCTTAGAAAGCATGACACTTTCTTAGCAAGGCACACATACATGTGAACAGACACTATTTAAGATCTAGACTATGAAAACCTAAACAGTGTTCTTCAAATGACTATAACTGATATCTTACCATAAAACACAAATATCCTCTAGCATACGTGTTTGTGTTAATATGTTATTTCTTGCTCCTGACAACATTCTGACTCCATGGAAATAACACACAAATATCTGCTTCCATGTCAGTGTGTAGGGATAATTATTAAGATTTTATAGAGATCAGCTGCACTTGCAAAGAAGTATTTTGTTGGTCTTTCCACTGGTTTGTTGTACAGTGTTTTTCATAGAACAGATTTTCCATTTGCTCTGATGTTATAAATATCATAGCAGCTTCCCTAGTATTGAACTAACCAGGTGTTCGTTTTTGTCCAGATGGACTTAGATTAGCACTGCAAGGAAATTAGCCTCTGCACATAGAAAAAAACATGTTGCTTGTGTGCCAGAATTTCACAATGTGAGAAAACACCAAATGCAAAATCTGGCCAAGTGCCATGGTAGCCCTGTTTAAAAATTCGGAACCTTGACCACATACACAAAGTTAATGTTGCACTCAACAGACGGAGGCACTTAGCAAGATAAGCAAACTGTGCCAACCAGGTGAGACAGCGCAAACCAAAAGACAAACAAGAGATGGACATAGAGACGTGATCCGAGAGTAGGCGACATCCCAGTTTAGCCAAACTGCTCTTCGTTTGCCCCGGGACCCTTCACTGCACTCCAGCCGTCGAGCTAGCGCCGATACCCTGCGGCGAAAGCGGACTTTTGTCGATTTTTATGAAGTGAGATTACTGTCTTTAATATGAGAGAGCAAAGATAAGCTTAAATCGAGCAAGTCAGACAAACTGAGCACGCAAAATCAAGAAAACCGAGCAAAAACAGTGACCGAGAAAGAGAAACAGAGAAACAATAATTGTTCGGTTAAGTGGCCGAACGCTAATCTTAAGACCGACAAGCCTTTTTAAACAATTAGACGTCATGGTTAGCTAAAGTGCCACAGATGATAACATTTACGATTCTTGCTTTCTGTCGATGTTCGCTTTCTGATTATACGTGATATTTGAATGAAACTGCAAAGTGCATGCAGAGCGGGAGTGTGAAATTAGCATGTTTATGAGCATATGTAAATGTACAGAGTGCTGATCCTTTTATGTGGGAGCTTTTGGATTCCTGAGGCAAGCAGCCAATAATTAATCCTTATAACATGTAAATGAGGAGTATATTGTGTAGTACCAATTGAAGCTAAATAGCAAACTGAGCTATTTATTACAAAATTCATAAACTGGAAGAGTAGTTAAATATAACTGATGCTGGATGCAGGGCCCATATGTTATGGAAAATGACCAAGAACAGTTTTGTTCACAGACAAATCAGCATTAAACACAGTTTAAGGATAGAACTAGTAAATAAATAATGACTAATAACTATTGCTTGCACTTAAAAAAGAACAACATTGAGTTTTGCAGTTGGTTTATATTTTAGATGGTTTATTTTTGGCTGGTATATTTTTAAGTTCTAAAGTGAGATATTGTTCCAATATCTAAAATAGGTACCTAACAGGTTTATGTGCCTCTCTCCCTATCACAACTCCACAGACCTACCTGCAGTCTCTGCTCACACCACATACCCATCCTCACCTATTTAAACCCCTGTTCTGATTTCATTAGATGCAAAGTCTCTTGTGTCTGGCTTTGTCTAGATTTGGTGTGTCTTCTGTTTCTGACCCTTTTACCAATTTTGGACTGTTCATGTGTGCATATCACCTGATCTTCTGGCTGATTCATTGATTGTCCTTCAGTGAAGTGGTGGATTTCAACTGTGTGCTGCTAGACGAAGTCCTAACAGGCTGTTTCGGGATTATACTTTTCTGAATCACTGGTATTAGTGATTTCTGCACTTCCCAGCGAACATGACTATTCCACATCAACACCCATGGCTACCATGCAACTAAATATCCTTGGGAATTTGCCAGTAACCTGTTAATGTTCTTTTAGTCTGCATTCCATTTCAGTGACTCAGGTTTAGGTGTTGACAGTATTTTTACAGGAGTGACACATGTGGGAAGACCTCATAAGAAGGTCGTGTCAGTTTCTCATATACCCACTGGGCGCAGCCTGACAGTCCATTTTACAAGCCCCTTCTGATGTACAGACTGTGTTCTGCGGTTGACCTGTTACCTCCTAGTGAAATTCCACCCCTCTCTCTCCCGCTGTGGGGCCACCCTGTATGACGGAGCTAAACAAATGTACTCTGTTAGCTGTGACACCAAATGTTCTGTCCATGGCCCAGAATGGCACGGCTAACCAACACCAGCATGTCTTATCTGATAAGATGGCCGAGATAATGAAGTCTTGCATTTGAATTCAGTGTTGGTTTGAAACAACGCCGTGAGAGGAAACAAAAGCGGTCTTTTCTTCGCAGGAATAAAGCGGTGGGGTTGAGGAGTAACAGCTGAGCACATGAACTTCATGATCACAAAACCTCCTTCATATATTTGTCTCTCAGTCAGACCTCTGGTAGGGGTCAAAGTTCACAAACACCTTCAGGTTTCTGTTTAGCACCAAGTCATCCGAAAATAGATACATGGAAATATTAAAAATATTGAATTTCTTATAGTCATAATGTTAAAATATAATAGACATGTAGATCTATTGTTATTTACCTAATTATTTTCTATCATAAGCAGTTATGCAGCTCACTACAAACCTTTTTTCTTAATGGTTTTAATTCAGTTTTAGTCTGACACTATTTGTACCCAGCAATGAAGTATATGGTGGTATAAAGCAGTTTCTTTTGTTTTGTTTGTTTTTATAACCACATGATTAAGATGTTTCATAAGGAGATGATCATGGTGAGAACAAAGGCAGATCATGCCAATGCAGGGAGTAACCTCACACGTCATGTGACTTACTGGAGAAACAGTTTAGCAGTTTAGAGTCATTAGAACTGTCCATACATGGAATGTCCATTACCAAAAATCTTAAGCCCATATTTTCATAAAGCCCATATGGCCAAGTAATATATACAGTAGTATCTCCAATGTGGTTTCACCACTGGCATGTTTGATGTGAAGTGTTATAGGACTACATTTCCCTCTTGTTCTGATATTGCTTAACAATTCATCTATGCAGTTACACAGATCTCTAGACATTTTTCCTACAAAAACTCACCCACAAGGCCAGTGAATCAAGGAAATAATGTGGGTGGAACTACATGGAATAGTTCCCTGGGTTATGAGTTCAGCCTGTGTGGGTGGACATAAAGTACTGCATCTGTGCAGGGAGGAACATTGGGTGTGGAGGCCGTACCTGTAGTTCTGACCAGGAAGGGGACCACTGTTGGCACGAGGCTAGGGTCTGATTGGGTGGAGGTTTCTCGGACACTTGGAACAGACTTTGGGTAACTATTTAAATTACTGTTTCAGCTTGTGGTCCACGGAGACAATGGGCCAGTGTCTTTTTATTACCCTTCCTAGTTCCTCAGCCAGCAGGGAATATCTGGTGTAACACAATGGAATGTTGTTTAGTTTCCTCACTGCTCTTCTCACATGAAAACACTGCTCCTGTGAGACTGAAGCATTTCTCACCTCAATCCACTCCCTCTTATGACCTCTGTCAAAACATTTTCATGTGATGTCAGTTGCTTGTCTGGTGTAGCATTCAACTGTACTGCACATTCTGTGCACCCTGGTACACTGGCTGAAAGGAAAACTCTTAGTAAGTGGACTTGAATGGAAGCTGTCTCCTCTGGTATTTGATATTTCTGTCCATGGTCTTGTGATACAAATCAAATTTCATTCTTTTATATATATATATATATATATATACACAAATACAAAACACAAGTTACAAAACACATATCCAAGCAAACTAAAACAGTAATTACATTACTGTTGCTGTAAGATCTGCCAGGCGTCGGCTTGTAAGTCAAACATTGCCAGTATCAAGGTCGAGTGTAAGCAGAAGTAGGCCTAAGCACTCCTCGTGAACGGTCTGGATTTCGAAGCGGAAGCAGGTAGGAGTTTACGTTGCGCTGAGTGAGAGTGTGTGTCTGGGTGTTATCAGCTTGACAGCTCAAGGGTATAAGCTACGTCTAAGTGCTAGTGCAGGCTTAGATGCTCTGGTACTGTTTGACAGAAGTCAAAGGACTGGCCAGTCCATTGACAGGGTGTGCAGGGTATGTCATGGTGCTTGAGCTTTCCTAGTGTAAAGATCCTGTTGAGGAACCAGGAAACCAGGAAAGCTCTTGCTGTTTTAACCACCTGCATTGGTGCCTTAAAGTCAACAACAGTGGGGTCTGCACACTAGTGTATGATGGTCAGGATCCTCTCCTGTGTGCTACTGAGAAACCACACCTAGGGTTTATCATCTGTCCAATTTATCCCAATTTTATGAATTTTAAGTGTTCATTACTATATTGCTAGAAATGATCATTTACCCATCTTTCTTTGCTATGGCACATATTTTAATTTTACAGTACAAATACCTTTTGTTCTCCCAGAGTTGGCATAAATCTTTACTATAAACCAATGAATGACTTCCTCCCACCTGAACTCAGCCTCATAAATAATTCCGGCCTTTATGAGTTAGTCTGTTTAGCTGTAATTTGGCAATATAGCCAAACCTTTTCTGCATGATTAAAAATAGCTTTTAGATATATAATCTTGTAATAATAAAATGAGCTGTATGCACATTTTTTATTGCTGTGAAGACTGTCGAGTGTTAAATATTCAGACTGGCCTCATTTATAAAGCAGTGACTTTGCCAGGGGCTTCGGCTCCCTGCGACGGACACGTGGGCCACCTCAGGTCACTCCTCTCACAGACTTCCCTTCCACTTCCTTTCTGAACTACAAATCCAGACCGAATCAGAATTCATTATATCCATGACTCATAACAATTCATCATGGCTACTTTGTTAGTTTGTTTATTTATTTATTAATTATAATGCACAAGTAAGCAGTACCAACTGTCACCATGTCTCATGGAAAGGTCCCTGACGCCATGTTACCTGGACATAAGACGTATCAGGCACCAGCTGGGCATGTACGATGGCAGCCCAAATAGCCAGCCATACCGTCCTGACTCCAAAGGCTTCGTCTTCCTCTCAAGTTCATCAGATCATTAATGAGCCCCTGCCTTGCGTCTCTGTTTGATGCCAATGGAGACACGCTCGCTCTTGCGGCTGTTTCAGCCTTGATGCTTGATCCTACGGCTGGAATGGGACTAAGATGTATTCTACAGCTTGGTTTCTTCTTTGGGAAAACTGCAGGAATGTTGTTTCACTTCTAGCAGCCCGGCTCACATAACCCCTGCTTAATGAAGGATGGGTGCTTTGAGGAAGCTTTGAGGGAGAAGGAATATGGCTTTGTGTCCCGGTGGGAACGGGACTTATGCCCGCACACTGAATGGGGCTGTTTCAAAGGAATATTTGCCATTCATCTGAATGAATGGGAGACAGAATTCCAGACAAGAATGGAATGAAAGAAAAACGATCCTCCCAAAGAACCACCTGGACATTGAACTGACATCAAAAAGCAGGGATGTTTTCACAAGCATTTGTATGCCTGTCATAACTGCGCAGTTCAGGAAGAAATTAAACGGAGCTGGGTGGTTTCCTGTACTTTGCCACAGAAAGCACATCTAAAAACCCTGCCACCCTTCCAATCTTTGTAGTGTGAAGTGTGGACCTGACAGTATAAACCCTCCACTGGTGGACTCTTGTCTTTTCGTAATTTGGAACATGAGTATATAATGGCCTAAGGAATAAAAAACACTGCTTTCTTGGAAATGATGAATAGGCTAAAATATAAGACTTTCTTATTTTCTTGTTCGAGAAGATAAATGGGTGTTTGATATATAGTAACCTGTGATTTGCTAATGTAAATTATTATTATTATTTCATTTTTTATTGTTCTGGTTTGGCTTTTTTCCAGTCAATTATTAAGTCCACTATTTTCTATGTAAATAATATCAAGGAATGATTTATTATATTTACATAATACATTTAATGTATATTAAATTAATGCATTTACACAAAAGAGTGAATCATGCATATGCATGTATACATATGGCAATGCTGTAACTATAAGTGCTGTACTGAGTGAGGTGCAAATGCCTCCATGCGCCATATCTGTATTTGTACAAGCATGTCACATTAACCTGTTGATTGATGCTGATTAACGGTCACGGACTGCACACTGTCTCTCCACAGGAGCTGCTCCTGGAATTAAACTTGCACATAAGCATCTGGTTTCAATCTCGGCCCCCAAGACGTCCCTCCACCCGGCCGACTTCTTAAAGAACATCCTACGTCCTAAGTTAGTTTGTCCTTGCTTCAAAACTCGTCCAAATCTTAGAGCAATAGGGGAGCAGCTGGCCAGATTCACTTAGCAGACACTGGCCGCTCATGCTGTGGACACACACCAAGGGCAGTGTTTCGGTTTTCGTGCTGAGAAATGATTATTCTGGGGCTCCATAAGGGCGGATATAGAAATATTGATCCTTGTGATGTGTAATTAACATCTGCTGGCAATTTGTTTGATTTGGTTTTTGAAAAAGGAAATCGAGAGTCAAAATGTCCTGAGAGAGTCAAAAAGAACATGCAGCTAAAGTCTTTGCCGATGACAGTGCAGAAGATGTGTGGGCAGGAAACGGAGCGCCAACCCTAATTGGGCTGAATAGCTGCAGGTGGCGCAATGATCAGGCAAGGAGATCTGTGCACACTGGACAGGTTAAAAGCATCCTAAGTTACTCTAAGTTGTACTACGTTTTAAAGGATCTACATCAGTTATGAATATGTGCACATTGGAATGCAGTCTGGCAGAAAAGCATTCATTTGAAGAAAGTACTTTAAAGTACAGAGTTCCTCTCTACTAAACGCTGGTTAAAAGAGGTTAACCTACAATTGATGGAAAACACATTTATTACAGTATTTAGTAAACACAAATACAAACTCTCAAGCAGAGGTTTGTAAACGTCTACTTTAAAAGACAATCTCCATGATGTGGACATAAATATTTTAGCATTGCTGTTTGCATTTTCCCTGCTCACATGTGTATTTATTGTCTTTTGTCCTCCAGACAGTGAATGCTAATTTCCCATGAGTCCAACTCCACCGTCCTGTTCTAGTCATCGTGGAAAATACTTTTTCCAGCTCAGAGGAAGTCAGTACTTACTGAATGGAATGAAGCATCATCTGCATACACTGTAGTTATGCTTCATCGTAAATAAGGGATTTTAAAAGTAATGATTGCATCATGTTTGGCCACTTTTTAGGGATGTAATAGACAGATATCAATATATCAAGAAAGGCCATTTACAGTATATGATTGAATTCATGCATGGTGCATTTTCTATCAAGTAAATCTGGGTTATAATGTTAGTGTGCCTGAAAGGGGGATTTTACATTTATAGAGAAATCTGTTCTTCCTCCCTGGTTCTGGTTATCTGGTTCCCTCCTGTTATAATAATACTCTCTGAGTTTATGACACAATCCACAATCCACAAGTTTAATGATGCTTGATCCTGACCCCATACATCCTGGTCACTAAAGACTTGGACCAATTGCCACCTGCAGTTTCTGTCCCCAGGGTGTGATCCTCCTGAACAAAGACAAGCCTTGCATCCCTCTGGTGCTCTAGTAGACTAGGGCCTTTGAGTACTGGCACATGCACTTTACATTACATACATTACATTCATATACATTACACACACACATACACACACACACACATACATACAGTTCCATGTTTGATGTCTGCTTGTGCGCTAACTATAGCATTTGTGAATAAAGCCATTTTGAATGTATGTTTGTCCTGGCATCCTGTCTACCCGCTCACTTTACAATTACCTTAAAGACTACCTTAAATATTACCTTAAAGACTACCCCCTCTAGAAAAACTCAGACTGTACTGTAGCTAGCAACTTTAGATTATTTTATCCTATTTATATCTTAGCTTACCTTAATAATTAACTTATGTCACTACAGTAGATACAGTAGCTTGTCAGAAGGTCACTTATAAACATTGCTAAAAGGGAGATCTAGAACACGTCACTATTCACATACAGGCCTTTTCTTGTAGGGGTTTGGCACTGCTGACGAGTCTTGGAAATAATCAGGCTTCAGGCAAAAGGGTTACTGACAGCTTTAAAAGCAACGAGAAATGAGTTAATGAATAAAACCTGGTAGAGAATGTGACAGTTCCATATATCATTATGACTGTGTGAAATACAGTATAACACATATATAAATTAAAGTAAGGAAAAGAAGGTAAGAAGGCCCACACTATAGATGATATGACATAAATGTTTGCCCTGATAGCATTTTTTGCAAAGTTAATGAGACATATACCTTGGCAAAGACACACATACTTTAACCACTTTGCTAGGGAAACACAGACTCTGTTGCACAAGATTGTAGCTGATAAGTCTAATGGCATTTTAATGGAGTAAAGAGGTAACTTGCCCAGTCCTGTAACAGGATCCAAATTCTCTTTCATTGTTACAGTTCTGAGAAACAGTAAATGTATAGCTTTTGAAATTAGTTTAATTTTCCACATATAGCAATAACTCACTAAATGTGATAATGACTAAAGATTTACTGGAGGTTTCAGAAACAGGAGTATATGACAATATGAGTAGTTCAGTATAAAGAAGTTTAATCCTACCCATGGGAAATTGATATATATATATATTCTGTGTGTGCACGTATTTCCACTATATCTTGGAAATTCAGTGCAGTTCAGTTCAATGTGCCAGAAAATAAACAGTGAAAATGAGCATTTTCATGTAATGTTCGTGACACCTCATACGAATGACACGTCATTTCCCAGCACCTCAGACCAATTTGATGTCACACCAACACTCACGCCTCACGCAGAAACCACTTTCATCAGACCCTAATGGGAGATAGATGGGGGAACAGGGGAACTCGGCACTTAGACTGACAGCAGCTGACAGGAGATCGTACACCAGCACCGTAACCCTCGCTCAGTGGAGAAAAATTCTGCCGCTCTTGAACCTAACAGAAGAAAATGACCTTTTAGTCAAGATACTACGAATTTTTTTTGACATATCTAGGTCTCCAAAGATGCAATGTCAATGCCCTTGAGTGCAAAACTACAATGTGACCCTCAAAACCACTTAACAATCTTCATTGTTTAATGTTTCCTTCCTTGTTTATACATTGAACACTACAAGTCATGTGGTCTTATTTTAAATAATAGGCTTTGGAGTCGTTTCTGTCTCACAGGGAACATAGACAAAAGAAATCCTGTCTCTGGACTACCTGGGGCTGACCAATCAGAATGAAGACAAGTATCAAATCTACAGGAACTGTGAAAGTTTGCAGGAGAAGGATTTATGACGCAGGTCTTTCCCTTCACCACACACCCCTTCATCTCAACATTTATTCACCTTCAGACGTCTCCACATAAAGCTGTCAGTGGCATAAAGATGGAGCAGAGAATAATTCAGCACTGAATAGAACTGAAGTGTGTGCTGATGCAGCAGCCTGCATTCATAGGGCTGTAAGCCCTAATGGCTGATTGAGGCAACACAGCTCAGAGAGAGAGAGAGAGAGAGAGAGGGGGGGGTGATGATTGATGATTGAGGAGAAAGATGGATGGACCCATATCCAACACTCACCCAGAATGTGGTCTGAAATTGAGTCATAGTATTTTATTTGTAACATTTATTAAGGGGCTGAGTTATTTAATGAGACATTAAACCCAAATAGAGCAGAGTACTTTGTGCACCCTAAATATCCAGCATATTTTGTTTGTCGATATTTGAAATTTTATACTGAACTCAATGTTACTATGAAATAGAATGAATCCATTATAAGCATAAGGACTGAATTCCAAGGTTTAATCCTGCACTGTTTGTTCGAGATGCGCTAGATGACGAGGCTGGTCTCGACAACAGTACACACACAAAACACATACACACTCATTTTCTCAGTGTTGATAATGTTTGCTCTCTGCTGCAGCCTCTGAAATATGCAGGAGAGGAGGTCAGGCTAGTCCTACCCGTCTCCCCCAGGTCCCCTTAGGCAGATCCATCCACCTCTGCTACGTGCCGCTGGATCATTTATTTTAATGCATGCCTTAAGAACAGCATGCTCTCCTCCTTTGCTGGAAAATGTGATGACTTGGCCAAAGTGAGCAGATCCCAGATCAGTATAAAGGGCTTCTGTCTAAAGGGTCCATTGGTAATGAGGTTAGAATGAAAAACGGTTGGTGGCAGAGCCTGGACAGGAGCTGCAGCTGAGGGCAGTGACCTTCTGCGCGGCGATGGAGGCGGTGGAACCGTCTGGGGACAGTTTGCTTTGGGATGTCCTAGGGGACCGTCTGGCATTTCAGGAGCACACAGGGGAGAAGGCAGGAGATGGGTGTGGGGTGGAATGGGTGATGGGTATCACCACCGACAGCTCATGGAGATGGGAAGCCGCACCAGCTCGCCGCCCGACACATTCGTCAGCAACTGAGGTTTCAGGTTTATCCAGTCATGCTTGGATGGCAAAATATCATGTTTGCTTGCATATAATCCTGTTGCCTAAAGTCATCATTAGTTGTGAGGGTCAAATGATTTCAGGTAAGTATGACATCTATCCAGACTGCCGTTCCTCGTTTGGGAAGTCATGGTATTATGGTAGCGTCTTAAAGATTTCACAGTATGAATTGTTTTGTGATATGTTTGTGACAATTTTCTGATTACCTTTTTGAACTGACAATTCAAATCCTAAATTTGTTAGTAGATGACACCAAAACTGAGCTGAGACCTGACCTGAGGTCATGAGAACATTATTTTTCAACTGTGTGTATGTGTGTGTGTAAGCTCCTGCAGTCTTTGTTAATCTTTGTCTGCTCTGACAGAAAAAGAAGTGAATGTTCCTAGATCTAATTAACAAGTCAGCTTAAGAGTGATGTGTGCATAATAAACAGTAGCAGAGGAGAATAGTACCAGATTGCCTGTTGGGTAATGTAATAAAAAACAATTAAATTGTCTTTAAAAGTCCTTAAAATATGCCTAATTTAAATTAGGTTAATTAGCAAGTATTTTTATTATATTTTATTTATTTTTAAGTACATACCTATAATACATTCTATGGTAATTCATATTTCTATAATATAAAAATGTCATGTGATTAAGGCTGATTTAGTTGTGCCAGAATTTTCTTTAACCATTTGTCTATAATACTTCATATTTCTATGTTCATATTGTTGGCCAGCTAAGATGCTGGACATCTTTGGTGGTGAGGTGCTGACCCCTAACAGTTCAGATCCACTGATATAACCAAGTTACAGACATTTGAGATGCAAAGGGAAAGAGAAAAAACAGATGGACACAGATCATGGGGGTGGAAGTATATGAATGTGAATGACCCGAAACACACAATACAAATGCAAACGCACAATATTACATAACTACTCCTGCGGTATAGTTCATGTGATTCTTCAGTCGTGACTGGTTTGGTGTGTAAGAGCAGTGAACTTCAGCAGGGAAATCCACTGAGTGGAGAGCAAAAAACCCAAAAGCCGAAACGCACAAGAAAAGCCAAACAGAAATAACGCGGAAGACTCAACACGTAGCAAACAAAGAGGGAAATACAAAACCAATAAACCAACAAAAGACGGCAGGGGAAGTTGCTGGCTAGCAGGTAAATGCCGCAAAACAACAGAAAACCCTTCCCAAATAAAACAAGAAACGGATAGGAAATATAATAGTGGGGGGAAAACTTGAGAAGGGCCAGGAAGCGGCGCAGGAGGTAAGTACTCGAATAAGTAAAGAGAGAGCTAAGAGGCAGAGTGGTGGCGAGACACCAAACACAACTTGAGACATCGGAAACTGGCTGGCAAACGAGCGGCATGAAAACCAAACGATTCAGCAGTGAACTGCAACAACTCTCTCCCTAAAGTAGGAAGGGAGACAGCTGTGGCAGATCACTGCTGATTATGAGGACTCCGCCTGGAACCGACCTGTGGGCTCCTCCTAGCGGCAACTGGAGGAGCTGCGCTGTAGCCAGCCCTGACATGGTGGTGTAGCATCCTCCTATAAAGCAATGCCTGATGTCCGAAAGCAACTATTCTGAATGATTGGATGAAGTAAATTTCCTGCAAAAACAAACACATACATACACATACATAGAGACATTAACAGAATGTTAATTTAATTAGAATTGTTAGTGAAATTCTTCAATGATTAGAACTGAAATGAATAACATTTTTCTTATTGCTTTGCAAAAAGAACACAAAAGCAGACATTGCATGAATCTGTACCCTTGTTAGCAAAAAGAATTTTAATGTACTTTAAGAGTTAAACTGGAAAACACCTACATTAAACCAGCAAACTTTCAGCAATTATAAATGAAAAATTCACATTTCCTAGAATCAATATCTGTGAGCACAGGGCAAGTGCAACAAAATGACCTTAAATGCAGCATTTATATTTAAGACTCCTTATTGCTATACATGTAAGCTAAATAAAGTATAAAATATACCCTGCAGTAAATGTGTGGTGTGACCTATTTGGAATGATGATGTATTGAGGTATTGAATGCCGTGTGGTTTGTGTAGAAATATTGCACATATTTAGTGGCTTGTCATTAAATAAATATTGCATGTACTGCGATGCTAGCAGCACATTAATCTTGTCAGACTGAGGAGATCTTTCTAGTAGTAGTGATGGCACCTCTACGCAACCTATGCTGTTTTCTTAACACGCTGGAGGGCTTTTTTGTCAGCTTTGATGCGGGTGCTGTACCAGGCTATCATGTGGTCTGTTAGGAGGCTGTTCTGTGGTGCGACGGTTTTGGGGAGCTTTGCTTGTCATTAGCATTCTCAGAAAATAAAGTTGCTACCTCACTCACCACTGCTGAGGAGAGATTGTCTGTGATGGTGATTCCCAGGAACCTTTTCAGTTTTAAAACCCATGACAATCACCTTGGTCCTTTTGATGTTTAAGACTAAGCTATCATTGACCTCCTTCCTGTATGTGGCTTTGTCATTGTCTGACATAAGCCTGATAACTGTCATATCATCCGCAAACTTAACAACAGTATTTGAGTTATGGATGGGTTGCCAGTCATGCGTGAAGAGTGCATAAAGGAGGGGGCTCAGCACAGAGCCCTGTGGCACTCCAGCGCTTGGGGTGAGTGTGGAGGATGTTTGTTTGCCCAGTCTGACAGACTCGGGGCGGATAATGAGGAAATCCAATATCCAATTGTATTCAGTGCCAAGCTGTATTTAATGAACAACATCCTGATGGTGAGAAAGGGCTGTGTTGAGAGCCACACACGTGGTATGTTCAGAAGCTGGATTTGCCTTCTAAGCAAAACGGTGTTGTTCTAGATCAGCTGGGACAGTTGGGAGGTAGTTGCATCATTGGTAGAGGTTCCCATGGGCTTTTCTGGGAGAGGGCATGCTAGATTTAGGACATGTGGGTACTGAGCAAACGGAGAGAGAAGTTAGATTTTATGTTGAAGATATTTAATGAAAATCTAAATTTCCTTATTGGTGTATATTTGATATATACCATTAAAGATTTGAATTTCAAGTGATTTTTTTTTCAGTGCAACTTATACCGTGTGAACTGAAGTGCTTTATAAGTGACAGCAGGAAAAGAAAGAAAAACTGCAAAATGTGTTTCTAGCTTCAATCAGAATTATGTGAGGATTAACCTAACCTAGCACACCGTGGCTCTGTAAGACACCTTCTGAAATCTTGCTGGGTATTATATGGCTCATGGAACCACTCCCCATAATGTTAAAGGTATGTAGGAACTATCTATCAGTCACAGGAGCAGTTCTATTATCCCCCAGAACCATATCTCGCATTCCGTTACGCCTGTAGTATAGAATGAACTGAAGACACAGGGAGGACACACCTCAAGACTCTTTTCTGCAGTAGCATTTATCTACTCCTTCAAAATCAACACAGACTCACAAATGCAAATATATAAGAAGTCACACAAGTCAGTTGGCGTGATCAGACCTACAGACACATGTAAGGGTAGCAAATACACCAAGCACACGAGAAATAAGCAAACGCAGCGGTCAAGGGCAACATGGTGGACCTTTGGCTATCGCTGCCAGGATATTTCCTGCATTGTGCCTTATAGGAAAGCAATCAGGAAATAGTCCTTTCTGCCAGTTCACCTCTACGTGGGTTTGAGCGAGTGCAAACGAGGCCGACAACATAAAAGCGGGAGACGGCAGCCAGAATGTCAGCTGGAAGTCTTAGAGGAAGCAGTGATGCACTAAACAGGGACCCCAGGTCCAGTTCCCATCTCCCCAGCAGAGGAAGACAGTGCACCATGGCGCTTGCTTGAGACGTAAGCTGCATTGTAAAGCCAGTTAACTGTTAACTGTAGTGGATTAAGTGGCACTTTTCTGGAGTGAATAAAAAAGACATATTTACAATAAGAAAAGAAGAAGAATTCAGTGATACTGGTGAAAAAACACATTAAATATTTTTTTCTTTACAGTAGGGGCACCACTCTGCAATGGATTTCTGTTTGCATATAGCCTGCAAAAGTACATAAACAAATAATAAATAATAATGCATAAAATAATAAAAATATATCACATCTATTTACAATTATCGCTTCTTCATATAGTCATAGTTTCTAAATTGCTAATTGGCCTTGTAGTTAACAATAAAAGCTATGACTCAAAGTGCTGGCATGATTCAAATCCATTACACACCTTCATTCATTCATGCCAGGCATGGTTGATGGCTATTACCAGTCATACAGGCAGCTGAGCCATTTGAGTCAGATCCACTCCAGTGCTTTGTGGGTAATGTGACAAGGCCTCTGTTGGGTGACGTGCCATATCTTCTCTCCATTTGCAAGGTCACTGCATTTTGTTTCAGTGCCATAAGATGAAAGTAAAGCTCGAGTGAAGGTGGGTGGGTCCTTATCAGCCTTCCCCGCTGAGACGCAACAGAGAATGAGAAACAGTGAGAGGCAGGAGGTCTTTAGTGAGAAGATCTCAAATGCAGTTCATGAATACAGATTCTTTAAAACCATGTGCTGCTAAATGGAATTTAATGAAATCATTGCAAGTCCTTTACCAAGTCATTTACCATGTAGGTGATATAAATTTTTATAGTGTTTTATAGTGATGTGTAAATGATATATTATATAGCATATTCTAAAACCAGAACATTTAACACGCTGCCATCTAATACAGTGCAGTAGGAATGTGGTGGTCACATTTGCCAATCACACCCAGGAAATGTTCCACAATAACAAATTATCTGTCCTTGGCAACAGTAATTCACTTTTGCATTAAAGATTCTGATACACAATTGCAGACAGGTCTGGGATCAGTGTGAAATTTGGACCTGTTTTCAGGTTGCTAAGATACTCATCATTTACTACCCCAAGACTTCAGAAGCTTGATTGGTTGACTGAACAACTAAACTGAACTCATTCACAAATCTGAAACTGCTTTATAGATCCTTCAGGCCCCCAGGTCATGTTTTATGTTTTATGTCTCTGCTTGCTGTTTTGGTTTTTGAGCTTCTTGCTGGGCAACGAGTGTATGGCTTTAAACAGAAGAGCAGCAGTACATGTCAAAGGTCAAACTTTATTTATTGCTTCTTGTTTCATTTACAAAACATGGCACCAAAAAGTCCTCCATGTCTGTCCTGTGGCTGGTTTGGTTCAGATCTGAGAAGACACACCATAGTCCATCAAAGTTTGGTTTGGTTGAGGGACACATACTTGAGGTTAGTGTTACACACCATGTAGACACAAGTGGTACATTTATGAAGGCATGTTAGTTAAATCCATAAACTGGGTAACAGAGAATGACAATACCAGGACTTTCTTCAAAAGGTCAGTCTCTTCATATAAACATAGTTTGTAGGTTCCAGTCCAGTCTTGTCTCTTTAGAATTCATTGTACTGGTAATCTAAGATTACAAAGACCCCTACTGGACATTTGTGTGAAGTCCAGACCGCTGTGAAGTTCCAAATGCATCAGTCCCGACATGCTGAGAATACTGAAACTGGAAATTAGGTTGAAGTACACCAGAGACTTGTTTTATTGCCATTAATTCATGTCTCTTATATTCCAGCCTCAGCATGGTCAAGCTCCTTAGAACAGCTTGGCAGAAGACGATAGGTCCATGAATGTTTTCATAAAGTGCATAAGACGTGTCCCAGGTCATGGCCCATGAATTTTTCCACATTTTTTTCCCACCCTGATGGGAAATGAATCAATGCAAAAGGAAAAACCTTTTGAGAGCATTTTTGTTCCTATACATCACATGACTGAGCAGGTTTTGGTCTTATGCAGGCGTGATATGGAGTCTAGCTCTGGCCTGGTGGCCATGTGGGACGTCCTCTTGGTGGCTCTGGAGGACTTGTGGCGTTTCATGTTCTTGTTGTTCTTGCTGACGCAGGCCAGCGTGGCCACGTGGAAAATGTCCCTCACGCTGTTCTCCGACTGCAGGGCGGAGCACTCGATGTAGGGGGCGGAGATCTGCTTGGCCATGTTGGAGCCCTTTAAGAGAAAAGAGAACGAAATATTTTACAACAAAAGCAATTAATTTAATCAGTAAAATTTTGTTTTCTTTTGCATGCTCTTTGTAAGTTTGTAATGTAATACTCCTTGCTTTTGACTTGTCAAGCTTATTTCTATTTATTTGTCTGTCTGTCTGTCTATATATATATATATATTTATATATTTGATCATTATCCTAGTTCTCACCTGATCATAGGATAATGGTATCTCATTGGACAGTTGCACAAAGGTGGCCAGGTCTGTACGTAGGTCTGATTTGCAACCCACCAGAAGCATTTTGGTGTTGGGACAGAATTCTTCAATCTCTCCTTTCCACTAGAAGAGAATTCAGCATATTAAAGTTAGAGAAACCTACAGACATTGGTTTCAGTAAAATATAGCCTTGTTTGGTCTTTATAATCGAAAACTAATTGACTAAATTTGTCATTTACAGACATTGGGCCAGACATTATAAACATAATAAACAATTATAGACATTATAAACTATACAGAATCTGAGCAGGATCTGCACCTCCCAGAGGAACAGGCTTCCTCCTCCTCCTCCTGCTCTTCCCCTGACCCCACCCACACCTCTCAACTACTGCCACCATGTTCAGCCTAAGTGACATCACCGGTCACAGGGCGCACGACCACACAAAGGCTTCAGATCTCTCAGAGTGAACACAAACACCACCACTGGTGGTCCCTCCTTCTTACCTCGTCACATGAGCACCACGGAGTCAAAGTTCGCCCTCAACCTCCCACACGCCCCCTTTCCGTACAGCACGACCTTGTCCACCCCACCCCCCTCCTCTGAAGTCTGTGTTTTCCACCCTTTGATCTACCAACACAATGCTAGCCTTGTCAGACTGTCACCAGGAGCTATTGTGTTGCCAAATTACCAACACTAATCGATCCAGGTGAACCAAACCGTGGCTTCCATGGCCTACAGTACCCACCTTCCTTAGCACACTGTCCAGGGTTTCTGGCCGGCTGATGTCGAAGCAAATGAGCACCGCATCTGCATCGGGGTAGGACAGTGGACGCACGTTGTCATAATAAAGGGATCCTGTCAGATAAGCAAAAAGGTCAGTTCCCTCAATCAACCTTAAAATGAATAGCAAGATTACAGTTTTTATCTTTTTCAACTTTTGGAGCTTTTTGTCCTGTGATTACAGCCTAAGGCAAGTTTCTCCTGAGACACCTGAAACGTTGAGTGGAACGGGAAATTTAAACCTAATACAAAATATGAAGAAAACATAACCAAGAGGCTTAAAAGGGGAAGTTTATCCGCGACGTCAATGCATATAGACTTTAAAAAGGTCCTGCCGTGTTTCACAATGGAAGAGCTGTACCTGTAATTCCTACAACGACAGTCGTTTCAGACATATCTGGGTGTATGTGATGCATGGAAAACATGATGCAGATTCTGTGTGGGCTACTGACTACTGATCTCCAGGATGCTGAAGATAACATACAGGACTAAAAGAGCAAAAGTAAGCACTTGGCATTGAAACGTCGCTACCATGTTTTCTGTACGTGTGGAAGCCCCTGGTTTGGACATTGGGGCAGGAACACTAGATGTTGGGTTTTAACACAGCTGACACACAAGGTCTAATCATATGGTTGAATTGGGTATGTAAAATTATAAGGGTTACATGGATGTTAAAGCATGATTAAGATAGCTATTAAAATAGTAGCACAGTGGAATGTTGATGTTTAACAGTGTTGAAGCCCAGCTGGACTTAAGAGTTAATGTAACACCGGCGCTGCTGAACTTAGCAACAAACGTTCAACTCAGAACAAAAATAGAGGGAAGCTACACCTTTTTCAGGGAGCGTCCCAGAACAAGCGCCGTGACTCACTGCACTGCAATTCCCTGAAGGCTGTTAAACTCGCATCCTCCACTAGACAATACACCAAAAGTTCACTGGAAGTCATGCAAGTATTTTTACTGAAAATCACATTTCTTTTAGATAAATGTGATTAGTCATGCAGTCAAGCTGAAACAAGCACTTTGGAATGTAAAGACCACAGGTGCTAGTTTGATATTATCCATCTCAAACACTCCAAGCCCAAACAAAACCAGAGACATCAACAAGATCATTTTTTCCCCTGAAA
This sequence comes from Brachyhypopomus occidentalis, assembly GCA_020368025.1. Classification (NCBI taxonomy): domain Eukaryota; kingdom Metazoa; phylum Chordata; class Actinopteri; order Gymnotiformes; family Hypopomidae; genus Brachyhypopomus; species Brachyhypopomus occidentalis. Next base: position 1,230,090 of record JAGXOD010000005.1, on the reverse strand, counting down.
AGCCCACATTATGACTTAATTTCCAAGATGCACATAAACAAATTAGGAAGATTATAGAGAGATTATAGAGAGATTATAGAGAGCCTTTCTGATACTGACAGAAACCGTTTTGTGCCTCGTGTAGTCGGTGAGTAATGACTTCAAAATGTCACACTTTCCAGGACACGAAAGCCTGAATGGCCATTTCACAAAAGTTCTTTTGTTGTAACCGATCATTTATTTGAAAGTAGTTGCAGCGTCTTGGACTATTTGTGAAACCTGAGGACTCCTTTAACTTGCGTGTATACATTCAGTTAACTCACAGCTGGGAAGCGGGGCATGGTGCAATGTAAATCACACTCACTCAATGCTGACAGAAGATACGATTTATTATAATGGCCATATTTAGCACCATTAAAGGGAATCAATGGCACATGAGTCAAAATTCCTTCAGCATGTCTTTAGAAAGGGCGTAGGAGAGAGTGTGAGTGAGTGTGACCGAAAGAAAGGAAAAAAAAAACAGAAAGAAAAAAAACACTAAACCCTTCAAGTTGGGCTCAGCAGGGCGCTAGTGTGTATATCCTAACAGGATAAACAACTGTCTTGTTGTCTGTTTATATAACACGAGAACAACTCCAAAATTCTGCAGTGTGTCTGCTCACGCTTACTGTACTGGGACGCTCACGCTTACTGTACTGGGACGTCCAATTCCCAGTTGCTTTCACACCATCGTCTTCCTTACTGTGGGGTTCCCTCTGCAAGTCACTGTCCCAATAAAAATGGAGAGATCACATGCTCCGAGTAAACTGGGTTAGAGCTCTATTCTGGGAGATGACTCTGCTCCAGAAAGCTGGTAGAGGCTAGAATGAATATACAGGAACTGAGGTGCCCAGCACTTCAAGTTGATTTAGATGAAGTACATTTCATTTAGATAAAGACTGCTTCATAAAGTGAACTGAAGTTAGTTTATATATGTACTAATGATTCGGGGGGAACATTGTTCCCTTGACTCCACCTCCCTCGGTAAACAGCTGGCTTACATCAACTTACTTGTCATTAGCTTATGGGCTTCCCCATTTGAATTTACTGGAAGATCTCTTAACCTTCTTAACAATCTTAACCTTTGGTGCACGTGTTTTGTGGGGACGCATGGTAAACATGCTTGCTTGTTCTAAATGATCCCCTGAGTGGCTTTACTTAATTTGTAATAAAAAAATAATAATCATTGAAAAAATGGAGTCACCTTAAATGTGTGCAAGGGAGGTGAAGAGCATATTGTGTTAGCTGATGTCAGCACTTCCTGAGTACTATGTGATGGAGAACACGCTCAATCACCACGTCTCCGTGGGGACCTCAGAGAAACAGCAATCAGTGAGTGGTCACACATGGGCAGACCTGTTAGCATTACCTCCTGACCCCCTACTTCAGTCCAGACGGCCACCACAGCAGACACGACCGGCAGGTTAGTCAACCAGTCCAAAAACAGGGCATCCGCTATACAGTGTAATCACCTCCAGACACGGACAGTCTTGACGGTCAGGATTTTAGGAGAAAATCCATGTGTGTGTGTGTGTGTGTGTGTGTGTGTGTGGTAGGAGTCTTGTCCACAAAAAGCAAAAAGGGAAGTTGAATATGACAAATGTAATCGTCCAAACATAAAATTGACATTATCCCTAACCATAATCAACAAGCCAGTAAATGTAAAATATCTCTTAATCACTCTTAAAAGTGTCCATTTCTTCACAAACGCATGGAAACTGGGTGGAGATGGAGAACACGAGCCTTCCACCCTTATCTAATATCCCATCCCGACCAGCGCTTCCAGCATTCCAAAGCTGAAACGTCACTTGAAGCGACATCTTATCTGTGCCATTTAATAACTACTGCAATTCTGATTTTCAGTCGGCCAGAAGGTATTTTAATACATCCCCGTGAAGAGTTAGCCTTGTGAAGAGGGTTAACTGTTTATAAATAAAGTTCGCGCAATTGAACCATTTGGATATCATCATATATGGATATTGATCATTGCAGGTTTGTCAACAAAAGCTTTTCTGATCATTTTTGGATTTGATGAATCTTACCAGATGTGTCCCAAAGACTGAGTTCTACTCTTATCGAGTCGATCTCAAAACTGGCTGTGTAGTTTTCAAACACCGTCGGAACATAGCTCTGAAAAAAAACACATTACATGGTTTTGAATATGAAGTATAAAACCAGCCGCCCTCTCGAGGAGCCTGCTTCAAATCAACCTAATCATTCCCATGCAGAACTTTTCAGACAGACCTTTGGGAAGGAGTCCTTGGCAAACACACTGAGTAAAGACGTTTTCCCGCACTGACTGTCTCCGACCACAACAATTTTACATTTCATATCGTGTCTATGATCCATCTTCGACTGAGTACTTCATGACAGTTGAAACTTCATCTTTCTTTCAAGTATCAGCAGTAACGATATTCCGCTAGGCATTTCACGGTTGTGTATCCAGGCACTAAATGAAAAACCGTAACGAATAGCTACATTGCCTCAGCCAGTACAAACGATCGGGGAAAAGCAGCGAGCGCTTTTTGCGCGTCTTTAACACCCTTCTGAATAGATGGGCCAGGTGATCTTCGCGCTGACGCTAATTTAGTTCCCCTTTCGACTGAGATTCACCTGCACTCAAACTTTTAGTTTTTAAAAAAAAATAGCAGTCTATCCTTTCTCAAGTCTGTTGTCAAATGTACGACCACGGCTGGGTTCCCTGGTTTTTATAGGACATCCACATACTTTAGTGATGAGCGCTGGACGGGACCGCCCCTCAGCCGAAGGGTGCTGGGTTCTCCGGGAAGGGAATATACGGTGCGGTGGTGTTTTTCAATAGTTGAACTACAAAGTTTTAAGTTTTACAAGAGTTTCTGTAGTGGGCGCTTTCTTGGTTTCTTATAACAATTGCACTAATTCACTCATTTTGACTGCTGGAATTCGATACACGAATAAAATATAAAAACCATTGTGTGCGTGCGTGAGTTTTGTGGGGTAAGTTCTTAAAGTGCTCTTCACCTACTTTTGATCATTTTAATTATAGCTTTCTTTTTGGGTGATGATCGTTGTGTAGGACTAGTTCACAATGCATAGGTCTAAATCTAAATATTTAACTTGTATATGAAATAAATATTTAAATAAATAAATAAATAGATAAACTTTCACTCCACAACTGGTTATTGAGAAAAAAAAGTGCTTTATGAAATGAAAGATGGTGCTGGCAATAAAGTATAAGAAGTGTAAGATGAGTGGATGATAGCACAAGTCCCCACTATAGTCCCCTTTAAAAGAGCCTCTGCTCTTACTTTAACGTACCGCTGTCTGGATGGGCATCAAAAACATATTTACATTATTACAGAACAACGATGTGGCGGAACTATTTCTTAGGAAAGCCATGCTGAGCTTCCCATGCACAATATACTGCTATCTGCTTCATACACCCTGTTGGGGCTTTTTCATAGAGAGAGAAAGAGAAAATTAATGAGAGAAACGAATGACAGAGAGAGAGAGAGAGAGAGAGAGAGAGAGAGAGAGATGAATGGGGATGCGAGAGGAATTTTAATGAACATCAGTGCAGGTGTCTAAAGGTGACACGGTTTCCGCTCACTTCTGTGACCCATTGGAATTCAGGTGGGCAGGCGATGTGTGCAGAGCAATGTGTGTGTCAACGAAATGTTCAAATTACAATCCCATTGTGAATAAACACTGAACTTATAATGCACTGCATTCATCTTGTAATGGGAAAAGTATCAGGAGAAACACAGCAACTCCGTGACCCAGGTGTTTACACTGTGTTTCATTTTGCTTGTATAGATTTTCCAAAAAGAAAGACACTTCCAAAGAAGTGTGTCGTTTGGTTGTGGGGGTTTTTCGGGCAGCTGCAGAGGACGTTTGTAGGAAAACTGCATGCAAAGTGGTCGTGGGCAGTTTTGCTAAACGTTATGTTATCAATAACACATGAGGCCTTTGCTCATGTTAGAGTTGTTTTCACATGTCCCCTGATGGCGTCCTGCCCTTCCAGAACACGTTCCAAGACAATTAAAATCACCCTGACAAGTAATACAGCCTGTTCCATAACAATTAAAACACGACCCCAGTCTTGACGTTTTTGCACTCTGAATTGACACGACCTAGATCAAACGCTCATGAATGGGTCCACATATTTCAAAGCCGTTATGGATTCGATGTACAGCGCACCACTGTGGAAAACTCTGCGTGCGTTTGACTTGGCAATGGCATGAAGACACAGCCCTGCGGAGGAATGCTGGGAGCTTGGAGGCTGGCCAGTGGAGGCGGCTCTTCGCAGTTCCTGTTTCGCCGCTCTAAGCACATGCAGCGAGCGCACAAGGGCCGGCTGCTCCCCGAGATTTATGACGGTAAGGTGGTGTGAAAACGACGTATGCTGTGAAGACATGGAAAGCGGTGGAAAGCATCTACTGCAAGCAGCGAGATGGTGTTTAAAGTTTAGATTGTGTTCAAAGTCGCTCCGCAGCATCACAGATCTGAACCAGCACTAGCACTTTATGTTTGGTATGGATACACAAAGCTTTGACATCATTTTTTGCACTTTTCTTTCAATTTGCTGTGTTACGGACAATGTGTGTGTCAGAGACAAAAGAGAGAGGGGGGCAAGAGAGAGAGAGAGAGAGACAGAGAGAGAAAGACAGAGAGGCACTGGGGAAAAGCTACTCTCTGCATGTGGAAACATATGGGTTTGATAACACACTCACTAGCACCACTATTCATTGTAGAAAAAAAACACAAAAAAAGGTTATTCCTGTCCTTTGCTGGGTCACCAGAATGTACAATAACAAACCTTGGCAGGCTAAGGAATGTGGAAAGCTAAACAGAAGCGTCTTCTGTTACAGGGCAGTGCCTCACCTGAATAAAGCTCACATTCTGCTCACTCCACTCGCTGGGCCACTGTAGACCTTCCCTGCTTGAGATGCGCAAGTGTCTGTTCCTCACACTTTGTTTGTGGAGTGCTTGACGAAACACCTGACCTGCTGTGCTGTCACAACAGGCGCCCACCTTGGCCAAGTCCCCTGCCGAGCGTCAGAGGAAGAAGACATCAACGAAGGGACGAGGGAAACGTGTGCAGAGACGCCATGTGCAGAGAGGGTTTCGCAATGCAGGAGACCGTGCCATAATCACAGCTGTATTATCTGAAGAGTGCTTGTGCGTGTGTGTGTGTGTGTGTGTGTGTGTGTGTGTGTGTGTGTGAGAGAGAGAGCGAGTGCCAGAATAAGGTTGTAAGCAGGTCACTTTTTTGTTGAGCACCTCCCTTATGAGCACTCAGGAAGATGGTGGCTTGCTTGGACGTTTATTTTCCTTCTGTGGGTATTGCTGAAGTGAAGAGTTCATCATACAAATGTTCCCTCACTTGTGTGCTTGCATTTCCACACAGTAAAGTTGCGATTAAAGATGCAAGGTGCGTTCTGGTTCCTCCTTTGTATTTTGTTCTTGCTTTACTCCAAGAGACAGGACAAATGTGGTGTCAGAGAGTTGGAGAAAAAACAATCACTTCCCTAAACTCCTGAAGTCCCACTAGCTCACACTTACATTTTTGTGATGGAATTCAACCATTCAAAATGACATTTCTCTCAACTCACAGTGTTTGCAATCATTTATCTTGTATCCTTTCCTGCTTTTCCATTTCTCTTTCTTTCTGTCTGACATAATAGACTTTTTTTTTTTTTTTTTTGGGTATTCCCTGAATCAGACTAGTTTTCAGACTTTTGGACTAGCTTTCTCTGAATAAATGTAAACACACTTTATGAACAGTTCTAAAATCCACTTCATTTAGATATGTTCACACCTCTCCATCCCCATTTGCATCCTAACCATCTCTAAATGATTTATGTGATTCACAATCTACCTCCTGCGCTGCTGAATCCTTCTCACACCTCTTCTCATGACTATGCACTGATGGCTGAACCATCCAAGACTGAAGGTAATGTGTGAATGCAACGTTTAAATGCATACACTCTGGAGGTCAAAACGCATCTATAAACAAGAGAGAAAGTTCAACTGCAAAAAGCAGAGATTGCACTCACGTTAACATATTATAGTAAACACATTCAAACAGAAGTTTGGGAATGCGCTCAGCATTTCAGTGCTAAGTCTTATCTTGTGTTTACTGGCCAATTTACAAACCAGCCAAGATGCGTTTAGAGATTTCACAAGCTTCCAAAATCCACTTTCTGGATTCTAATTTGTGACTTCTACTCACTGCTGGTAGGAGATAAGCAGTGGTAGATGAGGAAACAGTCCCACAACACTGCAAAAGAGTCATCACCCACATATGACTACAGACCCATTAAAAGAGCATGCATCATACCAGCCCTTGCAGAAGGTTTCATTGGCACCACTAACGCTTGTGTGAACACTCATCTACACCCCGGAATGTTTGTGTTCTTATCCTTTTCCATTTAGCAGGTGTGAGCAGGTTGCAGAGGGGATGTGCTTGTTAAAGTCTGAGGTGTCAAACGCCTCAGGAGCTTCTTCTCGCTGAGAAGCTGCACACGTCCTCCTGATTCATATTTCAACAGGGTGGAAAAGTGATAGATAACTTTTTGCCTGATAACAGAGAGAGTGAGAGAGAAAGAGTGAGTGAGTAGCTATTTGGTAGTTACAGACTAAAAGTTTGGAACTTAATCAAGGTGGATACAGCTGACTAATATTTAATGGTTTATTTTGTTTATACTTCACTTCCTGACAGAGTCTTCATCTGGACACTTCTGTCCGTCCAACAAAAGGCTAATGCATCTGCTTGAAGATACATTGTCCAAACAGCCATATTTTTTGGTTTAAATTTGACTTGCTTGCTACATTGACATTAAGGTTTTCAGTCAGTCTCCGCCCACGAGGGGTCACCGAGCTTTACGCTCCACTTGGAGAATAAGTGGCAACACGTGTTGGAGAGTTTTCCGATTTTGACTAGTTGATTGGAGGGGCTTGTTGTCAAAAACAACGGTTCACTTGGAAAAGAGAAAACTGGTATTTTTCCAACTTTAAATGCAAATCATAAAGAACTTACACGGACATGATTGCTAGAGGATTTGTATGTGTATGCATATGCAATAGCACTTCCACTACAATCCTTTACAATCCTTCATTACAATCATCCCTGTAGTTACCACCGTAATTTCACTGCATAACTGGATTAGCATAAAGCCTAAAAATGAAATGATCTGTAAACTGGTCTTTCCTACTGAACATGTTCCATACCCTTAGCCCTTAGCCCTTAGCCCTTAGCCCTTAGCCGTTAGCCCTTAGCCCTTAGCCCTTAGCCCTTAGCCGTTACCCCTGCCACTGCTACTATAGCTGGCTCCCCTGTGAACTACTGGAACTGCAGATTACAACAAACATAGAAACAAAACCTTTACCTTGATTTTGTTTGCACACCTGAACAGTTTGTGTGTGTGTTATATATATATAGTAAATACCAATACCAATATATATATATATATATATATATATATATATATATATATATATATATACTCACTTTTTTGATCAATGTTTATACTCTAGACAAAACACCTTGACGATCAGAATTAATTTTGAAATTATTATCTGACAAATGTGTGTTGGTAGCTGGAACAATCATGCAGACCTTAGCTTAGATTTAAGAACTTACATTACATTCCCTTTTAGTTCAGTCTATACATTGTATTTTGTGTGCTCTATGTCATCCAAATCCAACCTCTTTTAATGCATTGTAAAGACCACCATTACCACTTCACTGCCCTAGTGAACATTGCACCGTGAAAATAGGGCAGTGACCACAGGGAGATACGGCAGCAAACATCCTCAAAGTGCATTCAAAGTCCCACAGTTTCGGTTTGAACTGTCGGGGGAGATTCGGTTCACCGTCAGCGCGGCTGAAAGGAGGTCATTCTGAGGAAGTTCATGCTCCACAGTGCTGCTCTCTGCTTCTCCGAGCTGCCACAGCAGCATTAACTCATCAAGCTTAAACATCTCACATGCCGCTGCTCCCCAGAAATGTCCTTGAGTGGTGACCTTGGCGACGGAAAGCACAAATAAGGTTTGAGCATGACACAAAGGCAGCTCAGATTTGTTTAGGAGATGGTCAACATCACGTCTCCCTCTGTGGTCTGGTAAAATAAACGATTATGCTCAGCCAGGTAAAAGCTGTGAATAAAGCATTTTGTAAAAGAGAAAAGGTGAATGAAAGCTTCCTGCTTAGGAATGCTTGGTCATGCAAGTCGAGCACAGTATTCACTGTGCTGCACATTGACTATGGAAACGCTGCCTTTCTCACTTCAGCACTGATGGATTTTCCAGCTCAGCTGATTTTCCCATTTCTGGTCAATTATTAGAAGCATGTTCAGTAGGTTTGAACCTGCTGGCCAAGTCACTGTGAAATTCATTCATCCCATTCACAACTATTTAGTGGGGGAACATTTTGCATTGATTTCAAGCATTAGCTATAAAAGTTATTATAATAAATCTCAGAAAATAAATTGTGTTAGTGGTTCTAAACTCTTGATTTCTGAATAAGGAGAGAGTGCAAGTGAGAGAGAGAGAGAACTTGAATCTTTCTTGAAACACAACTGTCATAACAGATGTGTTGGCTTCCAACCTCACACCACAGACACAATACATCTCCACCCTTCCCCCATATTTTAGATATTTAGAGAATATACAGGTTATTACTAGAGATATAACTATGGCGATCATTTTGGCAAGAAATACGAAATAATGGACTGATACACAGCTGTTGCGAGGACTAACTAATGAATGAGAACACAACAGTTCTTCTCTCCACACGTTACGAATGTTCCTTTCCAGCTTTCCGAGTATTTTCACTGGGAGTTCTGTGTTCAGCGCTGGGTACACATTCTTACACTTTTTTTGCAACTTCATTGGCACATTTTCCAGCTTTCAGAATGAAGTAATCTGTTCTTTGTTTAAATTACGGGCCGAGGCAGATCTGTGGGTAATGGCTGTGCTGTCAGGCCATTTGATTCTCCCTTTGTCAGCTGTTGTGTTGTTTGCATTTCTTGTGTACCACGGCTGCTGAACACAGATGCATGTGCAGGGTCATCCACACAGGGACCTTCACCTCTACTCATCAGCTCACTTATACAGAAGGACTTAATACTACAGCAGCCAAAGAGATCACATCTTAGAAACACAGACGTGGGTGAGAGACAGACGTGGGTGAGAGACAGACGTGGGTGTGAGACATAGATGGGTGTGAGACCATTTCTTTTAGCTGACATGAGAAATCTGTCTAAGATTCTGTGTTAAACAGATCATACACGAGCGACTCCTTTTGAGGATTTAAGGTCCTCTGTTTTTCTTTAATGTAGCAGTCCAGATATGCAAGCTAAAAATGACTACTGGAGAAAATACCGTGTGTGGTTTACCAGCTAAATTTCTCTATTCTGACTGAGCATTTGCTCATTGATGGCATTCAGTGGAATAATTGCTTGTCATTTTGTATACAAATGAAAGCCTCTCCATGGCTAAAGCAAAATTAAATCTTTGGTGTGGTTCAGATACTGTGGAATCAGCTCAGAAGGCAATCGGGCAGATAATCAGTTTAGAATGCATCATGAAAGGGTAACAAGCCTTTGTGTTCGTGTCTGTATGTGTGTGTGTGTGTTTGGGGGGGGGGGGGGCGTATATATGCGTGTGTGGGGGCACGTGTGTCTGAAAAGAACAAGTTATTGCTTAATATTTTTCCACAGTGAAATTAGATTGCATATTGTAATCATTAAAGACATATTTATTTTTATAGTGTATTTCACCAGATAAACTGTCATAAAGGCACATTCCTCTCTGCTTCTCTACTAGAAAACAAATCTGAAAATACTCAGCAGCAAAGGAAATATTACATTTCCTGTCCATTTTTTAATGGTCTGTTACATGTGTAATAGGTAGTTGTGCTAATGAACATCATGCAGGTTATTTCAGCCTATATTCCATTTTAAGATAGCTGCATTAATGTATTCTGGATAATATGCATCAATGTCTGCTATAGTCCCTCTTAGCTTAATTGCCTTATTTATTTCCCAGTTAACCACAAGGCCTGTTCTACTAAGTGCTGATTTAACGTTAATGCTACAGCATAATGTGGAAACATTCTTAAGGGGGTGTGCTGTGAATTTAGTTATCCTCCCACAACTGTTACACTGTGCAATACTTACAACATTCAGAGAGAGAGTGTCCTTCAACACAAGAGACCGAAGATAAAAAACAAATTGTCACGTTAAGGAAGTTTCAAAAAAGGGCCAAATCATTTCAGTCCAGCAAGTGATCACGTGATGTCACATGCTGTCACGTTTCAGTACACGTGTCACTCAGTTCATAAGTCAGTGCAAAGGGGTGGCGACAGTGTCAATGAACGAACATGAATTGTTTCTCGTGGGGAATCAGTTCGGGTTAAACCTTGCGATGCATCTCTCCCCCTCAGGTTATTGCTTCATCATAAGACAAAAGCGGTCTAGGGTCTGGCGCAAGGAAGCAGCTCCAAACATGTGCAGCATGCAAGGTCTTATCAACAAACAGCAGACCCTGATGTACTACTAACACCTATTTCACGCTCCAGCAGCAAGGAGATGCATCTATTTTGCCCAGCGGTAACCGACAGTATATCTTAGTGGCAGATTTCTAAGACATGTGGACGAAGCATCATGGATTACCGGCACCACGGCGGTGTGCTAGGGCTCTGCTGTACCGCCGATGTGACCTGTCCTTCACACTTAGCTCATGCCTTTCAGCACAGTGTCCATCAGTGCATCTCCGTCATGTCCTGCCTGGGCGGTGCCGACCACGCCACATGAGGTGTCCTGCTGTTAACCCCGCGGTGGCTGACCTTGGGCTGTTTGTCTGAGTTTAGCCAAGAACATCCGCTTGTAGGAAGTGGCGCGGTGGGGGAAAAGTGACATGCTCCCCTGCCTGAGCAAAAGGACAGAGGTCAGCATCTATATTTACTTCACTTCAGAGGATTTCCACAGTCAAGGAGTACAGTATCCTCATCCTCCCCTGAGGTTGTACTGGGAGGGGTTGTTGTTCATCAGGGCAGTACAGGGGCTGGCAAAGCAGTGTGTCTGCAGAGCCACGCAGGTCGTGTTTGGACCGGACGAACCATGTCCAGATCTCTGCTGCATGTAGAGCGCTTTCATTAAACGGTCCAGCATGTCCAATGTCAACCAAAGCAATTAGGTGCAAGTTTCCCATATAAGTCCAACTCAGAAAAACAGGAGGACAATATCTGATCCACTGGTGCTGGAAAGAAGTTATTTCACCTACAGGGTTTACCAGTAACCTCACACACCACACACACACACTGACAAATGAAACAACAGTGCAAGGAATAGCAAGTCAAAACAGCTGCTATACTTGCATTGCAATTTACACTGTAAAATTCCCTGGTGCTGATTAACACCTAGAGTGTTTGTGTACTGATATCATAATATATATTCAGTTCTGATATCTGCTGCAACTGATATAACTGAGTTGTTGTCTGAAGTGAGCGGAGGCTCTTACAGATGAGCAGTCCTGGTATTACTGAACGGTTTCTACCGGAGCAAGAAAGGAAGCCCTTCTGAGACACTTCCCTTAATTATAGTGGCCTTAAAGCGCTCATGTTCCACCGTTTCTCACCCACAGACTGAGACTGCTGTGTCTCTCTCTGTGACCACACAGTGATCCCACCGCACTTCCATGCACCCCGGGAAAGTTGTCATTTACAGAAGGTCAAAGGGTGAGATGAGAAGACGCCCGCGAGGTCAGCGGATCACGCTTTCTTTGATCTAAATGGATCCATTTTGATTTAAAAGGATTGCATGTTAATCTAAATGCAGAACATTGTAACAGCTTTCCATGACTATGTAGTCAGCTGCTGCATAGCGATGCTGTGTGCTCAGCACCATGGTCATTCCTGCATGGTATAAACATGCATATCTGTTTTGCTGCAGATCTCATGGGAACCGAAGATCAAGGAATTCATGCAGCTTCATGGTCAATTACAGAAGAATTGCAGAGCTATCCAAAAGGCATTCGGCATAAAGGGAGAGAAACTAAACAGACCACAGACGATCTGGGCTACTGCGTGGCATGATGGTCACGGATGCACAATGGTGACTACTGTGCATTAGGAAGTGTTTGTATGAGGTCAGTAATTACATCAGCCATGAGTCTGATGCCACAAGAATTCCTGGACAATGGTGTCCCAGTGAACTGACAGTGCGATCTGGCATACCCAAGCTTCTTTTTTGAGTCATGTACCTTGGCCTTAGCACAACAAAGCAGAGTCCCATTATTGCTACAAATTTCTCTCATTCTGAAATGATCACCATTGAAATGGTGTAAAGGCCCATCCGAAAGGGTAAATCTGGATTCTACAGGGTCATGATACATTAAGAACAAAACTGGAATTTCAAAAGCTGACACTTAATCTTTGGTTAACATAAATAATACTAATTTGGTTTATTTATGGAGCCAAAACCCAGTTGTGTCCTCTTTATGTTTATCCTTGATGGATTTGATTGAATTATTTATTCAGTCTTCACAGGACACACCGCGGTGTTGCAAACAGACTATCCAGTTTACATTTTAATGGAAACTCATATCTTATAAAAACACATTTTAGTCTATTATTTAATCCGTTTTTTTAATCCTTTTAGAAACCATTATGTACAGTGAGATCAAACAGACTACAGCTCCAGCCGAAAGCTTCACAGCTTCATACTGTTTGTGGTTTCCTGCTGCCTGCGTAGTTCACGACTGCTGGTTGTAAATTAAAGGAAGTGGTTTTATGTTAAGGTGAAGGAACATGCTAAAAATAGTTTTTTAAAGGCTTTCGTCTTTTCCATCAGTGGCTTTGTACTTCAGAGATGCTTTGAATGTATTCCTGTCAGCATTCCGCTCACAGACTGTGTCTGGGGTAATTTATGTTGTCAATTCTGATTTTATATTAAATGTCCTTTTCATTCAAGATGTCCGCACCAGGTAAGAACGGCTCTTGATTTTCTAACTTTGAGAGAAGAAAGAGCAACAATAACCACAAGAGCACATGTCAGGAACTAGAACTGCACAATGACAAAACATCATACACTTCATAAAATTCTGGATATTAATTCAGTCATCACCCCCAAAAAGTATCCCCTAACATTAAATGATGTAGGACATCTTCCTAGTTTTATCTCAAAAGAAGATGGCAGAAAAATGTCTTGTACAGTGCTTATAAAAAGAATGATCATTATGAAGGACCTTATGGTAAGGTAAGTAAGTCCCATTACAGCTCATTAGCGTAAGGCCAGTATGAGCTCTCTGGCGGTCTGTGTTGGAGATAGTGCCTTTGGCTCTGGCACTGCTGCTGTGGGCTCAGCTACTGGGCCATTGATTGGATTGATGAACAGTGCCTTGGTAATGGGATTCAGTGCCTCAGGAAGACTTGGAATGGTGGGAGTCTCCAAGGACCTGAAGATGCTGTGAAACCCTTGATGGTCCCGGTGAATGTCTTCACAACTTCCTGGTAAATGGGTTCTAATGCCTGGTGGATTTAGTTTTGGGAAACATTAGTCACATCACCAGTGAACTTTAATGGAGGCAGTTTGACAAAAGGCCACTGTAAACAACCCGGAAAGATTCAGTCTGATTTGGTCTGATTCGATATGCTGAGACTCAAGCAGTTTCAGGTTAGGCATCAGAGATAGTCCAGTGCAAAAAGAATACTGACCTCTTTCTATTCAGCTGTAAATAATGGCTCTATGAAAGCAATAATGGATTTTTACCACACCCACCTATGTAGATTCAAACCTTTAGGCTAAATGAATGCCAGAGTTTTGAAATATTTTATAGGCTGCCTGCCTATTTTTAACAGCAATTAATCATTTAATATTATTGTATTAAATATTATTGTTAACCGCAGTATTTTTGTCAAAACAAACAAACAATTTCAATTAAAAAAAGGAATAGTGACTATTACAAAGAAATTATTTAATTGCTCACCATTTGAATATGCAAATATATATTGTGGTCGGGGTGTTTTTGTGTGTGTGTGTGTGTGTGTGTGTTCATTTCGTGTATTTTTTATCATGCCTTCGCTAATGGAAATCAGGCTAATTTGTCATCTTAATTGTGTTCAGATGTGTTTTGAAGGTCAGCAATGTAATATGATCCTGGCACCTACCATAATGAGTTCATCAAGGCAGGAGTTAAACCCTGGCCAGGAATATTGATTTAGTAATCCCCATTGAATTGCAGCTGTCTTTCACACAATGGAGCTTCCAGGATGGATCTCAGTCTTAACTGATACATGTTAATGTGTAGATCCTATCAGTCCTTCTTGAGCCATTTGACGATCTCTATCTAATTGCTTTGGATAATTTGCCATGTCCTTTGACTGGTTGCCAGGGACCAAGGGACAAAGAGAAAGATAAGGAAAAATGCATCATCTCCTTCATCTCCCACAATGATATTGCTTAGTGAATACTAAAAAAAAAAAGATTCATAAGGTTTTTGTTTAAACAAGAGATGCAAAGATGGCAATAAACACATGCCGGAGTCACATCCAAATGCTTTTGTCATATGCTAATTTAGAACGCCATGGCATAGTGAACATAACTGTCAGTGTCTTTACCAGGAGAACAGAATGACAGCAATTAATGTGTAAATGTGCGTGTTCTTGTGGGACAGTAGTTTTCCATATGCCGTATGCCATATCATGCATGTAATATCCTTGTCATGGCTGAAAGCTTCTGATAACCCTGTATGAAGTGTCAGAGTGTTGAAAAGTAAATTTTGTCAAATGAATGTCAAATGTTAGTTTCTGCAGACATATTGTGCGTTTGATCTAAAATGTAATGAGAAAGCACCACTACCAATACATCAAATAACTGTATTTCATTAAGAACTCTGACAAAGTGAAATATCTATGTGTTATGATCTGGAGGGATGGGGAATCCATTTTAACATTTAATATTTGGACATATATTCACACAAAACAGAAAATGAAAGGAAAAATGTGGGAATGCCATGACCTCAAACCAGATCCCACAAGGCAGTCAGCGCTGTTCAAATGGTCACATGCTCATCCACAGTGGATATGTGAGGTGTAATTTAAACAATATCAACTAGAACAATATACATTCAGCAGTAAGAGGACTTTACATACCACCAGATTTCCTAACATAAAACTTTTAAACAAAAATTCTCCAAGACTGAAGGTCGGCTCTCCTTGACGTCAGTTTACTGGAGGATATTCACACTGCAGAAAATTAAACAGTTAGAGCTAAATTATTGTATACTTATAACACAATGCAGTACAGCATCCCATGTCTCTGAAATGAGCTCCTTTGTCTGAAGCACATGGCGGATGCTACAGCGCCACTGGTCTTCACCACCCACGCTGCCCGTAATGGCATTGTGTCTGCGTGTGTTGCACAGTGACTAATTGAACTGGGCTCTTCATCTCTCAGAACCCTCATAATCATCTGATCAGCTGCGCCCCAGAGGGTCCCTGTAGACCGACTCTTCTGTGTAGCTATTCCTAGCTGGATTCACCACGTTCTGGCTTTGATCGCCTATGCAGGGATCTCCAGAGGATAGCTACACATGGGACAACTAGGAGTAGGATCAGTGAGTCTCGGAGAGGAGGACATTGTGGTCAGGCTGAACTATAGTGAAGATGTAGGATGAAGGTCACAAAGGTCAGTGATTCTACGCATGTCACTGTGTCAGGCTGGTTGACCAGTGAGACCAGTGACCCCCAGTGTGAGTCTTCCTCTTAATGATCCTGAGCCCTGCTGCTCAGGACCTGACAGGAACCAACAGCCCCTGACAGCCTGACCAACGACTGCCAACACGGGGTGACAAGCAGCTTCCATGTAATACAGCTGGCTGTGTATTCGCTTTGAAGGTCACCCTAAGGTCATCACGGTCATGAGAGAGGACGTGTAGTGAAATAAAGATTTAGGACCTTAGAGTTTGACATTTTTGAAAATTAATGGTCTGTTTAGTTTCAGTCATATTGCTATATGGTGATCCAGAGAATATAATTATTCGGTTACCAAATCTAATAATTTAAATAGCATTCTAAAATAACTGTTACACATTTAAATATCGTTCAAATTCAATATATACTCTGAAATGAACTAAACCAACCTGTTTTCTCTTCTTTGGTATCTCAAATGTGTAACATATGACTCAGCACAGAGGACTTTAAAGTTTGATGTTGTTTGTACTTATTTATATATATATATATATATATATAAACTACCAACCACACAAAAAACAAATAGCTTTTCTTGACTTGCGCACACACACACGCGCACACACACACACACACACACACACACACCCACGAGAGGACAAAGTTGTGGCAAGTCCAAGAGCTCCCAGGCAAATCCTAATCACATACTGATCAGCAAACTGGAACCCTGCAGCAGAACAGAGTTCATTATCTCACATCTGATCTTGCGTAAGGAACCATCCTGCAGCTCATGGGACACTGGCTCTGCTCCGCCGACTCCTCTCTGTACACAGATGGTCAAGGAACTCCTGTTCAGCCAAACCTAATTTACATTAATGGCTGACCCTACGCTAGGCCACTGCATTGCTATGTTGGGCCACGTCTTGGAGTTGCACTTTGGTCCGAGTGGATTTCGGGATAAGCAGTCTGGGATAGGCTATGGTCTGTCTGCAGCAGGCTACTGTATTAAAGATACTCTATTAAAGATACTGTATTAAAGATACTTTATTAAAGATACTTTATTAAAGAGAGTAATCTGCTTAAGGAGAGAGCGTGTTAACATAGCCTCACTATTCTAGATATCCATTTTACCCTACTAATTGATAAGGATATTTGAGAAGGGGGTTATTGTGCCCAAACACTGGGGACATATCTGCCACGTAGAGGGTTACTGTTGCATCTTTGGTGGTCTGTTGATTATGTGGTTGTCAGACTTGCCTGTCTGTGTATCCACAAATCCTGTACATCCTGGACAATGTTCTCTTGCGCAGCACAAAATCTTTACATAAATAAAGGATGACGAGAGAGTTGCGTATATAATCGCCAACGCACATAAGGTGACATGGTGCTCTACTGACCTCTAGTGGAAACAACGTGGGTTCACTATGGATTCCTATCACAGTCAGTACAGCCTCTATATTGTATTACATGTTGGTTTAACGATTTTTGTCTTATTAAAGATAGCCATTTATTGGTGTGATGATTAAAGCATTGCATCTAGGTAATAATTTCTAGGTAGTAGAGCAGAAAACTGTAATTAAATATTGCTGTGTGTCCCAAAGGATATTAAACCAATAAATGTACTTATGTTACTGAACTGAAGACAGCGTTTGTCGGCCCTGTTTTTGAAAACCAAAATACCCAAACAATAGCAGAATTACGTCAAAAACATAAATACGTTCAACTGGCTAAGACCCTGGAGGTGTTCAGTGTGGTCAGACTTGCTTCGTTAAAATGTTAAGACGGATGCCGACCAAGCCTACTCTACATACAGGATTTCCCCTTCGCGCGGAGAGCGAAGCCTTTATGGCCTTCGGAGGCTGCCGTCCTGACGTAATCAAGGACAGACGGAAAGGTAATAATGTCGCTTTAGCTTAGAAATTGAGCTAGCTATACACGAAAAGTACAGGTAAGAATAAAGGAACACACCACGTATATAAACAAATAATATTTGTTTATATACAGAAAAGCAAAATTATTTGCATACTATTCGTAATGGACGTTGTTTACTTGTGTATTGAAGTCTAACCTTGTTAGCTAAGCAGCTAGCAGCCTGTAGCGCGCTCTGCATTGCTAGGCGCAACGTACTCTCAGGACTATAATATCTGTAATATATAATAACATACTCTCAGGACTATAATATCGCTAATATATAATAACGTACTCTCAGGACTATAATATCGCTAATATATAATAACGTACTCTCAGGACTATAATATCTGTAATATATAATAACGTACTCTCAGGACTATAATATCGCTAATATATAATAACGTACTCTCAGGACTATAATATCGCTAATATATAATAACGTACTCTCAGGACTATAATATCTCTAATATATAATAACGTACTCTCAGGACTATAATATCTCATTGGTAGTTGGTGATTTTATAAATAAGACTATAAACAGCGGCTTCCTTGGGGTTTCATCTAAAAGCTTCACAGTCTGATCTTTACTAGTTCTGTCCTGCTGAAGGTTTGAAGGTTTTTTTTTCTTAATGTTTTATTTAACCGGTGATAATTAAGCTGTTTGATATACAGGTGGACTGTAAACAAGGAAAACCCAACAAGATGACCAGTGTAAGTTGCAGTACATCAGAGGACATTTACCTTTTCACACATTACACTTCTTGACGAACCTAACACTAAATGCTGCAAACACAGAGTGAATGCAGTAAGATCCCATGTAAGTTTGGATCATGTTTCCGTAGTCAGTAGAGCTGTGTAATATGCCCCCCAGGCGCTCTGCAGTAGAGCCAGGCTGGTCACTTATCTGCCAGGGCTCCATGTTCTGGTGCGGCGCATCACAGGAGCCAGAACTTTCTCCGGGGCGTCTGGTTCTGATGAGCCCTGCATCAACACTACACCCCCTGACATGGGTAAGATGTGTGTCATCATCTCATGGATTCTGAGAAATAGTAGTACTATTGGTTTGTTATTTATTGGCGTATTCACGTATAAACTCGGCGGGGAAAAGGTGTCCACGTGACAACCAGAAATGAGCATACATCCCATTGCTTTTCCTGAGCTGTATATATTTAGCACTTTGAACGTCAGAGTGGAGAAGCTCTGCTTGTGTTGGGGTGTGTGGTTGGACTGTTCAGCGTGTGGGGTGTGTGGTTGGACTGTTCAGTGTGTGGGGTTGGACTGTTCAGTGTGTGGGGTTGGACTGTTCAGTGTGTGTGTGGTTGGACTGTTCAGTGTGTGTGTGTGGTTGGACTGTTCAGTGTGTGGGGTGTGTGGTTGGACTGTTCAGCGTGTGGGGTTCCTCTGTAACAGGACCACGGACGGTGTGGCCAGATGAAGCCATGGGCCCCTTTGGCCCCCAGGACAAGCGCTTCCAGTTGCCTGGCAACACAGGTTTTGCCTGCCATCTGGAGGGCAGTGCGGGGAAGAATATGTCCCAGCTACCCCGGACCTTCCCGGACGTCCTGACGACCCAGTCCAGCAGTGAGAGGCACGAGTTCGTGCTGGCCCAGTTTGTCAGCGAGCTCCATGTATGGTTCAGTCCAGTCAGTGCTCATGTAGAGAGTTTTGAAATTGAATATGAAACGAGTTGCACATTTTGCATGCTTAAAATTATTTTCAGTCGTGTGTGTGTGTAATATATTCAACGTAACTCAGTTATTCCTATACTTAAGAACATACTGACTGCATGTTGCAACATTTCATGTTCAAATGAGATGGATACAGTGGATACAAACTACTCTGAATGTGCTGTTTATTGTTTGTAGGCTGTAGTTATTATGACAGACTCGCAAACCTCCCATTTCTGTTAGAAAACCATGACCTTCCTCATTTATCTACAGGGGAAAGAGGAGGTTTCTTCACTGCAGGATGTCAACAGGGTAGAGCAGTATTTTGACCATTCCAGAGTGGAATGTGCAATAC
This sequence comes from Brachyhypopomus occidentalis, assembly GCA_020368025.1. Taxonomy (NCBI): domain Eukaryota; kingdom Metazoa; phylum Chordata; class Actinopteri; order Gymnotiformes; family Hypopomidae; genus Brachyhypopomus; species Brachyhypopomus occidentalis. Next base: position 1,210,466 of record JAGXOD010000005.1, on the reverse strand, counting down.
AGTCCTGCCCAGAACTTCTAAAGAAAGGTGTGTGTGTGAGCAATTCACCACTTCCCAATGTCCAGACACATTTGCTTGTCACGCAACTAAAGTTCTAAAGGTCAATCTCCTTTTCATATGTTCAGTGGAGGAGACACTCCTGTCCGAGAGCATACGTGTGTGTGTGCTGTTTATGCTTGGGAATAATCATATTTAAAGAATATATTTTAATTCGTCAATGGAGACCTTTAAAATAAGAGGTTTATTTTTTAGGTTAATGTTGTAGTTTCATATTTGGTCGCTAGATGGTAGCATATCTACACAATGGAGTATTTAGCTTACCACAGACTTGGCACTCCTTAAGAAATATATAAGGATCTCACGCACGCACATATGCCTTGGGTAGAAAGATGGATAGATAGACTGATTATATTAATTTGATTATTCCTCAAAAACAGATTTTGGGATGATGTTCCCTGAAGCTCCGTCCAGTGGTATGATGGTGGTTACTGTGACTCAGAGAAGTGAGAATGACATGACTGCCTGGTCTGAGGAGGTGGACCAGGAGAGGGAGGCGCTGCTGGCTAATGTGAGTCCACCCTTTGCCCCCAGATGGTCCAGAGAGCAGCAGACTCCTCTGCAGGAGTTTTACACTGGATTTGTCTTCAGATGTTTGTGTTTAAAGGATAATACAGTATTATGATACAGTGTCATGTCAAATGTGCCTTCACAAGTTGCCTTCACAGCCTTATTATGACTAGCAAGTGCATTTATCACTGTTTCTTGTTGTATTCTGTACAGTTCATTGAAGGAGCAAAGGAGATCTGCTACGCCCTTCACACCGAGGGATTTTGGGCTGACTTTATAGACCCTTCATCTGGACTGGCAGTAAGTTCACAGTGAACTATATGTGAAGTGTAACAAGGCTGGATTTATTCACTGTACTGCATCCTGCCATATGCAGCATAGATTTTCTTCTTCTTTTCCTTTTTAAAACGTATTTGTTTTTCCTGCAGTACTTCGGCCCCTACACAAACACCACCCTCTTCGAGACGGATGAAAGGTACCGCCACTTGGGCTTTCAAATTGAAGACCTCGGCTGCTGCAGAGTGATTCGCCACAGCCTGTGGGGGGCGCACGTGTTTGTGGGGACGGTCTTCACCAACGCGCCACCCAACAGCCTCGTCATGACAAAGCTGCAGGGTGCCTGACGCATGGTGTGTTGCACAGCGACTCAACACCAGCTCAACACTTCCTCCCCATCCAGTTTGTTGTTGTCCCTATGAGGCACTTGGTGAAGATGTCTGAGGAGCGGAATTGTATTTATTTTTTTCGAGGGTGTGATTATTAGTGAGAGTGTGTGGACTGGTAAATGACTTATAACACACAGGTGCTTTCTTTATTGAAAACCTCAATCAACTTGAAAAATGTATGCCTGTATCTACTTTCCGTTAAATTCAGAAATCGACGTCATTTTAGCATCGGTGTTGAATCTTAGTCATTGTAAATTCAGAAAATATCTGAATATAGATTATATATTCGATGTTATGTCTAAGATTTCAATCAGACTAAAATGGTTGATTTGTCTGAAGATCCATGTTACACACAATAAATGGCTATTTTTGGTTATTCACAAATTCTGCCTGCTACTGTAATCGCATGTTCTGCAGGACTGAGCCATGATGGAGGCGTTCGCAGATTTCCCAAGCGCACCATCCTCACCCAGCGCTGATGTACACACTAACGTGATACAATGTCTCGTCATGTTCATTTGCCTCCTGAGGTTTGTGTGCTGTCGACCCTCCAGCTCATCTTAAAAACGCTCCAGTCGCTCAGACTGTTCGTGTCTCCCACAACTCGGCATATTAAGGTTCTCTTTCTTTTTTCTAAGCTGTATGTGGGGCTCATGGAGGTCGTCTTGTCAGAGCGCAGCAGCTGCTGAGGTCACACTGGCTGGGGCCTCATTAGCATCCGCTCACCCAGAGCAGCTCCATCACAGCAGATGGGCCCCAATCAGTCTCTCCAGGGCTGACAAGAATTGTTCAGCCGGGAAATTAGTCTCTTTCGTTTCAGCGTACATTCGGTTTCCAGCTGAATTGACTTCTCAGCCGACCCTTGCGCTCCGTTTGAAGTGTATGCTGTAGTGTTTACTCGCTTTAAATCTGATCGTGAGTATATGCTGTAAAATGTTATAAATTTAAATTCTTTCCATTTTCTTGGCCAGTAGGCCATACACTAGAGCTCACAGTGCATCGGTGAAGTATCGAACCAAAATATTGCTGCATAGAACACACACTCAGACTCTGGTTAGCTAGTTGGTTCGTCTCTGGTTAGTCTCCTTCAGCCCATAATGCCTCTGGCCAGACAAAGTACTTGCAGAACATTCTCATTCAGAAGGATGACTGTTCATATGATCTGAGACCAAGTTGGAAACATGGTAAAGCTGCCGTGACAAACCGTCCAATTGCATAAGACGTGTTTGGTCTCATTCTGGGGGATGAGCAGAAGAAGCTTCAGAAATGGCCACATTCATCCACACGTGACACTGTGTTAGGTAAACCAGCCTGACTCAACATTACAGTAACAACCATCTAGATTTAAAAAAATGGGAAATGGTCTCATAAAAGTGTCACTACAGTCAGCAAACTACAGCCAGCACTGTACACCAGTGGTCATAAATGAACACCGTGTGTGTGTGTGTGTGTGTCCTCATACATATTTGTACCGGAAAAGAAACATTTGAACAAAAGCCCATCAACCCTGACAGGTTGTTTGTAAGTTCCAACAATACACTGTGCTGTGTGTGGGCGTCTAATCTTAAAAACAGTAATGTGGTTTCATCCAGACCATCGCTGCTAAGCGTGGGTTATATGGAGTCTCCTACATGTTGACTGACAAGACCTTAGGCCACACAGAAATTAGCCAACGTCCTCGTTGCTGAAAGAACTCTGAAATGCGATGACAACTACAGAGAGCACATTCATCTAGTTATGTCGTTTCATTCATGTTAGCTGTGCCAGCAATATTCTAGATCTAAGCCTGTAAGCATTTCCTCTCTTACCTGCTTAAGATAGCATAAAGGAGCTCTTCACCTGTCAATCAAATGCCAGGTGGTCGTGGTTCCAACATGTACTGGGAAAATATGGGAATATTTTTGCACACGTGCTGTTAAGATAAATCAGAACAGGTGTGCTGGTTCACTAGATTTTAGTTGTGGAGTGAACAAAGAGCATGTTCAGAAATAAACGAAGGTTGATTTTGTAACTACATGTGAATTTAAATTAAAATATATATATATATATATGTTTTACTGTGACCAATTGCAGGACCTTACCAGATATCAAAGAAACTGCAGGGTAGATCTGTTCTATACGCTTACATGAACTTAAGCAGTGGTATTGTATTTCTTTCTCTGATGTTCAATTCAGTTTGTTAGTTTTGGACCTTAACCACTAAAACAGACAGAGGCCATTCCATTCTATAGGAGCTTATGTAAATATTCTAGCCTATGATTAATGGAACAGTGGTGTCAGGGCTTAAAACTATTTCCCTTTTAAAGAATAGAGGTGAACAAAGACCACCGTCTGTCTGAGGAGGGGACTGTGTTGCCTTATAAACGGAGCACTTGGAACCGATTATGATGAACTGATGGGTTTACAGAAGAAATGTAGCAGTTCTTCCTATTAACATTAAACAATAAGGTAACAGGGAATAAATGTCTGATAATATTTCAGATCTGATAAACAACTTTGCAGAAAATCTGCATTCTTTAAGTCTACTGCATTCTCACATTTGGCTAAATAATTCAGTGCACATGTGAAATGGGAGACATTAATTTTTAATTGAGGTTAGATATCTAGGTCAGACATGCTGCTCATTACTGATATATGAATAATTCAAATGCTATACTTTGGGTGTTTCCTTCAGGTAATCGGTGCAGAGTGACAAAGGATGGATCATGAATAAATACAAATTTTCAAAGTGTCAATTATTCGTAATTAGTAACACTACAAACCTTCAGTCGGACTGTTTTTATAAGGACGTTTTATGTCACACACACTAATTCAACCATTATATTGGTGGTGGAACATTTTCAACCCAGCAGTGAAACATCCTTTTTTCATATAAACATTTGATTTAATATCAGTGACTGGTAGTGGCTACAGGAATTCCTGTGCTGGATGAACACTCCATCTGGGAAAACTGTCAGCGGTGCCATCAAACAAAAGAGCCGACATGCATATTTTATTACTTACAGATTCATATCCTCTCTGTGTGTTCAGAGTTGTACTTCACCTGTCACTGCAACTACAGTGCTGATTATAACCACATTTTCTGTCAAGATGCTTGACATTCAAGTATTGTCAAGCTGATGTCTGAGACGGTCTCACACCCATCACAGTGTTCAACCATTCCAACCCTTGTAGAACGATAAAATATTGTTACATAAAACATTGTTGCTTTGGGAAAGGAAGACCATAAAATCACAGGCCCGTAACATGCATAATCCTCAAAATGACAAAGTGCAAATAATGGATTACTAACTTAAAGGGCTTTGATCCAATGCCAAGACACAAGGGTAAACAGCAGCACTGATGACAGGAGGCCGTGATTGGCAGGCTCGAGGGATCAAAGATCCATTTAAAGAGTGATGGGTGACGTTTTTGCAAACTATTCCTAGAGCTGCGTGTGAGGCTCACAGCCAGCATACAGATGGTGCACTGCAGTGACCAGGAGGAGGAACGATCACAGGTCTGCTCTGAACAATGGAGCACGCACGTATCTGCCAACTCCTTCCTGTTGTTGGTGTCTGGCTCAGATCGGCTCGGTCACAGACGCCGAAGCACCAGGCGTGTTGTTCTACTGAGGTGTGCTTATCTGATAAAATCCACTAGATGTTTTACAGGCACAGAAGCGCAGGTCACTGACTCAGCTCCAGCAGGTCACACCCACCTGGAATGTGGGAAACTCTGCAGTATTCAGGCTATGACTGTGTGGCCCTGGGGGGTCATTCCTTCACTTTAAGGTGTTGCCTGTTGTGAGCCAAAACTAATTGTGTGGTTCCCATTCTGCACACGCACTGTCATACTAAAAATGTCACTGTGGAGTGTTTGCCAAATGCCATAAATGTAAAGTAAGTGTACAACTTTCAATTAGACTTGACAGTTACACATCCCATTTTAATACTATATATATATATATATATATATATATATATATATACACACACACATACACTGTATTCACATATATATCCATATGAAAAGCAGCTGTTCCTCTTTACTAGTTGGTGAAAGTGCAGAGTGTCTCGGGGGCGGTGCACACTGGTTTGTGCACGTCTGAGTTTGGCCCTGGTCTGTTCCACAGTGGTCACAAAGCAGCCAGTGTTTCCTGACCAGCGGTGGCCGGTGTAATCCAGGCCTGTGAGGGCGCCTGTGCACTCTTTTCATTCAGTTCTATGTAATCTGCTTCGTAATCCTGTTAAGGTTCTCATTGCAAGAATCTCATTCAATTAAAGTGCAGATTTGTAATGCGCAGGGGGGAGAACTGAAGCAGGAGCTGCTTACTGTGAGCACCAGGGAGGTGCGTATACACAGGAGCAGGAGAATACACAGGAGAGGGCAGGAGAATACACAGGGGCAGGGGGCAGGAGTGGCCATTACACATTTGCTGGTTTCACCAATGTACCAATTCTCAGTTTCAAATATACCAATTCAAATATAAGCACAATGTGGAGATTGAAGAGAAACTTAGAGGTTATGTGAGATGGTATAAGAGGTAATGTGCAGTATTATTTATTACTTTCTATTGGATGGTGCTGATGTGTCCAAAAATCTATTCTGAGGAAAACAGAACCATAAATATCCATATTGGTCAACTCCTGCTTTAAATCTCAGTGCTTCTCAATCTAGACCTTCCTGCAATTTCCAGAACACTGCAGAGGACTCCAGCCTGCCCTTGAGATGTTTCCAGTGGAAGACCCTGGAAGTCACATTCTTCCTGTGAAGGCTATTTTCACACTTGCGTCATGGACAGTCTCTGTCTGCACTCTGAAACGTTCCTACTGCCTCATTTTCTCAGGATGATGACAGTCATGTGATCTTTTTTCTTTTTCCAGAATTCACTATTTAAGGCCCTTTCTGTGACTTGTTTCTCTGTTGCATCTGAGAGCAAGGCAGTACACACACACAGGTAGCGTGCTGCTATGCTAACTGCTTTGTTCCCACAGCCCCACATTTTTTCCCCAGCACCGTTCGACCTCTAAGACACTCAGCATGAGTAATGAAGACCCCTGCATGGCCAAACCCAACAGGATGTGCGGTCGTGATCCTTAATGACGGTAACTACTGGGCCAGACAAGGTCTCAGAAGCCCAGGAGGTGATAGCCAGGTAACATTCAAAATGTCCTACTGCTCATGTGGAAAGTGACAGAGGGGAAGAACTTTTTATTGGACATACTGATGTGAGAAACTGGATTAGTGCTCGCAGACACAGGACAAGGCAACTCCAAACCTTCATAGAGAACAAAAAGAGGATTGTGTGTTTTGTTCAATTTCTATTTAAAAATCTTCACTTTTAGAATGAAATAAACAAATTGATAATCTGTACACAAGTCCTTAACAGCATCAGCGGATCACCGTCCTGCTGAATGTACAGTACACAGATTGTTGAGGTCTTCCAACATTCCTTTGTGGATAACGCAGAGTTCAGTAGTTTGTTAAAAGGAATCAAAGTTTTACCAATAAATGGTATTTATACTGAAAGAAGAAATGGTTCCAAATGACACCAGACATGCAGGATCTCCTGTCCCTCTGCTGCTTCTGTGAAACAAAAGGCTTTAAAGCACTTTAATAAACAGTGTATTGTTTGCCTCTACTTTAATGGAGGGATGCCTTCATCAGCATGTCACCTTAAGTCTAAACCTCAACTTACAATAACAGATTGTAACCGAACACCCTCCATAAATGAGCAACGTCAACTTAGTTTTCATTACGAAGTCCATCTGTGACAAGTGGACAAAGAGGCACTAGGTGTTACCTTTGACCCCTGGCATAAGGCTCAACAGGGGTCATGTTTCTCCATTTCAACCTTTCTGTGTGGGATCAAAGTACTTAACACAAATGACTTTCTGGTACTGACAATGTAACATGGGGGTTGCCAAAAGCAAGGAAACCCCCCTTAGATGTTAAATATCTGGCCGTTCAAACACCAGTTTGAACCAGAGTTTTTCAGAAGGTAAGAACCCATGTGCTGGGTGTCTGAGATGCAAACAGAAATATCCACCAAGTAAAAATGTTCCAGCAACATTAAAACCAGAAGAAAAACAAACAAAAGCACACCAGGGGAAGAGCTGATCTCTCAGGGCGTGAGAGAAGCAACAAAAATAACTTGCCTAGAACCAAAGGCTAAAAAAATAAAATAAAAAAATAATCAGGTAAGTAAAGGTGAGAAAACCTGAGAATGGCACAGAAAAAAACAGATAATAAATGGAAAAGAACCCCAGGAGGGAAGGAAGATTAGGAGGAAAAATTCCCACTAATCAAGACACCATACCGGCTGACCTGTGACACGAGAACACTCGTGAAAAGAGCCAGCAAGGAGCTGCTGAGAAGGCAGACTATATAAAGCCCTCAAGGCAGGTGTAACTCATCCAGCCTAATTAGGCTGGTGTAACGGATCGGCGCCCTCTAGTGGTGGCTGGTGGTATAGTCTGGGAGCCAACCCTTACAAACAAGTGACCTTGTTATTTTTTTTTCAGTTTTTAATGTCATATGTAAAATGCTGAGATCTAACATAAGCACCTGTCATGTTCTCAGTCCTCATCTCGGCTGCAAAACCATTCTAGGAAAAACTTCCTAACCAAGAAGCGAAGTCTGCTACCTTAATCAAACCAGCGTAGCGTATCCACCATGCAAAGAGGAACCACCAATAATGTCACCACCCACCACATGGTGTGACGTTATGTTTATGAACGCTGGGACAGCTTGATTGTTTGGACTAAAAATAAAAAAACAATTTTTTGATCTCACAACAGATTTATGGAGCCCAAGCTGGACCCTGTAGATGGAAAACTGGCAGTATGTGGAAAGTCAGAGTGGAAAGAGTCCCAGTGCCAACAGCAGACAGGATAAGAGTTCAGAGACGTGCATGCAGAACTGTCAGAGTTCCCAGGTATTCACAAACACTCATGTTTTGTGCAGGGATTAATCTCTTCAATCATCCCCACTGACACAAAAAATTATAATAATTCAGCCATCCAGTCGTGAAATATTTTTATTCTTAAAAGCACGTTGGTTTTGTGTTTATAGTGAGTCATTACAGTGACGTAAGTGCAGTCTGGCACTTTAAAGGAGTTTTTTTAAGGGAAAACTTCTGCAGAAGCATACAAGACTCAACAGCAACTGAACATCAAATGTAAATATCCCTGGTCAAAAACAGGTCATCCTCAGCGTATACAATATTACAGGCATTCATTTTCAGAAATTATACAAAAGTGATTAATGTTTTAGCAAACGTTGGCATTTGCTGGCATGCAGCACACTTACGTGGATTTCTCTTCCACTGGGTTTCCCTGCAGGGTTTTGTGTTGGGAAAGTTTCTCTACACTCTCTGCAACTGGTGTTGTTGTGTGGTGCATAATTACCTGAGTGATTCCCAACACCAGGTTATTATTAGCCCTTGTGTTACCACTTGATAACTTTTATGCCCTTTAGTTTTTACAGACATTCAAGGAACCAGACATGTCATGGCCTTTATATTGAGAGAGAGAGAGAGAGAGAGAGAGAGAGAGAGAGAGAGAGAGAGGGAGGAAATGTCTTATCTTTTGAGCTGTGGGCAGGATTCCTAAACACATCATAAAACCCAACGAACAATAACACTGTAGTTGCAAACACTGCACTTTTTTGATGGTTGTACCACCAACAAAGTAAAGAACTGAAGAGAAGCCACAGTACACATGGGCAGAATGCACAACAGCGCTACACACGTGGAGGGTGGAGGGTGGAGGGTGGAGGGGAGGGTGGAGGGCGAGACACACACTGCTAGCGGCTACAAAACCCAAAGCTCATTATAAATACTTCAGAACACGACACATACGCTCACATCTGGACACAAGTGCTTCAGAAAACGTCTGTGACATGTAAGATAATGTGGACTCCAAAAATAGGGAATACAAGAACGTATGTAAAAGCCACAGGTCTCTTCCTGTACTGGTAAAAGACTTTTACTGATCGAGGGACAAAACTGCCTATTATCTGTTATAAATGCCGGTCACACTCCTGCTGTGGCTACAGTCATTACAATTTCACACACAAGTTTCCTGCAATAAAAATATGGTACAAAAATAAATATCATACATCTAAATTACAATAAACATACCTGTACAGTAAACTATAAACACACTTCCCTCAGTAGAGCCCTGTTCACCCTTCCATGTCCGCACTGTTGTAAAATGTCACGGCCCTACGTTCAAGAGGTTAGCACATGCTGAGGGATCACCTCACCTTGGCGTAACCGTCAGGAAGCAACAAGAGCTGTTACCTACAACAAATGTCCTCTTAAAAAGAAAACTGATTACGTTTATCCTGGATATAATTATATCAGAAGACCAATTTGACGGCTGTTGATCAAAATGTCACATTTCCGTCGTGGGAGGTGAGACCTGTGGTGGCGTTAATCAGGCCACCGACATCTGCAGTCACTCCAGCCCTAACAACGGCGTAACCCACGGCTACAGTCTGTGATTCTTACGGGTGGCCGAGGATGACGAGGGTATGGATGAAGAGGGAGAGCGTCAGAGTACGATGCAGGGCGGCGGGGTGGCTGCCGCTGAGGGGGGACGTGGTGGCGAAGACGGCGTCCGTCTCGTTCCAGGGAAGAGGCATGTTACAGATGTTCCCCTCACAGCAGGAAACACACTCCTGCAATCAGGCGTGGAAGTCAGTAAAACAACACACGGGACAGTCGGTTTTCAACAGCAGCTCTGTAGACGTAACCCAAAGGTTTAAGAGATTAGCCACAGACTGGGACTTAGCAAACACCTGACTGAGTTCCAGACATGAGAGTGGAAAATGAGGATAAAACAATAACAACTGAAATTCAAAAGCCTGAAAGGGCCTGGTGTTTGTTCTGCCGCTGCTCACAGGATCCAGCCCTTTCCCAGCGTCCTACGCTCCCACTTCTATCTCACTCTTCCTTCTTAGCGTCTTTTGAAACCTCCTACTCTGTGCTGAGGCGCAAGAGAGAAGCCAGACAATGACCTCAGGCAGCGGAGAGAAGCCACATTTCAGCGACGATTAGGAGGCTGCACGCCATGGGAAAGCGGTGGAAGCCCACGTCTCACCCCCACGTCTCACTCCCACCTGCAACCACGTCATTTATGGGGGTAGATGTGGATTAAGAGACGCCTAGCACACCGCGCCTAGCGCCCCGTACCTAGCGTCCCGCGCCTACCGCCCCGCGCCCTGGGCTTGGACAGGCGTGTTTATCATCGCCCCTTCCTGTGTTATCATCTCTAGTGGACACTTTAAGTAAGGTCCTATGAGATGGATGTGGGTGAACTGAATGCATCTGTGCAATGCATGAATGAAATAAAAGACGAAGCTTTATGGATATAAACGTTCGCTTAAGATTGAAGTTGCATCTAAAAAAAGTGATGTAGAACTTCCAACGTATCAAATATTTTCTGGTGTGGAATATTCTGTATATAATGTGTTTGACACACGTGATATGACTTTCTCGATAATGAAAAGCAAGACGGTGAGGTGAATTCATTCTGACCCTGATATAAGCTACATGATAATATCATTCCAACAGGCACTGACAAATCAAACAAACAAAGAAACAAACAAAAAACAAAAACGGGGGGGGGGGTTTGGGGGGGGGTGTTTACACTACAGAGTAAAAACGGAATATTCACATTTGAATATTCTGAATATTCGCATATTCATATTACGCACTGTTTGCGTTCAGACGGGAACTTGCACTCACCCGGGTTCCTTCCTGATCCGCGTCCGTACAGCCTGTGGTGAGACAGTCCTCCAGCGCTGCACAGCGCTTGGAGATGGACAGACTGGCTCCATACTCGTCCAGAACATGCCGTGTGTAGCAGTACTTACTGTCTGAGAGGGCAAAGGGTTCAGCACCGCTTAAAATATAGTACCAGTGTCAAAACACTAAACTAAACACCCATGGCTGTTTAAACTGAAATGGTGAACTGAAACTTTTTCACGCTAGAATTTTTTATTCTGACCTGCTCTGACTAAAACGGTGGAGAAAAGGGGAAGGTCATATATTAGGACAACATTCATGAAGAGTGGCCTCCCACTTAAGGCATGTTAACGAATTTCCAGAGGTGGACGTTCCAGGATCATAAAGTAAAAGTCCTCACCAACATTTTGCTCAGGCTCCCTGGATTGTGATGATTCCACTTATTTTAACTGCCACTATTTAGAAAATCCAGCAAGCTTGAATAAAAACCTGGAAAGGAGTTTTACTTACTGAACCTGGAATGTGTGAGCTGAACAAGGCGCAGTTATGCCTACAGACAGGGTGCGTTTGAAGGGGATCTGAGTCATTACCGGAGTGCTGTAAATCAGCTCCAGATCTGCTCGACCTCTCGCCACTGATAGGCACCATGTGACCGAAGACAGCATGCTGGGTAATACATGCTCCATGATAATGAATGGTCCACGAGGGAGAGAGCGGAATAATTATAATCATAATATTGACTATTTTGCTTGCAGTTAGTTTATTAGATCACAGCTCCTTTGATGATTAGTGGTTTTTCTAACCGAAATGTCTGAACAGTCTCGCGGGATCTGCTAAACAGAAGCGACGAACTGCAGCGCTGCCCTGGGTTACTGGAGCATCCAGGCTCGGCTCTGAGAAGGGTGCTGCTCTGTGGGGCAAGCAGGCGTGGAGGGTCGTACCCCGGGGGCAGTAGAGGTCTGGGGCCCAGCGATTGCAGTCGTAATTGTCAGCTGCTTCTTCACACGTGAAACACTTGAAGCCTCCCGGGTACGGGGTAGCTGGGAAGGAAGCAAGGGTTCACAATGATAAATATATAAAAAGGTATCCAGTCTGACAGTCATGCACCACTTAAAAAACGAATTTCATGCTTAAACTAAAGGGATGGACACATGGTTTTTGACACTGCACACATGGTCCTAAAGCCCACTGAGTATCCCGGTTGAATTTATTACTGTTATCTTTAAGTCCCAGAACTCCCCAAAATTCTTTTAATTCTTTTTTGGTGCCCACTTTGAATTATGACACCTGATTAGCAGGCCATCTTTCTCAAATTCCTCTCATACATTGCTTAATTATTCCATACTAAAATTAGAAATGAATTTCCTTCAAAACCTGCAGGGAGGAGAACAATTCTATTGGCTTAAATAAAATATTATGGTGACCCTCTTAAAAATACTAATATTACTAATACTAATATTACTAATACTAATATTATCTATGCCTAGATAATATTAATTAATATTTAGTTAATAGTTAAAAATAATTAATATTGCCAATAATTAACATCTGTTAATATTTAATGTGCAAAGTGTGGCATATTTGCTAAGTGGTCCCCAGTGGAGAAAATGTCAGTGCTTCCCATCTGTGATGAAAGAGCCTCCAGGGCCACAACATCCAGCAGCACATTTACAGCTGGTGTTTGTACTTCAGATGCATCAGCTGCAGGTATGAGACTCACACAAACCATTTTCTCAAATCACAAATTATATACTGTACTTCACCCTTCAGGCTCTCTTATCTCTGTCCTCCCTGATATGTATCTCTCCTTCCAACCAAATCCTCTCCAGCCAAACACACACACACACACACACACACACACAGCAAGTCCCCACCGAGGCCAGAATGGCTGAATCCAGCGTACCCGGATGTCTCTGGATGCATCCTGGACAGCAGACACATTGCTAAACTGATCTTGGGAGGTCTGACTCTTTGTGGGACAAGAGACTGAGATCTTAAAGGCTTATTCCATGATCTCCTAAGCCACTGATGCTCACTGCGACAGAACTCATCTCTATGGTGCCTTCATGTGGAGTTGTGGAATACCCCTATTTCAACTATTGTACATCCGCTTTGAGGGCTGGAGATGGTACGAAAACAATGATAGCAAGAAATCCAGTGGTCTTTTTAAGTGCTTTTGGAAAGACCCTGGAATAGTTTCTTGCATGTGAACATTTGACCTTCAAATTCCAACACCCAATTCCTGCCCTTGGGGAATGAGACGTAAGAAAGCAGATCTCTGAGCAGCGTAATAGGGTACTGGCCCCATGGCGACTGAGGCGGTAGGGTAGCAGGTCTAACTCGAAACCGCAGGCAACGGAAGCTATAGCAACCAGCGCTCGGGGCCACCATAACAGGCTCTCAACATTTCACTTCCTGTCAAATAGCCTGTTGGGCAAAATACAGGCGGGGCGGAGGGGCCCTAAAGCAGTTGCTATAGCAGCTGCGCCCCTGAGCTTGGCCTGGGATCAGATTCTCACAGAATCACTGGCAAGCATGGATGCACTGTGCACTGACTGGTCACGAGAGATTATGCTTGTACAATCCATTATACATAGCAGGTCACTGCAATGCGAAGGCCAATGTTCCAGTGTTAGAATAATAAGCATTTTTATTTGTATAGCACCTTTCATACATACATGCAACTCAAAGTGTTCATGATAATAGCCTGTGTGTTGTTAAGGGACCAAACATTTCAAGGCTGTTCTGGTCAAACTTGATGAAGTTTGATGAAATAAGAGCGGAGAATGGAGGAGTGGTCTGACATTCCACAGGCACCTGATGGCCCTTCTGAACACTCCAGAACACTCCAGAACACTCCATAACACTCCAACACTCCAGAACACTCCAACACTCCAGAACACTCCAAAACACTCCAACACTCCAGAACACTCCAAAACACTCCAAAACACTCCAGAACACTCCAACACTCCAGAACACTCCAGAACACTCCAGAACACTCCAACACTCAACAACACTCCAGAACACTCCAAGCAGATTGCACACTGTATACGAGACAGAGGGTCTGGCCGTCCTGACCAACCAGAAATGGGCCTCTTGTTACCAGCCAAATAAGATTAACAGTCACGATTACAAAGTGAGAGGCAGCAAGAGTTTTTATGCAGTCTGGCTGGTGACACAAGAATATCCTGTTGCACATACGGGGTGCTACAGCGTGATCTCAGGAGCAGCTGGGAGTTGGATTTCCTTAGACTAAAACATCTGTTTGATTTTTCCACAGGAACCTATAAGATCTAAAACAACGGTAAATGATGACCGAATAAATTGCCACGTAGCCAGTGTGGAAATTCCGATCACCTCAGAGGGATCACAGAGAGGGTGTTCCTTCATCAGCTAATGCATCAAACACAACGTAAACTTCACAGAACCACCTCAAAATGCACAAGCTTCATACGGTAGTACAATTGTTGCATCGATCTGTCATTCCCATCCCAGACTACACATATCCCAGAATTCCCATTACTTTTCTAGACTTTTCTATCTGCAGTAACATTTTTATTTTCTTCTTTACATATTAAAGGTAAAAAATGTGGTTTGTTCTCTTTTTGTCCTGATATGAAATCATTATTATAACTCGTTTGTATTTTCTACTTCCCTGTTATTTCTCTTTGCTTTATTTCACTTTATTTCCATACTGCTTGCTTAACACTTCCATTTGTTTACACACTTTCACTTGTTCAATACGAGCCTTTGTTTTGTGGGGCAGAAAAAGAAAGTCTAGCTCTTTAATCTCTTTGCCAGCTGACCCCTGGGAAGACCAGCCCTTTGCCAGCTGACCCCTGGGAAGACCAGCCCTTTGCCAGCTGACCCCTGGGAAGACCAGCCCTTTATCCTCTCTGCCTGAACTATCAACAACTGAATCTAGTAACAAGCAGAGCTCCACCTGGGAGTCAGACGCACCCCCACCCCCTACAACTGACACCACCCATAACAGTAATGACAATGAAAGCAGGTAGTGTTAGTCATATAAGCTGCTAGGCAGAATTTCTGTTCCGCCTTCCGAGCTGCGATGCCCGTATGTCCACGGAGCCGTCTGAGCTGTGGGAATGCCCCCTGGAACCTGAGTGACCCACCGTGAGCTTACGTGCTTCAGAGTGTTTCCCTCAGAGGAGGAAAACCATGAATAACAATGTCAAAACATTCACTGCTGCACACCTGGTAAAGGAGGACAAGAGCAGGTTCTCCTGCTAGGTGTCCCAGTGCAAGTAAAACACACTGGCTTGAAATGTATCCAACCAGCAGCAGATCTTACTTGTCTATGCTTTTAAAGGTTAGTTGCAGACAAAAATTACTTACTTGAAGGATAAAGGAAGATAATATCTTCTTCTGTAAAGTCTCTTGATTGAACAGTTTTCAGCCAATCAGTGATGAACGTCAGCGTTAGGACCCAGGCCACTATAGGCCGGGGTTCCATTGCTGGGAGTCGACTCGCACATGCAGCTCTCTGATTGGTCAAGTCCAAAAACAGCACCTGGAAAGGAGAACAAGAACAAACTCATGTAGTGAAAAATCTCTGCATGCCTTTGAATGCAGTCTGCACCAATATCTGCTCTGGGTTTCTTGAATGTTAATTGGAATTTTTTGATTATAATCATAATCTAAAATTACTAAAAGAAAACTCATGTTTTTGTTTTAAGTGCTTTCATTTTAGTCACTCGTGAGGCAGAGACGTTGAAAGGCACATCGTGTCTCTTTTACAGGTGTCCCAAACAGTGACCATGGTAATCCATACACAGCATACACACCATAACCTACTTGTTATTACAGCAACGATGCCCCACTCAGGCATTCACATACATTGTTTGGAGGTTCTGATATGTCCTTCTTGATCTTAAATCACTGAATTTAATATGAAATGAAACTTAAAACTGCATAAACATCGAATATAATTTTTTTCATCTCCAAAACAGCACAACAATGGAAAAATGTAGTTTTTCTGCCATAATTATTCCAACCTCCTATAAGGCAAAGCCAAAACTTCCAACTTGACAAAGTCTTGTTTAATTCAGCTTGCTAAGTCTTTGCTAACGCTTGCTAACTCAAGAAATGCATCCAGTTGTGTGAAAGACCCAAATGAAAGTCCTGGATGAGCACCGGGCCTGCACACACACACACTGGCCTGCACACACACACTGGCCTGCACACACACACTGGCCTGCACACACACTTCTGTGGTTTACATTAGTGAAATGAAAGCCGTATGTCAAATGGCACATTCATCAGAAATCTTGACTCAAGGCCCCTAAAGGCTTTCTTAAGGGGCATAACTACAAACAGAGGGAAGCTCAGGTTATGCAAATCCTTTTCTCCAGTTCTATATCTCTCCTATGTCTTACTTTACACTTAAAGGTACAGGTTATCCACTGTGAGCCTGAGTAACTTTTGATCTATTTCAAAACTGAGGCAGTTGACCCAAAATTGTATCACTAAACATAAAAGCAGACAGTGAGTGCAGCGTCTTCTTTTAGTCTGGTTCACCGCACCATTACTGCAGAACAGGAGCAGCTGGAGTCAACGGCACAAGACCATCATTATTCACACGTCATCTGAGCAAACAACAATGTGCTAAAAACATCTCCGCCATTCAAAGTGCAGACAGACAAATATGAAAGAAAGGATGCAGTGAATGTGAGGGTTGTTTTCATAGTGCTAATGCGAGTGGGGATCCCCATCTAGTGTCTGACTCACTTACGCCTCCACCCTAACGAGAACGGCCAGGATGCTCACGGCACACAGCTTCATGTTTGATCTGATTTGTTAGAAGACGCATTTGCATACTGCATTCCAAAGTCTACATTGCAGGGTTCAGCTCTGCAGTAATGCTTAACTGATGATATACCGTGAAGGAATAATATGTAGTATTCTGAAGTTAGAAGTAATAGTTCAATTGAAATGCAAAGAGGTTTACGTTAAACTAAAGCTCTTGGAAATAATCTTGGAAAGTCCAGTTTGCTTTAGTCGTGTATAGTGCTGACGGGAGAAGAAACCTCTCAATACAACCTCACAGCAAGATCTCACATCAAATCATACGCCTTGAATGCAACAAGGATAGCTGAATTAAAATGTATCTTAATTTCTAAATGAAGAACATTCCTATTAGGCAACATTAAATTTACAACCTTTCAGTACAAAACAACAACACACAGGGAGGAACTTCAATGGTGGCTCTGCTCTTAAGCAGAACCATGTGCAGATAACTGTACCTGTCATCACAACCTGCAAGCAATCATCACAAATAAAGAGGAAGCTTGCTTGTATGTCAAAGAATCTTCCTTTTGTTTGCAGAGCTTTAGTAAGGATCATGGGGTAACAGAGCAGGTAATTACTAAGCAAACATTCCATCATGTACCAGGCAATGCTTCATGCTAGCTCACTGCCCTCACCCATGTTTGTTCTCTGAGACCGAGGACAGTGTCTGTCAACAGTTTACTTCATGTCTGTTTCCCAAAGTTCTGGGCTTGATTTCTTCTAAAATTGAGAGAGCAAAAGAAAAATGCAGGAGACAAACACGATCTGCTTCTGCCAATGTGTCTCTCACATACCAAATCTGCCCCCGAAACCCCGACGGCCTCCCCGCAGAGCACGGAACACACATCCATGTCAACTC
The DNA here is from genome assembly GCA_020368025.1 of Brachyhypopomus occidentalis. NCBI lineage: Eukaryota > Metazoa > Chordata > Actinopteri > Gymnotiformes > Hypopomidae > Brachyhypopomus > Brachyhypopomus occidentalis. Next base: position 1,192,831 of record JAGXOD010000005.1, on the reverse strand, counting down.
ATTACTTCAGGTCACGAGCTGACGCGCACCTGAAAGGGCGGAGGAACGAGGGGTGGCTGTTGGCACCCTGCGGTTCCCTCCAGGTCAAAGGCCCAGGAGATCCTTTCTGAGACACTGCCAGGTAGGTAAAACTAGCTCAGGTCAGCAACGTGATATTCTGGGTCGTCAAGCAGCTTGTGAATGGCAGGTTGTCCCAGTGGAGGGAGCGAAATGCAAATGCTCTCCTGTGGCTCCTCAAACCAGTCCGGCCACATCGCACTATAGTTACGGGGCGTCACGGCGACGACTGGTACCAGAAGCTAGATCACTGTGGAGCTATTTTCCCAAGCTCACCACAGGCACCCAAACGTCCACGGCTCACCAAAGCAAGTGGGGATGGAGTGAGTGCTCAGTAGCTCTCATGAAGATCAACCTTAACCATCTGAGCAAGGATTCATATTTCCATAATCGCAGATTAGATGACTGTATCTGAAGGTGAGAGTCTCCACCGATATCGGAGAGGGGAAGCAGACAGAACAATGCATTCCTGGAACGGCCCCTGGCCTCTCTTCAAATGCCATATGGCAGTGAACTACTCCTCCTGGCTCACAGCACCGCCAGCCAAAACCATAGGAATCGGATCGGATCAGCGTCACGGGCCCAGCTAATTGAAATCCTGCAAAGCACTCTAATCCAGCACTATTCTTTTGAAGTGCTCCAGATGAGCTGTAGAATTTCTTAATCCTCTCCACAGCCTCTCAGCACATCTGAAGATGGAAGAAATTAGCGCTGTACCTCACAATCGCACGGTGGGAGACTGGAGTATTAGGAAGAGTCAGAGAAGATATCAGAGCTACAGACCTCGTACAGATATACAATATAGTGCTTTATAAGACAAATTAAAGAGCAAAGTGTATTTGGGAGGGTTCAGTAGCATTATTAGAAAATTAGAGCTTATTTGCACTGGGGTAAAAGAGGAAATGGAAATAGTTAACATATCACGGCATTAGCATAGCATGCTAGTTTACCATCTTAAAGATTTTAGAATAGAATGAATTATATACAAACTATTTTTTCTTTAAAAAGCATCAATTTTACAAAACAACAGCAAAAAATGTGGTTTTATATGGCCTGCATACTGTACATTGCAGTATTTAAAAGTTAAGGTAGTACATCTTTAAAACAGTCGTTGTTGTGACGATGGTGGAAGTGCTAGCTGGGAACAGCCCTGGTGAGTTTGATTACATATCTGTGTTTGATTACATGTCCTATTCTATCTCATATGTTGCAGTTGCAGTTATACAGACAGTCCCAGCTTCGGTTGTTTGTTTTTGTTTCTTTGTTTGTCTTACTAGGAGCAGAACCGGCCGCTGAGAAAACAGGCGTCAGCAGGCAGGAGTGGAGCTGAGGCTCAACGTGCACTGGGCGCATTATAGATAAGGCTGAGCGCCATGGCAGGGCAGTGTAAGCACAGCCGGCACCGCGTGGATCTGCAGGACCGGCGCTGCAGTCCCACTCTGCTGAGCAGCAGCGTCAGAAAGACCCTGTCCGCCCTCTCGTCCGCCTTCTTCACACACCATCGTCTACCGTTTGATTCCCCCTGTTGTGTTTGCCCCTTTTCCCTCTTTAAATGTTATCTCTCTGAAGCAGAGTCCTACTTGAGTCCTACCGCTTAAGTGTGGATGATTTAGGAGAAGTTTATGCAGCAAACTCACCTCCACCAGGGCATCTTTACCTTCTACAATTGTTCAGTAAGGGGTTAAGCCCCTCCGGAGGGCTTTAAGGGAGAGAGAGCAAATCCCTTTGAAGGGTGGCTAAGATACACTCTTGTTGGTGTAGGGGGCAGGTTGGGGTGTATATGAGAGATGAGAATGGAGTGGGGGGATCAGAAGGGGTAAAATATCCCAGCAGCAGCTGCAGAAGTCCTGGGGGTGGGGGTGAGGGTTGGGGGGCTTACTCTCTTAAAGTAGTCATGGCAGAGAAAAAGGCAAAATGTGCTAATTAGGATATTTGGAGGCAATGGATTCACCTTTCCTGTCGTGTGTCTAGGAGGCGTCTACGGATGGTGTAAACCTGGCAAGTTCCAGACAGCTGTTTCACACTGAGATGAGTGCAGACTCTTAGCTTAGCTAGGTTACTATGCATGTATATGTGCAGGAGGTCGGAACGGAGAAAATATGTTCTCTCTGGCTTGCAGTACAAAGCTATTTTTGTAAGTGAAAACAAGGTTAAACAAATATATCCTGAACAGCACAGTGTCTGCCTCTGGTCGGCTTTCACTGGCTGTTCTGCAAGAACACACGAGTATAGCAGCGTGTAATAATGTGGGAGCTGGGAAAATCATAGCTGTCAACAAGACACTGGCAACATATAATACTGGATGGAAGTTCCAATACCTAGAGATGCAAAGAAAAGACCAGTATGCACCTACTTCAATAAATTTCAATAAATTTGGAGGTTTTGTTCTGAAATACCAGAAAGAGAGAAAGAAAAAGGCATAGGGCGTAATGATTTAAATCCGTAATTAGTGAGCCCCAAACTTCAAAGTGAGGTAGGATGGTGGTTTCTAAAGGAGAAAATAAACGAGTAACCTAAGAATAATTGGGCCACTTCAATGTGTAGTGGAAAAACAGCTTCAAGCTTCACTCACCACAGAACCTCAAATCAAATATTGCCTCAGTTTCAGCCAGCAACTACATTCCAGAGGAATTTATCTACCAGAGAGGATCTTCCAAATGAGTCTTCCAATCACAGAACGGAGATTCTTAAAATAGCATTTTTTTGCACACTTTGGCACAAAAATATCTCGAATTCCAAGCGCGACTTATATGCCAGAACCCTACCTATGGCATCCATGCACTGAACGTGTTAAACTTCAAAGGAAACGATCAAAAGACACATCTCTTGAGAAGCGGGGGAAATACTCCACTGCTTCTTCTCACTGAGCTTCATCTACAGGTTCACTGGGGACGCAGACTGTGGAGCCACTGTGCATACAGATGTGAATGACAGAGCATCACGCGGGTCGGTTCGCAACCTTCCTCCAATTTCCCTCTGTTCCAGAGTTTGTATTCCAAACACAGATTCAAGCAGAATTTTAAGGCTTCTAGGACAGCGAAGGACAGATGAACTACAGCACTAAGATAAACAGCAGCTCATGGAGTTTGCGGAGGATTAGGAGTATTGCGTAATATTTGAAGACTGTGGAAGGGGTGAAATTAAAAATAAAAAGTAAAAAGTAAAATTTTCATCGTTTCCAAAAAGTAAAACGTCTAGAATGCTTATGCATTTGCTCTGACTTGTTGAGCGCAGCAAAGCTGAAAACACCACAGCAGGCCTGGACAACAGGCCGGATAAAACGCTGGAGAACTCGTGATACACTCACAAAGAATAGCAGTGGGCTCACAGCAGGGAGGAAGGGAGGCCCCTCCAGCAGACTAGCTGAATACATCTGCTCAGGAAAGTACTGAAACGCAGCACAAGAGGAGCTAATTAGCATCCGAATCTGACACTGAATTCGCCGTCTCGGCGTCTTATGAAAACCAGGTTTTCGTTTTATATGACCAGGACGCAGAGCAGGGACCCCTTCACAAAGGCCAACAGCAGAAACAGAGTCTTCCTTTAAATTCACATTTTTATTGCAATAAAAATTCTAAGTAAGGAATATGCTTGCAGATTAGCGTAATGTTTTAGCGTAATGTTTTTTTTTTACCATTTTTTAAAATGAAAGCTAAAATCACAGACACACACACACGGGTCAGACAGGGATCTTGAGCAAGTCAACCATGCGACTAACGCGAAGCACAAACTTAACTAAATAATTCAAAAAGAGCAGAAGTAATGGAGAGTGTAGGGGGATCCCTCTTATGCGCTCCACTGCACACTCTTGAGGTATGTGCAAAGACCACATGTGTTATTCTCCGAAGCCCTTCTGCCATTGTCAGCTCAGTCACCAGAGGCAAACAAAGCAGACAGATGAAGACACAGTGTCCTGCTGCCTCCGCTTTGAGCTGGCACTCTGACTAATGGAGAGGCAGATCAGTGCATGGAGACCTGACCAGCGAGCAGCTTTCACTGGGCTTGCTCTTCTTTGTCTGCACCAAGACCCCCCCTCCACCACCACCACCATCCCACTGTACTGTGATAAACAGGGATGGGTTTTGTGGAAACCCTGGAGTCACGCATAGGAGCACTTACTGCAAAACTACCCCCCACCCCACCACCCCACCACCCCCCACAACCCATTAAAGGTGGGATTTCCATAGCAAAGGCAGGAAGAAGAAGAGCGTTTGGAAAACAGAAAAAAAAGTGAAAGATAACAGCAAGATTGCAGACGAGATAAAATCCTTGCTAAATATGAGTGGAGACGCGAGAAGCCACCAAGCGAATTCTGGTGGAAAGAAAATAAAACGTTTCTAACAAAAGACACAGGGCTTAACATAAAAGTGTTAAAGTGCTGGAGCCTTGTGCCTTTTAGAAATGGCTGAACACTAAAAAAGAAAAACACACAAAACTAAAACGCTAAAGCAGCATCACACTGAGCACTTAATCGGGCCACCACTGTCAACCACTCGTGTCCATGACAGGTTTAGGTGGCATGGACGCTAGCGTATGTAACCTGAGTCTCGCTCGGTCGGGCTGTGGGAATCGGCCTGTGGAGGGGCAGCCCACGCACCTGAGTGCACACCAGAACATTCCTCACACCTGCATCACAGCGCTCACTCACGACCCTCATGCCAGCGTACGACTCACGCTACATAATAACCCTCACGCATACCTTCACGGCGACTCTGAACTTGTCATTAGCGGGTTTCGAATGACACCTTCCTGTGTCTCTAGCAGGCATATGGGCTGAGGCAGGAGGCACATCCGTGTATCGCTACCATAGGGGCGTGCGGCTGATGTCACTCAAGGTCACCGGTCACAAAAACACACGGGACTGCTGACTGTCAGGACCCCTCAAAGGTCTCAACTAATGGCTGCAAATCTCTCCCATTTCTCAAATCTGTCTGAGCTAATAGGTTATGGGGGAGGGAGGAGCAGGCTAATCCATCCAGGTGCCAGCCAGATGTTCGCGCTGTCCGCCAGTCTTACTGAAGAGCTGGTGCTGGACGATGTGTATGACGGCACACAGGTCATGAACAGCATAAAGCAAACAGCACAGTCATCCATAACACAGACACAATGGGTCGGAAAGGTCAAAGCTTCCCTTCGCCTAAACCCTGACGATGCTCATATTCTGTCACAGTAATTTTCTTATTTCTTCTCATTTACTTCCTGGCTTTGCTGTTTCCGTAACTGACTTAATTTAATTTTCTGCTCACAGATGCTAAAGCATATCTATGAAATCATCCAGCATGTGTGTGATGACGTAAAGACCTCTGGTTAGTCTGGCGCATGGAGGGGCTCTCATCACCCCTGCTAGCCCAGATGAACACAAACACAGCAGCCTCCACACCTGTTAGGAAGCTGCTTTGCTCCTGGGCTCCTAAAGGCCAAAGCATGAACAAGCTCATTTTTTACGCCGGCAAAGGCCCTTTCACTGCACAGATATTCTCCACACTGCTCCTATTGTCTGCTTGACACCCCTGCCTCTGAAAGCACTGCTCCACTGCAAACCAGCTACCAGAATCACACACGGGCTTGGATGGAACACAGTAATTCTTTTCTTGTTATGCATGTTGCCTTCGAATAATGCGTTTCCCTCACTACTTAAGCGGCTGGGGATGCATTAGTGCCTTACTGTAGTCTCAGAATGTCTCGGAGAGTCTCAGAATGTCGAAAGGAGCTTGTTTATTAACACATGAATGTCAGCCCATGTCTGTCGGGGGAAAAAATCTTCCAACTGCGAATGGTTCATATGCTCAGGCATATGGGTGAAAGTTGTTTGTGATACTGCCAGCCAGCTGGCCTGCATCAGCGGTGCCGTCAGCAGGTCTCCTCCACACCGTGGCCCGACCTCCATCAGGGGCCGTCAGGATCTGTAAGCTAGCTCCGCTCCTTGGGGGAAGGTTGCTCCTCTCTCTCAGATCACACATCAAAGGAAGGCCATCTTCTAGGCTGTGGACTTCCTCTGCGCAGCCGGCATGCGTGTTTTTGCGGGTTTCCTTCCCGCCGTGACCTGGAGTGCCTGTGTGGTAGATCTCCTCACACAGCGGCTCAAAGCTGCCTCACACAGCGGCTCAAAGCTGCCTCACACACAGCCTGAGACAATTCCCTACCTCACACTAAGAGCAGCAACAGAAGAGCTTCAGTGTCCTCACACACAGACAATGACATACCTGCTCTGCTGACCTCACACACCTCAGACGGGCGACAGCAGAACATCAGCTACACAAACACCTTCTGCCTCTTCATCCCTATGAGACCTGTAAGTGTCCAGGTTCTGGTGGAAAAGTGGCACAGCTATGATTAAACTATCTCCACTCTGTTTTATAACATTGTACCTGCAGTTTAAAAATAACTGTTTAAGGGGAAATTGTATTAAAAACGGGTCATTTGATATTGATATGTGAGAATTTTGATGTCTTGATATGTGATATCTGATATATCTCTGTGGTCATATACGACATATTAAAACCATTAAACTGTTTCTTATATTACAACAAAGATATACAGACACCTACAGTAAAGGTATACTGTAAGGTATAGTACAAAAGTACACTGTAATCCTCTATAAAGGAAAGCTGCAATCAATGTAATCTACTGTAAAGGAAAGCTGCAATCAATGTAATCTACTGTAAAGGAAAGCTGTAATCAATGTAATCTACATTACATTTTAGAAATACTCTAATCCATCGTAAAGGAATACAACAACCTCTCTATACAAGATACACACATCCACACTGAGCTGCCATTGAAATGATGAAACACTAAAGGACGAGGAACCTGTTCGTGCTCTTACACACACGATTCAAGAATTTACACTGTCAAGGCAGAAAAAGAAACCCTTAATTAAATAATGCTTTAACATGAAATACCAAAATATAATAATGCTAATTCTGAAAATCACTGTTGTTTAACATAGTTGTGACGCTTATTATTCCTAGTAGTAATAGTAGCAGTATCATTATTAGAATTTGAATATATCATATATATTGAATATACCGTATACATCATGTCATATAAAATGCATGTTATATAATTATATTTGATACTGTATTATACTATACATACTAATACTACAACTACTACTAATACTATTAATATTATTATTATTATTATTATTATTATTATTATTATTATTGACCTTCAAATCAAAGCTACTGAATAAGCTCTTAATTTCAAAGCGCCCATATTATCATTATGGAGATAACCTATATCCTCACTCTTACACTTATCAGCAGATTTAGAAATCAAACTAGCATTCAAAACATGCTATGCGTAGACAGCAAATTCTAGAACTGAATCCGGATGACAGGTATATACGGTGTGTGAATACATAAACTAAGGGAAAAAAGCTGTTATTCCTAAAAAATGTTTTTTTTTTTATCAAATACCAAAAGGACCAGCGTGAATGCGACAGTGCATGAAGCACACAAAGATGGTGAGCTCAGATAAATTAAATTGTAATCTGTTTTTACGCTCTGAAAACAAGTCTGTCTGAATCTCATCCGTGCACCTGCTTACCGATTTATTCACTGCTAGTTTAAATAGTCAGGTTTCATTAGCTCCATGTTACACTGACAAAATGTATGAAACCGAACCAGAATAAAGCATAGCATGTACTTGACACATATTTAGATGGAGGGAGGGTCAGACCCCAGTATTGTTCCATAACTGAAAAACTGCTTTTTACAGGTTTCACGCTTTTAGCACCAGTTTTTGTTCACACCCACGTTTATTTGTCAGCATGATTAAAACGGCATTTAGCACAATGTGGCATTCGGTAACAACTGATTAACTGTTAGGCCACGACACAATGCACGGTACAGCAAAACTGCTAGTTTAACACTTACCCTAGTGAGAGACGTGGAAAAAACTATAAATACATGTAATTCTCTTCCAAAGATGTCCCGGCCAAACTGGATCACGCATACTTAATGTACTTCTCAATTAAACACCACGTATAGTAGTTTCCGTGACTGGCTTTACGTGTTTTGTTGGATCTCGCCAGACACGTGCGGTGCAATAGCGAGTTGTTGTTGTTTTACCCACAGATCCAAACATTGACGAAGCAAATGTGAAATTTGCACGAGATTGTTTCCTGTCTGTACTTACCAGTCGCTTCTGTCAAACTTTTGTACTGCCTTTGCTTTAAGCAGACGGATCAAAGGCGTACATCCATATCTGTGTTGTCTTCCGTACACTTGATGCTTTATGTCTGTCAAAGGTCTGTGAGTCCCCCCGACGTTAGGCACCGGGGCTGGAAGAGGCGTGCTCACTGCGGTGCAGGACCAGCCCAGCACACACGCACCTACCTTCAGTGCTTCACGTGCGTACAGCGCATGAGTTCTTTTTAAGATTGTGTCCAAGAAAAAGCTCACCCTCTTACGCTCTCACGTCGGCTTGTTAACGCTAGTTTCTGGCCTTATTTTGCATGTAATAATTCTGGTGGTTTTGGTGCAGCTAACGCTGTGACATTTGACTACGGAAGGTCCTCGTGTTTTCATTATTCTGTATAGATTGCATCTTATCACGTCATGGCAGTCTTAAAAAAAACTGAGCTTGTAAATGGAAATCGGGCTGCCGTGTGCATCAATTTTTCTTTATATGAATTAAACAAGGTAGGCTGCCCTTACATTATTTCGCTGCAGAGGAAAAACATAGACGATAAGAACTCTTTAAGACTGTCAGACATTCCTGCCGCGTCATATTTATTACTTGGTAAGGTGAAGTGGTACAGAATCTTAAACATGTAACTCTGAAATGTTAACGTACCGTTCAATGATTTAAACCCAAACAATGTTGCTTGATCCCGCATTTCCAAGTTGCCTTAAATCCTTAAAATAATGGCTAGATGAAATAATGGCATAAACAGAATTGGAATTGTATTTTAACTCCCAGATGGGTAGTAAATTTAGCTGTAATTTAAGTATCAATCTCGATTTCTAGTGGCGAATTGAATAAATCTTTCAACGAGCAATTCAAACGAAAATCATGTTTTATATTTAAAAGAAAAATGCTAGGAATGTCCTTTTATCCCCATCTGTGCACCTGTAAATTAAAGAGATCATATCATCACCACAGTGTAACACGGTGCTTCCAGGCATGTACTGCAAAGGTCCGCGTGTCATCTGTGTGGTTTAGAGGTGCAAACTTACTGCACAAACGCTGCTCATTGTTCTCGAGGAAGTCTGTGTTATCATCTGTGGTCAAATAGATCAAATTCATTTCTATATCATGTGCTATTTTCTGCCTATTGTATTCCACGTTTAACTGCATGCTTTTCAGACACTGAAATAATAAATGTGGTCTAGAGCTTTTAGTTCAAGATGTTTCAAGGTGACTTCCCTGAGGCTGGAGTGTACAATTTGAAAATCTGAACCATTTATTTTCTCACCCTACTAGGAGGTAAATGATGTGTGCGGTATGGTGAAATATGCGGCATGGAAATATAAAAAGACCAAAACACCAGGAGCACTGAGGTCTGGGTATGTTTAACAAAAATAAACTAAAAGTATAGAAAGAAACGGCACATAATAACATACAGAAAGAAGGAATACACCACCAACACATTATAGTTATAACAATCTTAAAAAACGTTTTATATATTGATCTTTGACCTGTGAAATGAAATACAAATATGTTGTCCACTGTCCTTTACCAAGGTAACTTGTAACAAAGAGTTAGCAACATGTTATCAACAGATATTTTCCAAAATCGTGAAAAAGCAGTGCTTTTAGGGTGATGGTCCCTGGAAGCTGCGCTCTCTTGTCAAACAGCGCTCAGATGTACCGATCATGATGAGTGTGATAAAGTATTTCTACCTAAGCATCCCTCCCACAGCCATCTAAGGACATTGTTATGGACACTTCGGACCTCTAGTTATCAAATGAAAAGATATTCCACAGTGCCTAAATCGCCCCATGAACACACCTGGGCCGACCGTCCTGTTACTGCACAAACAATAGAATGTCAGAACTCTGTACAAATTTCATGCATTGCTGAGGTCCACTTAAAGTGTAGATCTAAAAATCCTGTGGTTTTCCCCATAATTACAACCTCCTATGGCAAGATTGGGTTTCATGTAATGGAGGGAAGAAGGGGCAAAGCAAGTCACCAGATAAGGACGAAGCAAGGGATGGGGGGGGTGGGGAGAGAGAGAGATCGGACGGAGGAGTGGAGAGACTGAATAATAGAGAATGTTAAAAAAATGTATTTCCAGATAAGACATCATTACATCAAACATATTCCATATTACATCAAACAGCTGGGGAGAGCTTGAACATGATGAAGCAGAGTATCTCCAGCCACCCTGGACCACAGATGTATGTGGTGGTTAGTGGTTAAGGATGAAGGGGACGTAAATTCAGCCGCTAAAGTGATCACATTGCTCCCTATATGAAACCATATATATCTGAATGCAGAAATACAGGATTTACCCCGTCAGCCGTCACGCCGTGGTCTACTGGCCACGTGGTTACGGAAGGCGCCGTCCGCGACTTGCTGAAAGCAAAAAAAGAGATGCGTCCACCATGGGTCACCGTCAGCCCCGTTATCAGTGGCAGGACTGTCCATCAGCAGAGACAATAGTAACAGTGATGAGCACAAAGGTGAGGACAGAGGCCCTTTCAGGACGGCAAGACGGACACCGAATCTTTCCGACCATTAAAGGGAAGAGTCTAAGTGCATTCCCTGCATGGCCAGGGCAGCCATTACACCCGTCCACAACCAACCTGCTCCCATATTACATTTCAGTTTAATCTAGAGCAAAGTCTGGTTCTGACCTTTGATATTAAGCACTCGGAGAGATGAAGGAAGTGATTTTGCATTTTGCTGGTCATCTGGGGAGAGTGAATATGTGCTGTAGAATGCTAACAGGGGCTTGGAGTGAGGGCTGTATTTGGAGTGAGGGCTGTATTTGGAGTGAGGGCTGTATTGGGCTAAAGGGTTGTTTATGAATCGTTAAATGGCTCATGGCGCGTGTGTGTGTGTGTGTGTGTGGTGAGTGTTTATACGTTCGGATGAATCAGAGGGAGAAAGAAAAGTAAGACGTGGATCGATCACACAAATAGACTAAGACAGAAAGCGATGAGTGTGCTGTTGACATTGCTGTGCTGCGCTAGCACAGCCCAGTGCACACGCCCCACAGCCTGCCTGTGCTTGCACTGACCCAGGGACTCGCATGGCGCCGTACACAGGGAAGCCCAGCGCCCTCTCTGACAACACTGGGTTTCCACAGTCGGTCCGCCTTGTTTCAGTGATAATCGATGAGGACAATCAGTCCAAATCTACTGTTCTCCTGTGGGCCAAAGATCCTGTGGAGAGAGTTTACTGGTTGTTGTCTGTAATTTGCCACTTGGGGAACAACATTCCATTATAAATAAAAATCTATCTTTAAAAAAAAGGCCAGTGTTAATCATTATAGTGATAATGAGTGGAAAATAATCCATGCCAGATTGTAACTTTTTTTTTTGGACTGAATGAAACCTTATTATATTTTTTGAGAAACTGCTTTGACAGGTCCCTTGTTTAGTTCCTTTTATACTTCTCACCCCGTAAAGACCCCGAGCTAATGGTGTGAAGGTAGCGGTGTCCACGGCTGTGGTGCGCTGAAGATTACTTACGCACACAAGAAGGTGTGAGATTCCAGCACTTCCTCACAGAGGCAACTCCTGGAGTGAGGTGCGGTGAAGGATCACAGAGCTCGTTGGACATGCATGACCCGCTGCTTTGAGCATCATGTTTACACAGCACCATGGGGGTGCTGCCCGGACTCAGAACCACAAGCAGGGCTGTGGGGCTCCATCATGAAGGTGGACTAGAGAGCCGCCAACCTCCCCGATGCAGCTCTAAGGGGTCTCTGATGACCCTCAATGAGTTTCAAATATGTGGAACTATAAGTATCACCTGCCTCTCCACATACAGGAGGTCAGTAAAGACTTAAAAGACTTTGAATAGGCATGAAAACCCTTTCAGAAGAAAAAAGCCTTAGAAGACCAAAGTGTGAAGACCACACTGCTGACAAATCCACATGCAGCAAAGGCTGCAACACGAATGAATGGAGATTTATTTGTACAGTGCCTTTCAAGGAACCAAAGGTCACTTTACAATTAATATACACAACATAGCCATATAAACAAACCTGTTGTACAGGGATTGAGCCTTTTAAGGAGTTGTAATTAATTGTAATTAATTAGAAAATACTGCCCTGACAAAATATTTTAATGCAAACACCCCTAACCAAACCTCGGCAGAGACGTGCATGGAGCATCTTTGAATGAACAATGTCAGCAAAACTGTATTGGAAAAAGATTAACTTTGTTTATGGAACTTACTGCTGTTTTAACTGTCTTTAAATGTCAAATGGACTGGAACTTCAAGACAGGTAAAACCAGTCTGCACACACTCACTCATTTGTGCGCCCTGAGACTTACCCTGACTTACCCAGACGTACCCAGACTTACCCAGACTTACCCTGAGCCGATCTCTCTGCCCTCCGTCAGGGACTCTCCTGGTCATGAGTGTATTTGTCATTCCGTAACTAAGAGCCAGTGAGAGACACGGCTGCCTTTAAGGACAGGCTTAGCCGCGATTCGGAGGGCTCAGGTCCTCGTAGCAGAATAAAGTGGCGGGATCTTTTTGAAACGCCGCCTGCAGCCAATTAGCACGGTGAACTCTGCCCCCTTAGCAGAATGTTGAGTTCCACTTGCTGTCACACAGCAAACACGAGTACACAATGTAACCAGGGCAACATGCTTCCATTACCGAGCTGACCTGATCTAATTACCGAATACGGCCGACGCAGAGGTTTTGATTGGGGTTTAAACAGAACTGGACTGAACAGGGTCAATTTGTGCTCAGCATAACATGCTGGTGTAAACGGCAGCCTGGTGGGAAACACAGTGGACCGGGCCAGTAGTCTACACACCAGCTACACACCAGTTACACGCCAGTTACACACCAGCTACACACCAGCTACACACCAGTTACACATCAGTTACACACCAGCTACACACCAGTTACACACCAGTTACACACCAGCTACACACCAGTTACACACCAGCTACACACCAGCTACACACCAGCTACCTCCCCTCTGTTTTAGACATGGGTTCATCAGAGACAATTCATATCAAGCAACCACGTCTGTCGACCTAGGGTCATAGGTCACACTAGCTTCTGGCTCCTTACTGAAGTCCTGTACCAAAGGTAACGAAAACTAAGGTATACAAAAAATAACAAGTACAAAAACAAACAAACAAAAAAACCCATAGAGTATAAAAAAAATCTAAACAATATTTTCATGTCAAACAGTAACAGGCTTAGTTATTTTCATTAGCATTTTTTTCCTATCCAATATGTAAAATAGCAAACATGGATTCCTTTAGAGATTTAAGTTTTGCATCACCGTCATATAGACACAGGTGTAAAGTCTGTCATTGTGGCGCTGGTTATGTGCTAGATGTGGAGCTCACAGCTCAGTGGGACAAGTGTCCTTCACTTCCTCTACAGAGGGGAAGTCTATTATGGAGATCGCCTTCTGTAGACCATGCAGCATGAACTTCCACGAATCTTAAATATGCTTGGTGATATAAATAGCATGTCTGGACAAGATAATTTTGTGTAGGTCAGAAAATTTCATTGTTTTACATTCTAATCTGATCATTAATCATCTGTTCATTAATTCAATCAAACCCTGATGAGTGTCAATATAAGCACAGTAGGGTCCACTATGTCACAGCGAAAGTGCCAGATGATTATAACATGAGATAATCTAACAATTCAAATTCCCAGTTAATGTGTAACATTGTTATAAGACACGAGTGATGCATAATATGTCTGACGAACATGAGAAGTCATTAGTTTTAACAATGCAAAACAACACTACCGTTCTACAGAGTTACGTGGTTTGGTCTGTGCTGAAAGGCATGTCGGGTACACTAGGAAAGGGTCATGGGTTTGGTTCTGGTTTGGTCACGCCTCCTTGTTGAAGCAAAATACCAAATACAGGGTAAAAAGGACTGCAGGAAGGTGTGTATGTGTATGTGTGTGGGGTCCAGAGAGAGAGCAAACAGCAACAGCCACCAGTCTTTGCGAGAGTGACAATGACTCGGACAGTCTGTGAGTGACAGACTCCTGCCCCACGCCTAATAAAACCAGAACAAAGAGATTCTGCAGCCGGTGCAAACAGCACACACACAGAGGAACAGGAGACACACACACACACACAGAGGAACAGGACACACACACACACACACACAGGGGAACAGGAGACACACACACACACACACAGGGGAACAGGAGACACACACACACACTCACAGAGGAACAGGAGCCCCCCCCCCCCCCTACACACACACTCACAGAGGAACAGGAGCCCCCCCCCCACACACACACACACTCACAGAGGAACAGGAGCCCCCCCCTACACACACACACACTCTTTTGTTACTAGGTCTGTTCCACTCAGGCAGACGAACAGTAGTACACACACCCACAGACTCTTCCAACGCTGAATGCTCACTTGATACAATGATATATTTAATCCACACACACACACACACACACACAAAAAAGCTGCTACCCTCAAACATGTACACCAATTTAATTTCCTCTGTGGAGGGAAAGGCCATATGTCATGTTTAGTCTGACATCCCATTTGTTTAGACAGAAAAGCTCCAAATGGCCCATGACTGTCTACCATGCCAACTGTCCTTTGGGAGTCTCTCCTTTGGGGTCTCTCCTTTGGGAGTCTCTCCTTTGGGAGTCTCTCCTTTGGGACTTCTCCCTGATCTTCCAATAGCATATACAGCAGCATGACGAGTTTTGCAAAGCTGGACATAAATAAATAAATAAAATCTTATGAACTTAAATATTAACTTATAAAAACAATAAAGTTATATGAATGTTAAAAGCCTTTCATTGCTCTGTTGACCTGTGTTAACCTGCATATGACAAAGAATTCAGAGTCGGATTCAGATCCTTCTGGATCTATTTGACTGTATAAGTAAATGGATTCACTCAGAGTTCTGCAGGGCTGCACTGTCTGCGCTCTATAGCTGCAGTACACACCGTGACCTTCAGCTGACAGCATCCAGAGGGTTCCCAACACCCATCATGCACACATTCATTAAAAACATTCCTCAGTTGATTGTACATTATACTGCATTTTTCATTTTCTGAATGAATCCTTATGTTTGGCATACCTCTATCAAAAGGTCACCGCAATTTCATTCAACAGACTTTTGAACTGAAAATGAGGTATTTTATGACATTCTCTTAATCCTCTGTGAACGGATTTAAGTGAAACTTTTCAAAGAAGTGAAAGCCATTTTATGAAAGTCATATACTCAAAGTAATATACACTGACAGTACAAACCTGCTCCTTGTATCCAAATAGCATGTGTACTATGCACAAAGTTTCATCACTTTCACTACAGAAATCATGCAAGAAAATTAAGCAATAATCTTAAATTATAGGGCAGTCACGGGTTAGGGTTAACTGGTGGTTAACTTTATTTTGTTATTTAAAAATACTGACAATTTTCATTAAATTAATGTATTATAACTGATTCATATCATCACTGGTAAAAAATAAACTCCACAGATATTCAGTGCACAATAGACGTTATGTAGTCTTATGTAGTTTACTACTACACCACTACCGCAGAGTCTTTGTGCAGTAACTCTGAAGCAGACCGTTGTCAATAAGCATTAAAAACATCTACTGCCTTACAGACAGAGCGGCTGCAGTCAGTTGGCATGTGAAGGTGTCCGACACCCCCCACACCCCCATCAATGGCCTCTTCTGGTGACTTCCACATTGTTTTGAAAGCTATGACGACATTCTCGTTGTCTTCGTCCTGTAGTGCTTGGACAACTTGGGGCTCTGTGCTTCGATGTCGTCACTCCCATGGACCCTTAGTCCTGGATGTGGACTTCAGTATGGTCGATACAAACCCAATGAAGCATTACCGAGGGGAAACACTCCCCTCACAGCTGAATAATTCACTTCCTTTCTTCCTTCCTGTTTAGTATGTCATTGGCAAGCGGTTGTCATTGGCAAAGTTAGCCATTCCACTGGCAAAGTCTCATTGATCTCTTGGTTTGGACCTCAGCGTCCATTGGCAGAGCTGTCGGGTCAGTGAGCCCGCCTCTCTTTTCCCACCGACTGCCACCATTGGTCCGTTAATATGGCTGCGTGACGATTATTGTCGTGTCCTCGACAGACTTTATCCTCATAAGCAACTCAACAAGTTCTCCTGTGTCTACCACCAGCACTGCCTCCGCACCACCAGGGGGCGTCTGTCCATGCTGACCACCAGCACTGCCTCCGCACCACCAGGGGGCGTCTGTCCGTGCTGAGGCCCAGCTGCAGTGGGCCGGCAACCAAAGGGTCGGTTGGTTGGTACGGCAACCCCACTAGGTGCAGTACATGCAGGTCCTTGCGGTCAGTGTCACAACTGTAATTGTGTTATGAGTGCAAGACTGATGAGCAGCGTGTAATTCCATCCTCCACCAGCAGGGGCAGCAGATCCATAGGCCTGACCCCGCACAAACACTGCATTGGTGTAATTAGTGGGGAGCTCCACGTTACACGCCATACCTTCACAGCACGAAACACACTCCTGAAAGAGAAGGAGAGACAAAGATGTACAAGCCAAAGTCCAGGTTATAATTCACAGACGGGATTATTAACTAGGATTATGCGGAAACTGAGGATCACATTCTGTGGGTATTAAAGATGAAACAAGACGTGTGTATAATGTATATAAGTGTTTACTGAGCAGTAAGATGTGTTGATATATATTAAAGAATACTGCGTTGCTCCATGAATAATTCATATCTGCATGAGAGTTCATGTGTTTGTGTGTCCGTGTGTTAACTCACAGTGTGGTGTGTGTTTCCATGACGACGGCAGCCTGCTGTACTACAGTCCTCCAGCCCTGCACACCTCTTAGTCACAAACTTTGTTTTCCCATGAGGCCCAAAGTGATGTATTGTCATACAGAACTGTGTGTCTGTAGGAACAGCACACACACACACACACACACACATATAGTGCACGGCCCCTGAGGTCCCTGTAGATGTGCTGTGGGGACTAGCAGGGACAGCGACTGCACCGTGGGGAATGTGATACATCCTGCACCAAGCTGAGGTCACTTACTGTGTGGACACCACTTGTCTTCAGCCCAGCGATTGCAGCTGTAGTTGTCCAAGGCCTGTTCGCACGTGAAGCACTTAAAGCTCCTGGGATACGGGGTCGCTGCACAGACATGGCGTGTGAGTTGGAGACACATCAGAGTGTGTCCAGACACAGGCAAGTACATGCCAGGGCCCGGTGTAAAAACGCTACTGCCCCGCGTATAGTTTACACAGTGTTAAAGGCTCTTTGTTAGGACTTAATCTTCCAGTGTTATGCTGGGGAAGCTTACGTGAAACTGGACGAGACAGACAAAACCTCTGTCACGTTCCAAAAGAAAATCCCAGCGACTCACCACCCTCGGGGGGCCTGATACTGTAGAAGTTGATGCCCTCGCTCCTGACGGCAGCAGAAAGCAGGCCGGAGGTGACGAGAAGGTAGACGGCTGTGGCGGCGGCCATGCTTGGGAGGCCACGTCTGAAATGAAGACACACCGGTGAAGACAGAGACATCGTCACATTGTGCCTCATGTTCACAAGCTCTTTAATGCTTTCCACATGGTCACTCGGGGCTTAAAATGCACACGGAGAAGAGATGAAGAAGGCAATAAAAGTCCCCATTTAGGTAAAGAGCCATTTAGTGGATAAACTGAGCATCACTCAAGTCTACACTGGGATTAGCATTATGACCCTTTCAGAGTAAGGGCCCTATAGTCCAGACTAGGCATCCATGCGTTCAGCACAAAGCATGGAGGTGGTTTAATGGGAATGGGTTGATGACGTCCATTTATACTCAGCAGTTAATTCTACACACTGGGTTCACTGTTTAGACTGTGTTTGTTACTAAGAATGCAGTTGCCATGGATTACATCAGTTCTTGCTAGTGAAAACTAAATTTGCTGGGCAAACATTGTGGTAAAACTGGCCCGATAACATATCGCAAGAAAACATCAAGACTTCTCATTTTGTCACGTTCAAATAAAGTGAAAAACCCCACCAGCTCTACGAGGTCGTGTGGAAGTGCACACAAGGAAAAAGTCCCTAATCATAATGGGCATGAATACATGCTTAAAGGGACAGGAACCTAAAAGCAGGTTTACCCTGTGAGGAGGGAGACGTGGGCACTGCACAAATAAATGTGGGACACAAGTCTTTGACACATGTCATGGATACATATGCCTTATCTCTTTACAAAACAAGTGCTTCTGAGCAAAGTGTTTTTGAATTACGTCGTTGACAGTGTTTGCTTGAGAGCCCTGACACTAAGGGCACTTAGCGCTCACAGGTCAGCCGGACCAAGATCTTCTCAGCACAGAGGAAGACACATGCTGGGGCAGGTCACTCTTACAGGGTCTTCAGCGGACCTTCTACCACACGCAAGCCCTCCGAGGACACAGGCTAAACCCAAGCATGGCTGAAGTGTGGCCGTTAAGCTCTGAAGAGGACACTGAAGACCACGACCGTCCTTGAGCTCAAATAAAGCAATTACTGCATTAGTGCTTCTGGACACAAATGGAACAATAGCAACAAAGGAAACTGGACATTGGCATTCAGAACTGGGGTCTAATTGCTTTGTCATGCTGGTACTGGAAAAGAGTGGAATGTAAATGGGTCTCGGATATGTTGCTGTCTGACAGGTTGGAAGGCTGAGTGGGGCACCTCCTCCGAGTGCTGTAGGAACGCTCTGATCTTTGGCCTGGATCGTTCCACTGCCCAGACGGACTCCTGAATAATAGTCTCCCCTCGCAGACGCGGTAAAATGAGCACAGTGCTGCTTGTCTGCTTCTGTGGGCGTGTACAAAGTCAGGGCTTTGTAAAACATTTGATAACAACAAAGCCTGCAGGTCCAGTGATGGTACTTTACCAAATAAAATACCCCTGGTTAAATTACGGAAACGAGCAAGACTTGCTAGTTTTATAGCTCACAGAAGCACAGAACTGCTTTAAATGGAAAACAACCTACAGTGTAAACACTTTATAACAAATCCAGAAATGCATCCATATCCAGATTGCGTGAAACAGAGTCTTACCTTAATGCCACGGGATTAAACGCTCATGAAAAAGTGAAGATTAAGTCAGTCAGAGGACGCAGCTCTGGGATTAGTGACTCAGCCCTGACTGGGATTCTCTAATGAAGGCAAAAAAAGGCTGAGAGCCAATTTCCCTTTTCAGCTCCTGCCTTACAGGGCCGCAAAGGAGTCAGTGACCCCGCAACTTCCTGAGAATACAGGGTTTTGATTGGTTGACTGGACTTGGTGGGAGCCTGGGGCCACTGTGTCAATTCAGCAGGCAAGTGTAAAGGCAGTAGGTAGGACCCAGGTAATTATTCCCTCACACACACACACACACACACACACACACACAAAGCTACTTACATGGCTGAGACTGTCCACTGGGTAGCCCCAAGTTAATGTGGAGCAGAAGCCAAACCGTGTGAGTATACCCTCACATTACCTCAAACCAATCACAACCAATCACAATCACCAACCATAGACTAACTGGCCAATTACTGTAACCCAGAAAAAAATCATGCACTTGGCAGCACATACTGATTAAACCTCCCCATCTGATTTAGCAAATGAATCATTAAGAATGTATAATAACCGCTGATTATACTCCTAAGTCCACACCTACTAAAAACACATTCAGAGAAGCAGATTCTGATAAGCCTGTCATTTCAAGAAATACT
The DNA here is from genome assembly GCA_020368025.1 of Brachyhypopomus occidentalis. Lineage (NCBI taxonomy): Eukaryota > Metazoa > Chordata > Actinopteri > Gymnotiformes > Hypopomidae > Brachyhypopomus > Brachyhypopomus occidentalis. The sequence goes on along the minus strand of JAGXOD010000005.1, from coordinate 1,172,916 downwards.
GGTTACTACAAAACAGAAATCCAACTCTTCCAAACCAGGAGGTTATTCCTGATCTTTCTCAGGATTCCCTGTGTCGCCATGAGCAGTCTCTAGCTTCCATGATGGGTAAGGAGAACTGTAGCCACGCTGACAATCGTTTCCAAACATGCACCTGGCAGGAGGGCACACATTTTTGCAAGGTTTAACAGCTTCTAGCTCTGGAGAGTTCCGGAGAGTTCCGGGGGGGGGTTTGTTTGGAATGAGCACCTGACTGCACACTCTACACGCCACCTGGCGTCTATCAGCAGCGCGTTGCATGAAAGCGCTAATGACTTGTTTTCCTGCTGCTACACTTTGTGTTCATTCGGTTACTGATCTGTACGGTGGCCAACGCTACATGCGAGTGCACGCAGAGGAACTGAGTTTTTAGCCCAGCGCTCACACACCTTGTCACACTGGTCGTATCATATCTGTTTCATTCTAGGTTATATTACAAGTGCCTTGTTCGACACACACTTGCTGTTGTAATTGAGTGTTACTGTACTGTTTTCTATGCAGATCATCAGATCTAAGACAGATCTAGCGAACAGTATATTTGTGAACATCTAAGAAACCGATGAGGCAAAGCTGGAAGCAATGTGTCCTAGGGCACAGGGTTCTGATGACTTCTCTCTGTCCTTCAAGGCTGCCACAGTGAAAATTTTAATGTGCATTGCCAAGCCATTCACAATACGCTCGAATTACCTTCACTGCTTCTTGAACACACAGTCAACATGCTGCTAAACTTGTTTGAATTGTGAGCATTACAGAATAACCCTCAGCATTTATAAAGGCCCAAAGCAAATCAGGAAATCTGGTCCCTGACGCTTCTTTCCAATAATTGCTGCACTTTTCTGAAGAGCCGTTCCTGTACACACACGGGGTGACATGCCACATTTCAAGCATTTCAGTCTTTTGAATTGTGTCTGTGAAAATGTGAAGGATAAAACAACTTTACTCAACATCAAAGATCACGTGCGAGTAGCTGAAAGCTTTGGAATGCACCTGTCCCCAAAAAGCAAACAAACAAACACAACAAACCAACAGCAGCAACAACGATATGCTGGTTGAGGTCTCTCTTTTCTATGCCTATACACAAATAGCTCAGATAATGAGGCAGACCAGCCCCCTATTGACGCTTCGCCTCCGGGGAAACAGCTACGCTGTCAGCACAGAAATGCACGCAGTACAAAGACAGCCAGCTTCTCCTGCGTCTTTTGAAGCAGGTAGGCAACATGGGGCTACTTTCTCTACACGTGCTCTGTAGCTGAATATTAAACACCTGAGATACTGATGCAACAACGGAACAACAAGCACAAATGTAGATTTAAAAAATCACTCCGAACTAAGGAAGAATCAAACTGTCATGGTGCGGCAGACACATAGCCGGAGGGACATGCTCACTGCCAGCCACACACACACACACACATACACGCCCCCGCATGCACACACACATACACACGCATGTACGCACCCCCCCACATGCACACACACACCACACACACACACACACACACACACACACACACACACACACACACACACACACACCCCCCCAGCTCTACTTCCTTGGTTTGTTTTCAGCCAGCTTGCTACTTTGTGCTTCCACAGTGTCTTAACTATGGAGAATTAAAACCCTCCAATCATGCACGTCTCCCTCCCGACACCCATCACACTACAGTGACTACAGTATACGGCTTATAATATTCTAGAAGCCTACAACAGTTCTCTATGCTGGTCTACTATACTGCTGGTCTACTCTCTACTACACACTCTGTGCTTTCTTACATCCACGTTATGTAGTGAACTCCTCAGTTTAACAAAACCCTTCATAGGTTTACAATCAGTGTTGTAGTAGCACAGCAGAACCCCAGGAACAAGACTGTGAAATAATACTGTAGTAGGACAGCAGAACCACAACAAGCAGGTAAAGAAGAAACAGTGGAGTAAAGATGTCATCATGAATCACTGCTGTTCTTGGCTGGTTTTATGTTTAGAGGCCCATAAAAATACAAAACTTCATTTATGAACATTAGTCAGGCCCTGAAGTTATACCTCAGTAGCAAAATATTTCTCCCCCCAAACCAGTCGCAGTGCAGTTATCAGTAGGTGATGGGGTGGCGCTGTAATTATAGTTCATAGTGGCCGTGTTGATTCGCTTTTAGGAGACCCATATGAGGTACCGTGTCAGTTCCACATTTTGCTTCAGGTTGAATCTATTTACCTGAACAGTCTCAACACAGTTTAAAAAACAAAAAACAAACAAAGAAAAAATGGTTGATGCAAATTAAAGGCCTCTACAAAACAAAATGTAAATGTTGTCACTGCAGGTTAGCTGCCACACAGGCACAGTGTTCTGCCCCTTGGGCCAAATATAATGCGCCACTAACTAAACAGCACTCGCAGACGACCACGTTTCATTAAAGAGATCAGTGTTCTAGTTGTAGTGTTCAGTTCCGAGTGCCGTGGCAACATTAGCGGCCTGCGAGTGTGCTTTGTCAGCTGGACTGCAGGAAGTGACAGAGATTTACAGCCCTGTTTTGATAGGACTCTGCTGCTCCCTTTTACTTAGATGTACATAGAAGATGCATTTTTCAAGTAGCCCCGCCCCCCTGTGAGCTTCACCCTGATGCACACAAGCCTCAGGGCCTCTCAGCCCAGTCATGGGGCACGTTTTACCACCTGATGCACGAGGCTCTGTTTGGCTTTTGTGGTCTTGGGTGAACAGAAAGTCTCCAGACTGTTTATGATGTGAACATGAAACCAGATCATAACTGTTCCACCCTCTGGCTTTGCGGTTGCCATGGTGCCCACACCAAGGTGGTTTTGGAGTTTTTGTTTCGTTTCTGTCTCCGCACTGGTGTCCTGCCTCTGACCAGCTTCACCCAGATCTAAAACACTGAAACCTCCGCACTGGTGTCCTGCCTCTGACCAGCTTCACCCAGATCTAAAACACTGAAACCTCCGCACAGGTGTCCTGCCTCTGACCAGCTTCACCCAGATCTAAAACACTGAAACCTCCGCACTGGTGTCCTGCCTCTGACCAGCTTCACCCAGATCTAAAACACAAACACAGACGAATGCAAATGTCTTTTTTTTTCTGTCAATCGAAATCGAAATTAGTCCTCTGCATTTACCCATCTGTGCAGTGAAAACACACACACTAGTGATCACTATGGGACTGTGGTGCACACACACACACACTAGTGATCACTAGTGATCTGTGGTGTACACACACACACTAGTGATCACTAGGGGGCTGTGGAGCACACATACACACACACACACTAGTGATCACTAGGGGGCTGTGGAGCACACATACACACACACACACACTAGTGATCACTAGGGGGCTGTGGTGCACACACACACACACACTAGTGATCACTAGTGGTCTGTGGTGCACACACACACACACACTAGTGATCACTAGGGGGCTGTGGAGCACACACACACACACACACACTAGTGATCACTAGGGGGCTGTGGAGCACACATACACACACACACACACTAGTGATCACTAGGGAGCTGTGGTGTGCACACACACACACACACACACACACACACACACACACACACACACACACACACACACACTAGTGATCTGAGGTGCACAGACCCTAGCCCAATGCCCAGGGAGCAGTTGGGGTTAAGTGCCTTGCGTGCTTCAGTTATGGCCCAGGGGATTGAACCCACAACCCTCCGGTCACAAGACCAGTTCCCTAAGCACCAGACCATGACTGCCCCATGTACGCAGAGTATAAATGATTGACATGGTGCACCCCACATAAGGCTGTGAGGAGTGAATGCACCCACATGTGCTGCCCAGACTTAGCCCAGCTGATCAGTGCTCCCACCTGCATGCCGTGATCACCCCTCTATCTGTTTTGGCACCCAGAGCTGCTGTCAGTTAAAACAGCATCGGGCAGAATGTGTGAGCACGGGACACTCAACTACACTTGTTATGGGAAGCCCCCATCAAGGGAGAGATACACCAGATCAAATTACTGTTTGCAATGGCATTCAAATAAGTTAAAGAAACAACAAAACATGAAGTTGTCACGAAGATCCTCATCTTCCTGGACACTCCAGGTCAGGGTAGCAGGATACAGTTTAATGACTCACCCTGCTGGGGTGTATTTGGGTACTGTAGAATACTGTAGAATAGTGTAGAATACATTTAGAATTTGAATGAATGAATGAAGTTCTTGAGATACCCAACTGTTCCTAATGAGCCTTTAAAAGAGAAACATGAACCATGAAAACAATCATATCTCATTAAAAAAAGGTAAAACCTCAATGTTTCTCAAAGGGATTTGATAGCCCATCTGAAGAGCAAAGGCTCCAGGTCAGGTCGGCAGGCTCACTCACAGCTGATCTTCTGACTTCATTCCAGTGAAATCTGACAAAACTGTTGTGAGAATTTCTGAGAATCAAACATGTCTGAAGGTTTTCATGCTGAGCTCCTCAGGTGAAGCAACAGGTTCTTCAACTCCAAATGCTGCATTTCTTCTTCTCGCACTGTAAATGTCAACACACTCACCCACAGGCGGAGAAAAGGCAGCAAGTGCTTAACAAACAGGCCCAGGATATAAAACCCCCAGGTGCTTTCTGGGACGTTTTACGACTCCCTTCAGAGCACATCCATTCCCTGTCGTTTGTCAGTGCTGACCAAGAGGAGGGGTCAAGGGGTAGAGGTTTAGGCTGTAAAGCACCAAGACCCCCAGGACAATTCGACAGGAATGAAAGAACATGTAAAGGAGCTGAAAGAGCTACAGCAGTGTCCCTGCTGTGAAGGGCTTGCGAGTCTGTGTTGACGTTTGTCCTCCCGTGGGCTGGGCAGGACGAGGACCACAGCTGAGGACATAGATGGAACGTTTGATACCTACTTGCTGGGACCCTTTGAATGCAGCTAAGGCCTGGGAGGATTTAGGAGAGACTTTCTGTACTGAAAATACAGCCTCCATTCTCAAAGCAAGCAAGCAAAGGCAGTACGCAGGTGAAGTCATAAGTGGGAGACAGATTTGTTCTGACCTATAGGTGTTTAGTTGATGTTAAGGTGTGTTTAAGACTTAAATAAAAGGTTACAAAACTGTATTATGTATAAGGGGCTTTCACTGCTGTTTGCATAAGAATTGCATCAGTGGTACTTACAGGTTTGAAGCATGCAAAGGTCGTTTCCCAATTAGATCAATGTAAATGTTCTCCCGATTGTTTAAAGTGGTTATACAAGTTCTATTTCCGTTATAATTCTTAATACGTAATCCAGAAATATGTACTTGTCTAACCAGAGACGTCCGTTGCCTTTCTTTGAAATTATTTGAGTTTAAAAGAGAAAACATTTGTCTTACATTTGTTTAAAAAGCTTAAAAACTGCTATAGGTCGGCTTAAAATCACTTTTTTAATTGACTTAATATTACACTTCCACAGATTCACATTATGTACTATGTCTACACTTTCACCAAACCAAAACAATGAAAAGAAAGTTTGCATTAAATACAGCAACTGACTTTGTTTATGAATTCAACAACTGTGAATTTAAATGTAAACAGAATAAACAAACACTGATTTGTAAAGGCTCCAGGTTGTGCCAAATGAACAAACGCCAGTATTTCCTTGGTCACACCTATGAACTATGTATGAACATTGAGGACCATGAGCACAGAGGTGGCGTCTCAACGCTAAACGGCAGTTCAAATGGTTAAACCATCAGAACGAGGTCGTATTAAAATGTGAAAAGAATTTAGGTGCCGGTAACACAGTTATGGCACCTTTATAAAGGCCACACTGAAACTAAAGACAAGGAGGGGAGAGTTTGCGTCAGCTTGCCGTGCATCATTTAGCTGACAGGAGAAATTCTGACTGCTTTCCTTCCTCCAGGCTGTGGTGTTTAGAGGCCATCGTGAGTTACGATCGAGAGAACACTGCCGTAGATCATCTCTGATTGGATCAAGTCATTATGTCATGGCCCAGAACACAGTACAAATTGGCCCATGACACGGCTGTTAAACCATAGCACGAGTCTGTGCTGCTTCAGGACGTCTCAGGACGTCTCAGGACGTGAAGAATTAATGGTATAAAGTATAAAAGTATAAAACGCTCTACTTGATCTGGGGATCAAAATGTATAATCAAGACCTAAAATAAAACACAGGTCGTCACCCTTAAATTGAACAGATTGTCACCCTTAGCTGGAGTCCAAGTATTTTGGACTAGAGACCACAGCTCTGTACAACTCCACAGGAAGCAACCAACAGTCAATAGCAGGAAGCAAAGATCTCACTTTGCATCTCTAAAAACTCAATCAACTGCTTGAAAATGCAGCAGTTCAGTTCAGCTCTGCAGTACAATCATCTCTGCAGGCTCCAGTGCAGCTGGGAAGGTTTTATAATGAGCAGAGTCACACAAAACTGATGTCATTCAGAAGGAAGAAGTGAGATGGACACCACTGGCCTAATCAGAAATTACCTGCTGTCATTTCCAATGCTTCTCACAGCAGAACATCGATAACACCAACTGTGTCAGCACAACATGTAGCAAAGCTGCAACGAGGTCCCTGCGCGTCCTGCTCACCAGCCGTCACAAGTTAGAATATATGTGAAGTACATAAGGCAACATTCTAGGTTTCCTACAAGGTCCAAGCAGTAGATGCCACTACAGCCAGAGGGTTTGATAACGAACCCTGTTGATGCCAAGGGGTTCAGTGGGGTCGGTCCTGTGCATACCTCTACCTTCAGACATGAAACACAATATCCAGCACACTAAAACCTATTGTGCTTTTCAGAGTTTAGGATAATGCCCTCTTTGATTTCTTCAATGTCAAACACAAACTATCATTTTGATAAGCAGACCTGCATTTGCTTTGCTCCTGGAACACTCACAGCACACTTTACACTTTCCACAGTTTTGGCCCGTATCATTCATAAAGGGATTGTTAATGACCTGTTGAGCTGAATCAGGTGATGTGTTGGGGGTGGAGGAAAGGTGGCTCCAACAGGTGATGTGTTGGGGGTGGAGGAAAGGTGGCTCCAACAGGTGATGTGTTGGGGGTGGAGGAAAGGTGGCTCCAACAGGTGTGTGTTGGGGGTGGAGGAAAGGTGGCTCCAACAGGTGATGTGTTGGGGGTGGAGGAAAGGTGGCTCCAACAGGTGATGTGTTGGGGGTGGAGGAAAGGTGGCTCCAACAGGTGTGTGTTGGGGGGTGGAGGAAAGGTGGCTCCAACAGGTGTGTGTTGGGGGTGGAGGAAAGGTGGCTCCAACAGGTGTGTGTTGGGGGTGGAGGAAAGGTGGCTCCAACAGGTGTGTGTTGGGGGTGGAGGAAAGGTGGCTCCAACAGGTGATGTGTCAGGAATTCTAAAGCCGATAATGAAAGTTCTACATGAGTGCGTCTTGAACTGAATACTGAAAACTCCAGCACTAACCATCCTTTCAACTGCATAACTTTCACATCCTAGTGGACAATATTCCACAAGATTATTATATCTTCAGAAGAATCAGATATGATCAAATGAATTTGCAAGATGGCTGAATGTAACAGAGTGGCCAAGAAGCAGGAAATAAGGAGCAACAGCTGAATTCTGGAGATCAGAGGGACATAATCGCCTCCCCTGGACCTCTGTAACAAACCAGGGAAAGACTTTGAGCAGGAGGCTCTCAGAATCCCCCCACGACAATTTAAAAAGTCTGTTAGCAAAAAAGAAAAATTGGGAAAATTATATTATACTTCCAGAGCTGTTTACATAACTAGTAACTTTTTTAAAATATGGTATGGCATAATTCTTCCTGGCATAAGAACAGTGCTGAAATGATGGTAACACACAATGTCAATGCAATTAGCTTTCTCCCAAGCCCAAATGCTTCATCACTTTCTTATGAGAAACTAACCCTTCAGTGCCGAACTCTCTCATTACAAGAGGGTGAGAGACCAAGGTCTGTTTAATTGGCCAACTGATTACACCCTATACAACCCCTAGTCACCCACCCCCTCCTCCATCAGCCTCTGAGAGGCCCTCCTGTTCACTGGCCTGTGAGTTCAGAGGGATCGCGGTCCCAGAACAAGGCCTCTCTTTGTGGAGTTCGCCTGGGCGGGAAATAGAGATGAGTTTGTCCATTGCCTCGGAGGACTGGATGAAGCCACTGGAGAATCGTGGCTCAGGTGTCACCAACGTCAGTGCTGAGGAGATGAAGCCTGCCTTCACAACTCAAGATTCATCCAAAATGGTTTCTGCACAGCAGATCCCTACGTTCCTGGTCGGCGTGGAAGCACTACCAATTCACTTCTCTGACAGATTTGTTCTTGGCAAAGTAGCACCTTCAACTACATGATGCTTCACACTTGTGCTCTGTGACATAAGGCTGAACTCTATGGAGAAAACCATGGGTTCAGTATGTTGCTATATGTGGATATACTGATATGAATGTCACATGCCTAAAGTCTGACCTGTACTGTTTTAATCGACAATATTCAGGTTTTGATGAGTCACTGCATGCGAATGATGTTACTAATGTGAAAACCATAATTCATGACACTCATGACAATCATCTGTTAAGTGATTCATAATCCAATTGGCCAGTTTACACAGCACACCAAAAAATGAGATTTGTTGCAGAGCTCTTTTTGCACAACTAAGATTTTCAAAACCACCTTCTATACAGTCTTCTACATAGCATCCACAACACACTCACTGCCTGAGTATTATATGTAAACCATAACTTTAAATCTTAATGTTATAGTATAAAAAGAGGTGGTTTTTCTATTGTGCTGGAGTTTAGGCTTAATTGGCTGTATAATTTATGGGTCTGATTAATTTCATTTACACTGCCTGGTGCTCTTTCAGTGACCTTGCCAAGGCCTTTAATTAGCTGGGCACAATACTGTGTCTGGGAGCCATACAAACCCAAGTGGCCGTTAACCCAGCCAGTGCTTTTATCGGTGCGGATTTGATGCTGCACCGATCTAATCTCCTTAGATGATGAGAGATTGGGCTCCATCCCTTGTTAAGATTAAATAAAGTCCCTTCGCTATCTCACCTGGGATCAGGGCCAAGGTAATTCAGTGGAGATGCCTGGATATTCATCTTGTGCAGAGTACAGTGAGCCCTTATGCTTGCAATGTGCCCTCAGTTGTCGCAGGACGTCACCAGCAGTGTTGACTGTGCAACCGATGAGCATCACACGCCTCGATCTAACGTCCACACGGCAGGCGTTGAGTGCACCTCAGAGGTGACGATAGGCTATCAACATCAAATACTGCTTCATTTCTAAATCAAATTCTGCAAAGTCATATCTGTTTTCAGGCATGTCTGATTTGGACCTTCTTGTCAGTATTAAATCAGAAAGCATTACAAAATCTAGACAGCACAATCCTTATTCAAAGGTGTCAAGACAATGATCTGTAATACTTTGCTACTGCATCTAACCTGCAGTAATTACATTGATAACTATTCCACTGTACTATCAGATATTACCACATTATTAAGATCATCAACTTCTACAGTTGCACTGGTAAATACCCTGGCAGTGTTTTGTTATACTGTACATCCCTGTATTGGTATAAAGTCAATAAAGTTTAATCAAACTCAAATGAACTGACTTAGTACAGAAATATACACATGTATGTACCAGACATAATTCCAGACTTGCAGCAGCCTCAGGTCAGTTCTCACCTCTGCGTTTAGGCATCTACATGTGCAGGTCATCACCTGCACCCAGTGACCTGAGCACCAACCCTGAACAAACACATCCATTCACTCCGCAAAACAATCAAAAATTATCTTCCCTCTAAATTGAATACGGTAGTGACCTCTTTGGTGTGACCCAAGTAATGCCATCCAACCTATGCAACAGTCAAGATACAATCCCCACGACCGCGCATTACCTTCAAGTACCAGATTTCAAAGTGCAGTTGTAAGAAAATACTAATGGTTGTAAAATGTAAACAGTTACGGTCTGACTAGTGAAGGATGTGGAACAGTGGGCAAGAAAGGAAAATGTTATAAATGTTACTGTTCGAAGTTAAGAGGTCTTTTATGAGCACGAGGAAAGAGGAATGTGCACTTTAGGCCAAGAGGGCCCTAGCAGTGAAATACAGCACTTAAGCAACTCATAGTATCCATGCTGTTTTGGCCATGGAAGACAACTTTGATTTATAGAGTTGTGAACAAAAGAAACAAAAAACAATAACCCTTTATAACCCTTATTGTTCTACGTTGCCAAAGAACATGCACCACAACATTTTCACCAACTTCAATATGTTTGACATAACCGCATTTATGCAACATCCTGAGCATAGCAGAAGGCTCACAAGTCACCGGCGCCGCCCTGGGGAACAACCCAGTTCCAACATCGAAATAATGTCCCTCCAAAACAATGATGTCATGGAATATCAAGGGAAGAAGCCATTTGCTTCAGTCTAATAACAGACTACATGTAGATGAGCTCAAATAGCTGAGGACGTAGGTATTTTGGAACAAACCTCTACGTAAAGGGAATCCAAATATCTATTTAGCAAAAGCGTTTGCGTGTCGTCCTAGTGGGCAACAAGAGAAACCCCCCGAAATCACCCCAGGTGCCTCGACAGGAAACAGATCAGCCATGAGATTCGCTACAGTAAATCAGCGTCGCTTCTGTGAATGGCAAAGGATTTGAAACCAGTAATTATTGTCACACTCTAACCCAACACAACACAATAGACCTGCTCTGAATGTTCTTTCCCGGGTCGTTCAGCTCAGTGTCAGTCGAGGTCCTGGTGGAGTCCTCCACTGAACATTGGATTCCTCCACTGAACGTTTAAGTGTTTCTTGTACCGAGAAGCACTACATGTGTTTAAAATGGTGCCCATAGAACAAACAGAAGACTAAAGTAGCGCATGTCTGCTCCAGGAAACACTGTGTCAACAGCAGTGTTTCTATGGCACATGGTGTCATTGCTGCGGTGTTGTTCTCCAGGGCCTGTGGTTTCCCCCACCACATCCACACAGAATTCCCACTCCATCTGTCTCCCTGGATCTTTCATCGGCTGCAGATTTTTTTCCAAACCAGCTTCCAACATAATGAAGCTGCTTCTTTGTAAGCAAGTGATAAAAAGTTAATTGGCACAACATGACTGTTCTTTACATTCCACAGCATTTGGCTTAAATTGAACGGGGAGTGGCCAAGGTAGTCAACCTCACAGCAGCGTGAGGGAAACAAGGACAAAGCTTAATCAAGTGGGGCTGATCCAAACTGTTTTATTAAAAATTTAAAGCAATAAACTATTGTCTAAGAAATGGTAACAAAAGGATCCACGGTCTACTTACTGGCATTAACATACTAGCCTTACCCTTCCATTCTTATTAAATACAGTCTCACAAGCAAAGAATAATTACCATTCATGTAATTATGGAATTAATGGAGGTTTATGCTTTAATGACATTACGCTGGCTTTAAGTAAATATGGACTTACTTTAACATCCAGGCAAAACATCTCTGGTTAATAAGAGTAAAAGTTTTGCCAAATTGTAAAACAACACTGCTGGATTTAAAACCAAAACTTAATGTGGCAATAAACATTCCTTAATAAGTGAACTGAGTTTAAAACATTAAATGTTAAACTCTTGCCTTAAACCTTCCATTGCAGGCAAAGGACGGTCTGACTTCAGCATTAGTATTTGCCTTTATGACTTCTTAAACTGCTTTTTTTCAGAGGTGCTTAAACGTAAAGGTCCAGCCCAGAGCACACGCAAGCCCCCCATATGCCACTGACGTCTTTCGTCCACTATGACTTTGCATTTGAGGAGGCAGAGTGAGCTGCACTTCATGTTATCATGCGCACGGCTCCTGGCACGGAAACCTGACTCTGAGGAAGAGCTCAGGAGTGGGAGAGTCCACTCTGACAGCCTAGTGGAATCAGCCTCATATCTCAGAGGCTCCGTCGCTCTGTATATCTCTTCAAGCAGAGAGGGGGCACTTCAAAGAGAACAAGGCCGTCTGTGATCTCCACCCGTGCTCCAACTACACGGGAGTGACTCCAGACTGACAGCTGGGGTAAGAGGAGAGGCGGAGCTCTCATTCCTGCCTCATCACACGGAAAACTGACTGATGGATGGAGACAGAGAGGCGAGAGAGAACTGGGGAAGGAGAGAGAGATTGTTGTTGGCAGAGTGATGAAAAGAGAGAGAGCACTGGTGGAGATTTGTGGCAGCTGGAGAGGTATAAATGATGCTGGTGTGTTTGGTGTGTTTAACCCAGCCAGCTGTTCATTCACAGGGTTGGGCAGATGTAATTGGTAGTAATTAACCTTCAGGTAATGCAAGATATATGTGGTTTGTATACACAATTAGACAGTATAAGATTAGTTATAAAGGAATCTGGGATGGCTTCAGTTTTTATTCAGTTTCTTGTCAGTTTTCCAAAGAAGGAACTTAAACATCCTAGAATGAACTGAACGAACATCAGAATCTTCAGATACAACTAAATACCGTCAACATTGTACCTTATAGGAAGGGCACAGAGTGGAACATGTATTTTAACAGCCCACCTTTTTAGACGTTAGAGTGTATAGCCTGTCTGCTAGCTTATGCAGTGAGTGCTAGTCCTTCCTCTAGTGCCTGAGTAGAGGACTGAGGATGTCTGGAAATGTTTGACTATTCGCAACCCAGCAGTGACACTGCTGTGTACAAATATGTCTAATAACAAAACTTTTCTAAGGCTTACAGGCTCTGATATTTGCCAAATATGCCATACAGTTACACCTATAGCACACGTACCTATTAAGGTTACCGGTACATTTAGCAACAAGGTAGGTGTTTGTGCTAAAGTGACATGAGAGGGCATATTATAAGAAACACATTTCCTTTCCTTTCAAATTGATGAACTGGAAAGTGTGTTATCTCTCAGCAAGACAGAATGAACACTATACATTAATACTATGAAACAAATGAAACCCATAAAGTTATTAGAAATTATTAATAATACACCCTTTAAGATATGAAGTCTCAAAAGCTCCATAATTTTGTTATGTATGTGACAAATATCAAAAGGTTTTAGCCTTAGACAAGAAAAAAGTAAACATGCATATCCATTTAATAAGCAAGTGTATTAGAACAAAACGGGGGAAATAGGGACATTGCTGTTTTAAACACCTATTTTATTTCAGCTATCTCCAAACCTGAACATATGTCGTGCATGGTTTTGCGGACTCAAACTATGAATGACATTCTGTGGCAAGGGTCACCTAAAGGTCTTTTTTCGGGGTGCACACACTCACAAGCACGCATGCATACGGACACACACACACCATATGGGACCCTACAACTGTCATACGTGGCTCAGAAAGGTGGGGGTTGCTCTACAAACATCCAGCTGAATTTGTCCTGTACTTTCTAAACATACTGAGTTGCAGTGTTTGCTCTCTTTCTAAATAATATCTGTAGTGTCCTGCGTTTTTTTTTTCACTTGGGTAGGTGAAGCCAATTCTGATTCGTTTACACGCCCAGTGACTAATTTCGGTCTCCCTTCCTCAAATCGATTGTTCCACCGATCAGTAAGATTTCAAACAAAAAAGCGAATTTTACACTTGCTTAGTTGCCGCCGTTTCCAAGGTAGTACACTTGGTCGACTGCTACTCTCAAAGATCGAGAAATCATCGAATTTTGGAATAATATCGTAAGAAAGACTCATTTCCAAAGTGTCAACATTTTCATTACACATCACTGAAAGTCATAAGGCGTGAAGTATCCTTACCTTAGAGCTGCGCGAATCTTCCGCTCGCGTACTTTAAAATGACAGTATCTTGCCCTTATTACAGAATTAAACACACACGCATAACACAAAACTACTCGATGTTTCACAAATCAGAACTGAGGCGGGTCAGAGATCTGGGGGCGTGGTTGAAGGGCAGGTGAACTTCCCTGCGAACTGACGCTTCAAAAAAAAAAAAAACGTGGTTGTCTAGGGATATTAGGCCAACCTCGTAATTTTCCATGAACATGTACAAAAATGGACACGTGACAAGTTCACAACATTTATTTCCATCAATGATGCATCTCTGAGGTTTGCATTTTGCAGCTAAACCCCGTGGAAATCGTGCTGTCTCCCGTTGTAAACCAGAGAGGTCCCTCAGTAGATTACATTTCTGCTAAATGTGTATCAGATGCTCAATTCATGGTTCTGAAGCACCAAATTATCATTAAGAAAACATAAAACATCACATTACAGCACTAAACACAGAAGGCAGAAGAAAGTGATATCACAGATTAGCAGACCTGTGTGCGGACTCAGAGACCATAGATGCAGCAAAGAGATATAAACACACTGGACCATCAAAGAGGGAGACAGTATGGGACACTTTACACCATCAGACAGGAAGACAACTATCATACGTGTGCATGGACCACACACAAGGTGCCTCATACAGGGGCTTCCTTTCAATTAATTAACCTTGTTAATAAGGTTTTATTTACTTGAGGTCCTCAGTTAATATGGGTACAAAACCTATTAGGTACAAGATACAAAAAGGTATTTTCCTAACACTTTCTATGAGATGCAGAAGTGTGTCACTCCTGAACACAGTAAACACAGTCAGAGGATCAAAATCAAGAACAACTCTGTCAATTCTGTCAGGAAACTACTGAGTGAATATTGATATCTTAGAACAAAACTGATCAAAACAGCCTCGTTTGGTTGTGACTGCCAAAATAGATATTGTAATAAAGTAAATAGAAACAATGTTCAAACACAACAATGTTGCAATACTGTTTTTTTTGTTTATCTCATTTTCTTTTTAGTCGGGTGCTGAATAAGTAGTCCGTTTGCCGTTGTGATGGAGATACGAGAGGAAGGAATAGGATATATTATCCATCTTCTTACTCTTCTTGTCCTGGACACCTCAACACTGCTTGGTGAACTGAGTGACTGGTCAGCATCAAAGCAGCAGAAATATCCAAGCATTCAAAAAACATTTTCCATAAAACTGTATCAACCCCAAATCTAGTACTTAGTACACATTAGCATGTTGGATATTACTTTAAACCATAATTTTTTAATGTTTTGGCCACCATCACATGTAGTTCATGCATGTTCCTTTGTGTTTGACCTGATAGGTGTTTTCCTGCCTATATACTGAACACTAACAATAAACAAACAAACAATCAAATAAAAAATCAATAAATAGGCCTGCAAACATCGCTAATGAAGGGACAAAGGGAATTCATAAATAAAACACATGAGTAAAAAGATAAATAATGAAAAAAAAGTTACATTCTCAAATCATTATTAAAGTATTAGTAATATAAATAAATTCATCATAAGTACAAAATTCAGCCCATATTACCGACATTTTTCACTGTACAAAAAATGTAATACATCCTTAAAGGAACAATGTTTGAGTTCTAAAACAAACTAGACGTGTCTCTACTTGCTCTAAGTAGGCAAGAAAAGCTGTGGAGTTTCTGCCAATTACAAAAGCTTAGAATGTCCCTTAAGTTACACCTAAGGGTGTGAGAGAAGGCAGGGTGCCTCACAAGGATGTATCGCTTCAGTGTGCCGATAACCTCCACAAAACCTGGGATGTTTCTTCTAAATTTATATTAATACTTTTTAAAATGAATAAATCAGCTTTGATTGCTGAATCACTGAAGGAGTCACAACAAACAGACAGATTGATAGAGAGAGAAAAAGAGAGGCAGAGAAGGAGAAAGAGAGAGAAAGAAATAGAGAGAGAGAAAGAGAGAGGTTGATAGTGCTTTTCTGTAATAGGCAATTCATTGTTTCCATGTCACTGTGTACCTGTGTGTGGTTGTCTTTGCACCAGTTTAACATGGCATGAAGCCACAACCCCAGTGCGCTGTTCTCTAGAGGATGAGAAAGTAGAGGTACTGTTGATGACAAAAGGTTCTCAACATGGTTAGAGGTTCAGAGGTGAAATCAGTTGTGCTGGTTTTCCTGAAACAGAAAGGCGCTCCATGGGAAGTGATCCTGGGGACAGGAGGACAGGATGCCCAAGCAGAAGCCATTTCTCTTTGGGCTGAAACAGAAACAGGGAGAAAGGGACTCAAGTCATGAAAAGTTTGATAAATTACATGTCCTGAAGCTTTTCTCCTTCTGTAAGAAACTGCTTAATATATACCTCCCCCTAGTGGACACAGACAAAACTGCATTGGGAAAACTGAGGAAAGTCAACACTGTTTCTCATGGGTTGTAGCTTACAGTTACAAATAGGTCCCTTATGTAAGACCAATTTATTTGAACCCAAACCTCAATCCATATATGCCCACAATCTCTTAGCAAATGCCAAATGGCTTAAGTGAACGTCCTGCTCTCAGACGCTTTCCCAACGCTTTTGTGCCTTTACAGGCTCAAACCTTTTTGTGCCCTTTATAAAGGAATTGCTCCATCTTAGTCGAGAAACTGGCACTTGTTGACCACAACTTTGAAACCCCTCATGGCTCCAGACATGTCACATTCTCCCGAAACCTAATTACTAGCGCACCATTAATCACAGTTTAACGGAAACAGGCCAACGGACTTTGGCGTTGGCAAAACCAGATCCAATTAGGCAGGGCGACAACACGACTCTGAGGTAAACAGACAAGACGCTTTTTCTTCTGCTTTAAATAAAGGTCTTTTTAGTAGGATGTTACATCAAATTCATCAATTATGGCTCCCTTTCTCCTCTAAGCCCGGAGGAGGAACTTCTGCTTGCCTTCAGATAGAGGTTTGCTATACTGGTTGGTGTTTTAATCTGGTCAGCTCCAGTTCGAAGGGAGAACGCTGTGCAATACCCTGATCAAAGAGACGGAAGGAAGAAATGCTTAATCTAGAGAATATGGGCCAAACTGCGTCATCAATCTGTAGCGTTGAGCTGCCAGGGCAGTAAACACAGCTTAACGAGTTCTCAGCAGACAGCAGCTCAGCACACAGGAGTCAAAACACAAGATATGAGCAATACCAAAGTGTGCCTAAAGGGGGCGTCTGGGTGGATATGCCCCACACACTGTGGTTGGAAGTGGGTGAATAAACATGAGGTTGTGTGGCTGTGTGCTAGTATAGTGAACTTGACTACCATCTCTGTGGCCTTCACTTGCTGCTGGGGTGGTGCTGTTGTGCGGGCTGCATCTGAGGGTGGAGGTGACGGCGTGGGCTGGATGCTGCTCCGCCTCTAATGGCGTGGCCTGGCGAAGCACTGGCAGCTGTGTGGTGGTGTCCAGCACGGATGGGCTTGGCTACAGGACACACAGGGAAACCCAGTGATTAATCAGCTCTTCAGGCCACATCATCCTGTCCACGTGAGCGCCAGGTCTGGGTCTGGGTCCGAGTCTGGGTCCGGGTCTGGGCCTGGTTCTGGGTCTGGGAGAGGTCTGGGTCTGGGCCCCGGTGCTGCCACTCACCGATCTGTGCGGTGTGGCCCCGGCGAGCCTGGTTCTTGGCCCTCACGGCCTCTTTGATGCGGTCCACCTCCTGCTGGTAGCGCTTGCGGTCCCTCATGCTGTTCTCCTTGGCCTCCCGCAGCGCCGACTCCAGCGCCTTCACCCGCTCCGCCGTGGCACGCAGACGCTTCTCCAGCTTGGGCAGCTCACAGCGGAGCTCGGCGTTGTCGCGCACCAGCTTCAAGGAGCACAGGAATAGACGGGCGAAGCGCCCCAGAAGATGAGGAGAAGGTTTGGACAGAGAACAGAGGAGCAGGCTGGTGGTAAGTGTGTTCTTTTTGGATCTCTGGTCTGTAGAAGGTTGTAAACATCGAGCGTGACAAAGCAGACCTGCTTGTGGACCTTTGTCAGCTGCTCCAAATTGTTCTCCAGGAAAATGATCTTCTGCTTCTGGGCGAGGCTGCCCCCCGAATCGTCTGAATCCAACTCTATACTCTGCAGAAAAGCGTAAACAAAGAAATTGTAATGACTTTGTGTTCACTCATGTCTGTTTGCCAACATTAATGTCGGATACTGCTGAACAACTGAACTCTGAGACATAATGGCAGACACAAGATACAGGCGTATAAAAGAAACAAGAGAAAAGGTCGTAAGATGAATAAACGATGGCTCATCCCCTTGGGAAAATTGCTGTAATCTGATGTAGCACAGTGAATATGACTGTGGGCTGATTCTATTCCTGGGCCATAAATTACTGTTCTGCCCCTATTCTGTCTAACCCAAACCGTAACCTGTGTCCAAAACGGTACATAAATCAGTTAATTGGCACATGTGAGACACAAGCTTAAATTATGTGGCATGCCAACATTACAAATATGTCACAGGCACAAACACCTGAATCTCTGTTCAGAGTTCCAGACCAGAAGCTGCCATTCTCACTGCTTAGGTTACAAAAACATTTCCATTGTTTTTTTTTTTTAAACAGCATAGCTCAAAGGAAAAAGACGGGAGGTGAAGACAGGAAACACCCATCGCTGGGAGGGGAATCCGGCCTCACATTCCTTTTAGAGTTTGTTTAATCGTCACTCCAATGAGGTAAAGACATATTTACCTCACAGTCATAGCTGCCAATTAAACAGTTTCCTAACTACACTGGAAATATCTCAAGCAGTGTGTTCTATGCTCTTCCTTTAAGAGAGCCTACATGTACATTATCCCTTCAGCTGCTGGCCACAGAATGAAGGCACGGAGCCAGGGGCCATCTGTGGCCGCGTGAGTCAGTGCTGGGTAACGCCCAGGCACTCGACGGGATGACGGAAAATGCGGCAAAATACAAAGACACTTACTCTGCTGACTCGGCTGTTCAGGTCCTCAATAAAGATTTTACGCAGATTATGAAGAGTCTGCAGCTCCTTTGCCTATGAGTCAATAGGGAAAAAATGCTTTTTTACGTTTTTAAAAAGATGTGAAAATAAGCTTTACTGTAAACCCATTTTATCATGTTCTTGTAAAAATATTTTTGGATCGACTAATGGTCGACTCCTCCCGCGTGGGTTTGAGGGTGTGTATGTATGTTATCAGTTTCATCTCGTTAGCGTTATATGTTGCACCTACGTGTTGTTAGCATCTGAGTATTTACACTTTTGTGTGTCTTGTGTCTGTTGTTGTTCCGTGTCGTGTTGAAAGTGTTTGCTACGTGTTTGCTTTGTGGTTTTAGTTTGAAATTAAACTTAAAATTAAAGATTGTGCATCGGAATCCTGTGTCATCCGTCACATCACAGGTTTTTAAAAAATGAAATACAAAAATTTTAAAGAAAATGAAGGTTATTTGCCCTAGAATCACATTAGAAATCTCAGTTTCTTACCACAGTCTCCTCGAGCCCCTTCAGATCTTCTCTGGCCAACTCCCTTTTCTCATTCAGCAAACTAATGGAAAAGCAAACATTCTTCATCTAAACATTTTCAAGCATTTTCCTCAGTTGAAACTTCTCACTGAACATATTCACCATTCTGGACTTTGGACCAAGTATGACACGAACAAAGACCCGTGGGATCCATTCACACAACCAGCAAAGGCCTCACTGAACGCAGCACCCTTACACCAGCTTCTGGAGCTTCTCGGTCTTCTCCTGTTCCTCCTCCCTCAGCTTCTCATAGTCGGACAGGAGCTTCTTTTGCTCCAGCTGAAGAGCCTGGTTCAGGCTGAGTGCAAACCAACAGACTTTAGGTCATTTAAGTGAGAGGGCAAGTTATTTCTCACACACATTTACACACACACATTTAGTCCCCCTAGGGGGCTATAAGGGTTATAATTTAGTTCACAAGTTTCAAAGTGCGTAGTTTTATGACAACAGTGAAGAAATTAATGGAAGATTGGTTTTACGCTGACATTGACATTGACGCTGACATTGACATTGCAAAGACTGAATGAAAGGCAGCCGAGGACAGGGAGGGTGTCCTAACCGCCATCTTGTGCTACTTTTGCGGATCCTTAGTGATGTAAGGACTTTGGGTCGCTGTCTTCCACTGAGTGAAGAATACTAACTCTTTCAGTTCATCAAGGATCCTCTGTTTCTCTGTGATTTCATCTCGGAGGCGGGAGAGCTGTTTCTGATGAGCCTCTCTGTGACTCTCCATCTGCTCCTCCAGAGCCTTCTGCACAGGTGAGACGCACAGGTGAGACGTGCACACAGCACAGGTGAGACGTGCACACAGCTCAGGTGAGACGTGCACACAGCACAGGTGAGACGTGCACACAGCACAGGTGAGACGTGCACACAGCACAGGTGAGACGTGCACACAGCACAGATGAGACGTGCACACAGCTCAGGTGAGACGTGCACACAGCACAGGTGAGACTGGGATATCTCCATTGTAGGGGT
The DNA here is from genome assembly GCA_020368025.1 of Brachyhypopomus occidentalis. NCBI lineage: Eukaryota > Metazoa > Chordata > Actinopteri > Gymnotiformes > Hypopomidae > Brachyhypopomus > Brachyhypopomus occidentalis. Next base: position 1,152,670 of record JAGXOD010000005.1, on the reverse strand, counting down.
GTGTGAGGGTGGCAGAAAGATTATGGTTTTGTACCTTCATCTCTTCAGCATCCTTCATCTTACTCATGTGTTCCTTCTCCTTGTCAATTGCAGACACCTCCTGCATCTTTCCTATATTAACAAGATGCTCACTGTAAAAAGAGCCCTGCGCTGAGTGAGCCTCTCGGACACAGAGGCAGCACTTTAAGGACGTCCAGACAATCGATGATGATTTACTGCAGTGGTGGAAAAGTTTACTTTTGGATATATGCTGAGCTATACACTGCCTAGATATGTCAGCCTGGTCAATCAAGATCTGAACATTTGCCAGACATGCCATGTGTGTTGATTTGTGTGTGTGTGTATAAGTGTGTGTGTGTATAAGTGTGTGTGTATACGTGTTTGTGTGTGTATAAGTGTGTGTGTGTGTCTACACACCTTGGGCGTTCACCTTAGCCAGTTCTTCCATCAGTGAGTCCTGACTCTCCTCCAGCTGCCTCTTCTTTTGCTCCACATTCTGCATGTGGTCCGTCAGGGACTTTATCTTGGCCTGAAGCTACACGCAGGGACAAACATGCCCTCAGGACCTGAGACAGGGACTTTATCTTGGCCTGAAGCTACACGCAGGGACAAACATGCCCTCAGGACCTGAGACAGGGACTTTATCTTAGCCTGAAGCTACACGCAGGGACAAACATGCCCTCAGGACCTGAGACAGGGACTTTATCTTAGCCTGAAGCTACATACAGGGACAAACATGCCCTCAGGACCTGAGACAGGGACTTTATCTTGTCCTGAAGTTACACGCAGGGACAAGCATGCCCTCAGGACCTGAGACAGGGACTTTATCTTGTCCTGAAGCTACACGCAGGGACAAACATGCCCTCAGGGCCTGTAATGTCTCCCTCATACCATACAGCACTTACTTTTCATACTTTTGTTACATAAAAACGCACATATCGGCAAGTATGGCAGCAGTACCGCACTTGACCACTGGGGAGTCTCCTCACGATAGAATTAAATGTTTTCATTGTCTAAGAAACCAAAGAATGGCTTGACATTTAGCTAATGACCTGAACTGGATGTTTAGGAAAAGACACGGCAAAGCTATAATCCTGGCATGCAAGACCATGAGTCTCCCCCACTAGGGGGCTCTGCTGAGTCAGTCCTGCGCAGCGTGTGTGGATACCTGTGAGATGAGGAGCTGACAGGAGGCGAGCTCCTTCTCGTTGGCCTGCATCCTGCGCACCGTGTCGGCCTGAGACACCTCCAGCTGCTTGCTGCGGTTCACCAGCGATTTCACCTCCGACTTCATCTTACTGATGTGCAGGCGTGCCATGGTGAACTCCTCCTCCATCACGCCGTGCGCCTCCGTCATCTGAGCATTTACATTTACATTTACATTTACGGCATTTAGCAGACGCTCTTATCCAGAGCGACTTACAAAAGTACTATGTGTTCAGTCAGAATATGCATCTCTAGCAAAGAGAACAGCGTGAGGGAGAACGGGTGCAAACATCTGCAGGTCTCCTGCATTTCGCACTCTGCTCTACAGCAACTGATTTAACTCCTGGAGAGATCTGAGGGTTTTGGGCGGGACGGGTTACGCTGGGCTGGAACTGAAGCAGGACCTCTCAGTGTCACGAGCAGGTCTGGGCAGCTCTGCGTTGGTGTAAACCTCCAACAAAAGCTCTTATGAGCTAGAGCTGTTCTATTACATATTATTGTAGTAGTGTAGTTCCTGATGGGAAGGTAATAATAGAACTCGAACATAAGAGATGGGACACCAGGCAAGGATGTGTGTGTGTGTTTGTGTTTGTAGAGAGAGAGAGAGGCAGAAGTATCTCATATCAGATGTTCTTACAGCCTTAAGGTCGCTGGTGCCGATTATGCCTCCGATGTCACTGAGGTCTCGTAGCAGCATACCAAGAATCTCTGCAGATCTCTTCTTATGATGGCCACTCATCTCCTGTAGTGTTGCCAAATCCTGCTCCACAGTGGACAGAAGCATCTACAACACACACACACACACACACAGAAACACATACAGGGTCATTATTTGGTTTGTTGGGTAATGTACCAGCAATCAATCCTCTCCTCTCAAATAATCGAGTTCTTATACAATAATACTCACCCCACCCTTATCACTCAGACCCTCTCTCACCTCCCGCCTCTGGATCCCAGCACTGTTTCAGGAAAGCCCCTCCCTCCCTCCCATCTGCCCTCCTTCCCTCGCCTGCCCCTCCCCTTTACGCCTGCCCCTCCCACTCATGCCTGCCCCTCCCACTTAATCCTGCCCCTCCCACTTACTCCTGCGCCTCCCACTCATGCCTGGCCCTCCCCCTTACGCCTGCCTCCCCCCTTACGCTTGCCCCTCCCACTCACGCTCTTCTGGGCAAGCTCCTCAGACAGCTGCTCGTTGGACCTCCCTTTCTGCTCCAGGTCGTGGCTCTTCTGGTCGTAGTTGACAGCCAGCTCCTCCAGGGCCTGCAGGACCTCCTTCACCTCCTCCTTGGCTGCCTCGTGCTCACGCAGCAGACGAGACACCTCCTCCTGGGCTTTCTCATAGTCCCGCCGCACCGACAGCAGCAGCTGCAGCCGTGAAAAAGCACACGTCTCAGACACGTCTCAGATATGTCTCAGACACGTCTCAGATATGTCTCAATCTGATAAGACTTCACACAACAGTTATATAACAACTAATTAACTGAAACTGTTATTTTTGTACATTGACACAGTGTCTCTCTATAGCTAATAAAGAAGTATGCGGGTTTTGTGCATAAGAGTGCATGTAAATGTTTTATGACGCGCTATCATGCAGAGTTGAGTGGTTTCATCAATGGGCTGTGAAGTAAACGGAGGTGTTGCACTGGAACACCACATGGGGGCGCAAGTTCACCTCATCCTGATCTGCCATCTGCTGTTTCAGCGCCTCTGCCAGCTGACTGTGCTGGTTGATCTCATCATCCTGTAGAGAGAGAGAGAGAGAGAGAGAGAGAGAGAGAGAGAGAGAGAGAGAGAGAGAGAGAGAGAGAGAGAGAGAGAGAGAGAGGGAGAGAGAGAGGGAGAGAGACAGACAGATAAGAATGACAAAGACAAAATAGTGATAGAGTAAGAAAGACAAAGGCAGACAGAGAGAAAGACAGATCAGATACAGAAAGACAGTAAGAGAGATACAGATCAAAGAGACAGACAGACTGAGACAGACAGACAGAGACAGACAGACAGACAGAGATCAGACCTGCAGACACCTTGCATCAGTGTGTTTCATATCTGGGTTGTATTTAGATTTACTGGCATCCCCAGTGTGACCAAATCTTACCCACACGTAATTTCTGTTTTACTTCCTGAAACCTGAAACTGTACGCATGGTACCTCAAAGCCAATCATTACCAGATGTCAAATGGCTAAACTTAATATGCATTTTTGGTTATCGGATAATGTTCGGATTTCATTTCACCACACAGAAAGGCAGGTTTCAGATCACATTCAGAGGTGGCCAGAGAAGGATCTCAACCACTTTAAATACACATATTCTGTATCCACATACAATTATACAAGCAGAAATGGGCCTGCTGTCTTACATCACCTGCTGTACTACTTTGTTGCCTGTAGATGGTTTCTGTGTTTAATAAAAGTTGTAATCAGGCTCGGAGGGACAGACAGATATGGGATAAGAGGCAAACAGAATCAGACAGAAACACCTTTAATATGTGGCCCAGAGCAAGTGCTCTTAGAGCGTATAATTATCTTTAAGGTGTGTCACAGGAGGGGATGCTGTGGGAAGGCTGCTGATTGGCTGCCTTTAGCATCCACTTGAAATCCCTTCACTAGCCATATGCTGCCATGAAGTACTGTTTCTCAGTATAGCACACCTTGTCATCAAGCTGCTGGTACAGACTGTTGATCAATTCCTCATACTGGGTCTTCTCCGTGTCAGAAAGAGGCTGAGAGGGCGGGGCCAGAGTGTCTATTATGGGTGTGGCTTCTGATTTATTTGATTCCTTGTTGCTATGCTGCTCTTCAACTGGAACTGTCTCACCTGAGATAGAGAGAGAAGAACAAAGAGAGAGAGAGAGAGATGACGGAAATAGGCAATTGATTGTGAGCCCTTTGGATGGTGTCAAGTTCATTCTGAAGGCTTCGTTTAAATATAGCTTATCTGACTAAAGGTTTATTTACTGTATACATGGTGTTATTACAGAGGACTACAATATAATACTGAATTTGGTGCTTGTTTCGTTACTGGGAGGAGAAGTACCTAATATGTTTATGTCCTTTATAAAGAATAAGAAGGTCCATCAAAATGTATAACATACATCCAGTTTGTTTGCCAGACAACAAACAAATGATTGTAACCCAGAAAGGCCTCCGGAGCAATTATCTTTTTAACCCTGACTAAAAGCACCACTGAGACCGGCAGGCCAGCCCAGCTGACATGGGGAGGAGGAGATGTGCTGAGAACCTCCAAGGGCAGTCTGGACTTTGTAGTTCAGAGATGGATGGAGGAGGGGCCTTTAGTGTGTGTTCAGAGACTAGGGGCAGTCTGGAGCTGCTATCTGGATGCTGCTATAGTTAATGTGGCAGGAGGCTACAAAGAAAGGGAGATGGAGCAAATTTGGGAGAATCTTAGAGGCAAAGCTGAGAATGAGGAATTTAAATGGGAAACAGACATGAAGAGATATGAAAATGAATTAAAAAGGCTGTTGCAAAATGGTATAATGATTTAATGATTGTATTAAGGTCACTAAAAGGAAAGCAAAAACATCATTGCCTGCCTGAATGCCATAGTGAATAAACATCAACATTAGAGGTCATAAAACAGTGCAGATAAAATGAACAACTATTGCTATTTTAATGAGTCTGAGCAGATCATGCAAGAAATTTGCCCTTAAAAGTCTTTCCAGTCCATAATCTTACTGACTCTTCGTCATTGTTATTGTCAGACCATATCGTATCATTTCAAAAGGGCTTTGCCAAATTAATTTTTGTTGTGCCAATCAGGCAAACCACTGGTTTTTAGAGCTAACCAGATGAAAGGCAGAAAAGGGACCAGTGACGGGATCTAATGGGCCCTTTACAAACATCCTTTGGGGTTTTAAAGCAGAAAGGCACCTGTATGAAGCTCCATGTGTCTTACAGCTGCACAGTAGAGGTTGAGTCTATCAGTGAAGAGATGGATCAGCACCAACACTGCTCAACACTCCTTGCTCTTGTTCATTCGTTCATATTCTGCCTTCATTCATTGGCTTCTCCTTCTCTCTCTCTACCTTTCCTCCAGCGCTTCAGCTCGTTCTCCAGACGCTGGATGATGATCTTGAGACCTCGGCTCTTCTCCTTCTCCTTCTCGTACTTCTTCTTCCACTCCTCAGCCGTCAGCTCCATGTTAACCGACACCGTGTTCTTGATGGTCTTAGCCCTGTGGACAGACGTGTGGGAATCTCCATCAGCTGTGCGAACATGGTCAAGATTTGGAGTGCTTTTAGCAGCTCTTCATTACAGTTGTTATCATCGTTATGACAAAAAAAAAAAGATTTTTGATCTGTAACGGAGTCACTTCCTGTGCTGATGTTACAGTAATGATCATGGTCTGGTCTCTCAGGTCTCCTAGTTCTTAATTAAGCACCTCTCTGGCTGGGGAGAATAATAATAATAATAATAATAATAATAATAATAATAATCTTTATTTGTATAGCACCTTTCATGCATACATGCAACTCAAAGTGCTTTACAGATTAAATAAATCAAAACATTAAAATGAAGCAGAGATTAAAAGAAATAATAAAAATAAATAAAATGAAATGAAATAAAATAAACAAAATAAACAAACAGGTAATAACAGGTAATAAAATAAAGGTAATAAAATGCCAAATTCTTAAGATAATAAATAGAACTATTAAAATAATTAGAACAAACATAAAATGTAACTAAATAAAATGATGAAGAAAGTAAAATAAAATGGAAATCTGGTACAACAGACATAGCTTAACTAAAAGCAGATTTAAACAGGAAGGTTTTAAGACCCCTCTTGAAGCTATGCAGGGATGAAATGTCTCTGAGCTCCTCAGGAAGAGAGTTCCAGAGTTTTGGGCCATAACGGCTGAAGGCACCCTCACCAATCTTTAATCGGCTTTTAGGAATCACCAATAGATTACTGTTTGACGACCTGAGAGACCTGACTGGAACATATCTAACTATCATTTCACTGAGGTAAAGAGGAGCAAGACCATGAAGACATTTAAAACCATCACCAGAACCTTAAAATCTATTCTAAAGCTGACAGGTAGCCAGTGCAGTGAGTGGAGCGCAGGTGTAATATGATCCCTCTTTCTCGTTCGGGTCAGGACCCTTGCAGCAGCATTCTGAACTCGCTGTAGCTGAGAAATCGAGCTCTTTGGGAGAGCAGATAAGACAGCGTTACAATAATCAAGCCTTGATGTGATAAATGCATGGACAAGTTTTTCACTATCAGCAGGAGAGAGCATATCTCGGACCTTAGCGATGTTTCGGAGGTGAAAATAAGCTGTCTTGCATGTGGTCATGATGTGTGATTTAAAGCTTAGCTCATTATCAAAAGTGACGCCCAAGTTCTTAACATATTGTTTGGCTTTCAGATTAATTTGATTTAAATAGGTCTGAACATCTTCCCTTTGTGAGTCACTACCAAGAACAAGAACCTCTGTCTTCTCTTTATTTAATTGCAGAAAATTGTCAGACATCCATGTCTGTATATCACCTATGCATTCAAACAGTGAGCTAATTGATTTTAGGGCTTTAGGTTCTAGAGAAATGTAAAGTTGAGTGTCATCCGCATATTGATGATAACTAATGCCATGTTTGTTAATGATATGTGGTAATGGAAGCATATATAGGTTGAACAGTAAAGGCCCAAGAATTGATCCTTGGGGTACCCCACAAGTTATTTTTTGATGTGTGGAGGAAGAAGTACCTAATGCAACATAGTACTCGCGCCCAGTTAGATACGATCTAAACCATTCTAAAACTAAGCCACTAAGGCCTACCCAGCTCTGTAGTCGATCAAGAAGTATTTCATGATCAACAGTATCAAAAGCGGCACTTAAATCTAGCAGAAAAAGGACTGAGAGTTTACCTGCATCTTTATTCAATCTCAGGTCATTTACTACCTTAACTAGTGTTGTTTCAGTGCTGTGGAGAGCTCTGAAACCAGACTGAAAAGTGTCATTTATTTGGTTTATTTTAACATAATCATTCAACTGGGTTGACACAACTCTTTCAATGATTTTGCTAAGAAAAGGAAGGTTAGATATAGGTCGATAATTATTGAGAATTGTTGGATCAAGATTTCTATTCTTTAGTAGTGGTTTAACCACTGCAGTTTTAAGAATATTAGGGAAATGTCCCAGTTGGAGAGACTGATTAACAATCATTAGAACATCATTAGATAATGAGCTCAGAACCTGTTTGAAAAAGTATGTTGGTAAAGGGTCCAGTTCACATGTAGAAGATTTTAGTGATGAAATCACATCAATTAGTGTTATCATGTCAACTTCTTGAAAATCAGACATATAACAGTTAGGTTGCGTAACTGGTATCAAGGTTGATGGTGTATTTGTGCTTGTTGCTATGTTCTCCCTTATACTAGTTATCTTGTCTCTAAAAAATATTGCAAACTCGTCACATTTTTCAACTGAGACAGATTCAGGGAAGAC